>VXBN01013849.1:200125-254368 GCA_013397395.1 Sinosuthora webbiana | reverse complement strand
CAGCGCCGCCCGCCGGCCGCGCTCCGCATCGCCGCCCCAACGGGCGGGGCTCCGGAACCGGGGCGGCGTGTGAGGGGAGAACGGGAAAATCGCTGAGGGGAGAACGGGAAAATCGCTGAGGGGAGAACGGGAAAATCGCTGAGGGGAGAACGGGAAAAATCGCACAGGGAACCGCCGGGAAAAATCGCCCAGGGAACCGCCACAGAGAGCGGCCGCAGCCGAGCCTCCCCGCTCTGCTCCGCCCTAGAGAGGCGCCGCGCCCGCAGGGCCGTGCCCCGCTCCTCAGTGCCAGGGAGATAAGGAGCTGCTGGACAGGGTTCAGCGGAGGCCACGGAGATGATTTGCGGTCTGGAGCATCTCTTATATGAGCGTCTCTTTCATGCTCCGTGTTCTCGACCTCAGGTTCTGGAGTGGTTTGTCGTTAAAGAGCCTTCAGCACCTTTCCTGGAATGAACTCAGTTGAATCGTTGGAGCTGAGCCAGTGATTTGAGGAAGGTTCATGCAGAACTAGGTGATCCAGCTTTAGCCCTGACTTTAGAAAACAGATCCATGACCCCACTGCTGTGTGGGTATGACTATTAGGAGCTGTGCTGGTGTTTTTTGCCCCCGTGCCACCTTCGCTCCACGCTCATTAACACCCCGTCCATTTCCTTTGTTTTTCAGCCTCCAACTTGACTCATTATTTCAGCCCGGCGGCGATTGCCAACCCAACCGTGTGGCTCAGCCCAAGCCTGGTAGCGGAGTAGATATTTAGAATATAGACATCTCTGCTATGGCCTTTTTCCCAGTTTTAGTCTGGCCAAAGCACTTATTTTCACATTTAGCAGAACGGCCTAGACCTTTCAGCGTTGTTTTCTATTTGGCCCTGGAAGGTTTGGGCCCACATCCAGGAAGGTACTTAGGATTCGATTTCAGCGGGATATAGATGTTTTATATATTTATAAAGGGTGTTTTCATTTAAGATTTGCTGATCTGTTGATAACTGTGTATAGTCTGAAGCCTCATCCTCTGCCAGAACAGATTGGTAGCTGATGACAGACGTTTTTGAGGCTCTTCTGAAGTTTTTGGTTATCTGCCCTCAATTCCATGTCGTGCTTAAAGTCTTTGCACACACTAAATGTCAGATTCTGGGGCATTTCTTGCATGTAAAGAGCCTCCTGATACAAAAAAACTTGATGATAATTAACTGTCATGAGTGTTGTTTTCTGTGCCTGGCATAATTCTTTGATTTGCTTCCAACTGGAGTGGTCTTCTCTGTGTCCCCTTGTGCTCTTTATGGTCCAGTGGGACTCATTGGTGCAAATTTGAGAACGTTCCTGTTTCTCTGTGTGAACTTCCACGGTGGAATCCCCTCAAAATCCCTTCTCCAAAGTGCCTGTTGTCTTTTCCCATCTGTCCTTCACAGAGTTCCAGAGGCCTGTGGCAGTGGCTGCCTCCGAAGGCCGTCCTTTCCACAGGATCAGGATAATCTGGGAAACTTTCCTGGTATTTCATTGGTGTCCTGGCCTGTCTCAATGAGCCTATTTCGGGTATGTTTATCTGTCCAACTGCCCAGCTCTTATGAAATTACGTGGGATTTCACCCTCCTCGTTTAAATAAATGAAATAAGCGTCTGCTCAAAGAATACATTGCGTCATGGCATGAAATGCAAATCTCAGCCACACTGAACTTCTTAATGGGGAGAGGTGGAAGGTTTATAGAAAGGTCTTCTGGTGGGGATCTCACTGTACAGAGAATGCATGAGTGTGCTTCTCTGTTTCCTCAGTAAAATAACTGGGTAAGTCTTACTCAGAGACAGGGATTTAACAACAATTTGAAGAGTGTTTAGAAAAAATTGGGGACTTCTAGGTGTCTGAGTTTTAGCAGATTGCAGGGTTCTCTCTTTTAAAATCATCATTATGCTCAAAAAAGCAGCATGGCATTTTTTTTTTCCTTTTCATTTTCCTTTTATTTCTTTTTCCCTTTCTGCAAACCCCTTTGATTTTGATTCTGGTTGCTTGTACTCCTGACACCATACAGAGGTTGCAGAGATCATGGACATTAAACGAGCCAGAAGTTTCTTATTCTCATCCAGACTCATTAACCAGCTGGCTGATGCTCTGAATATAGGATTTCTTATAAAAATCTTTCCAAAATCTTTAGATTTCCTAATCCAGTTGTTGGTTCAAATGGATCATGGTCAGGCCTCGGTGTATTGCAGAGCTTGCTCTGAGGTGTTATTACAAAACTTTTATCTCATAGATCCAGGCATTTCATCATTCAATTTATTCTTACAGGTGACTCCGGGTTACCTCAGAGCCCATCAGCAGCATTATTGCTGCTCAGCAGCTCTAAAGCATCATTTGAATGGCCCCTAATTCAATCTGAGGCAGAAAACATGATTTCATTTCTACCCTGTTATTACTATTAGCAGGCATAAGGCGAGGCTTAAAAAGATTTGAAAATGGGCAATTCCAGTTAATGTTATTCAGGCTGTTTTCCTCTGGCTATCCTAATCTAGTCTCCAAACTAATTGCAGTGGTCACTGTAGCCCTCTTAATGCCCATTTTCTCATTAAAGGTTTGTTTAATTTTCCCTCTTTTACTTTCCATTTTTCCAAAGTCACTTTTGAAAGAGGGAAAACTGGTTTGGATAAGGGAAAACTGGAATGAAGGCAGGGAGCATGTATTCATAACCCCCTCTTAAATAAGGTTACAATAGTAAAACTGCTGCTAATAAGTGAGAAAATGCTTTCCTAAAAGCCCAGTTTTATCAGCAAATCCACCATACCCCTTCCTCCCTGAGCTGTAACTGGGTCAGTGAGAGGATTTTTGGGTCCCTTCTCAGGTGATTTAGCTGCTCATTTTCTTTTTAGGAGTACAGGTTACTCTGGGTGGGAGAAAGCGGCAGTTTTGCTGCTGCTTTTAAGGAGGAAACTATACAAAGAAAGGGTGTTTTAGACATTAGAATGGGCTGCTCTGAAAGGTGGTGGAATGACGGCCCTGGAGATGTTTAAGGAAAGGTTGCATGAGGCACTCAGTGCCATGGTGGGGTTGACAGGGTAGTGTTGAGTCATAGGTTGGAATCGATGACCTCAGACGTCTTTTCCAGCCGAACTGATTCAGTGATTATGGGTTTTTTTATCCTAAAAGGGGCAATTTCGGCATCGCCTCAGCGCTGAGGGGAGTCACGGAGGGACCCCCGCCCCTCCCGCCGAGCGGCATGAGACCGCCCCTCTGATTGGGCACACCTCCCCCTGATCCGGCCGCTCATTGGTCGGCAGGGATAGGGGCTTGAGAGAGCTCTGCGCCGATTGGTCCCTTCTGGCGTCGGCTCTCCCTCCGTCGGCCCAGCCGCGAGGAGAGCGGGCTCTGGGCTGATGTGGGGCCAGGCGCGCCGCAGCCAATCAGAGGCGGCGGCGTCACGGGCGCCGTGCCCCGCGCGGGATCCGTCCGCAGCCCGGGCCCGCCCGGCCCTGAGGGGCGGCGGCGGGCGGGGCACGGGGTCACGGCATGGCTTCGGCTGGGAAGGGCTGGTAAGAGCATCGCATGTAGCCTGGCACCCAACCAGACCAGAGCCCTCCGTGCCGTGCCAAACCTTTCCTTAAACGCCGCCAGGGACGGTGATTCCACCACCGCCCTGGGGAGTACGTGCCAGTATCTAAGTATTCTTTCTGGGAAGAAATTCTTCTTAATGTCCAACCTAAACTTCCCTCCTGGCGCAGCTTAAGGCTCTGTCATCATGTCCTATCACTTGTTCCCTGGGAGCAGAGCCCGACCCCCCCGGCTGCCTCCTCCTGTCAGGGAGTTGTGCAGGGGCAGAACCCCCTGAGCCTCCTTTTCTCCAGGCTGAGACCCTGCCCCAGCTCCGTTCCTGTCTCTGGACTCTCTCCAGCACCTCAATGTCCTTTTTAAACTGAGAGGCCCAGCACTGGGCACAGGACTCGTGCTGTGGCCTCACCAGAGCACAGCGGTCAGTGGGTGACCTCACCCTCCTGAGCTGTGACCCTTTTGGGACATGGGGTGGCCTCAGTAAAAATGAGAAATTACAGCTTTGCTGCCAGTCCTGGCAAGGAGCGTCACAACCATAGATGGCATCCCCCAGGTGTTTGCTCAGGTGTAATTGTCCATCTGTCGCACAGCTCACCCCAGGACAAGGCAGGCTGTTCATCACTGGGGGTAAATGGTACGGAGGGGCTGCCCGGGGGTCTGAGGTCTGTGCTGGCCTGGGAGGCAAAACCCTCCTGCCCCTTTTGGGATGTGAAGGTGTTTATGAGACCAAGAGAGCCTTAACCTGTGTGGGTACATCCACTGGTACCTGACATGCGCCTGACATGAGTTATCTCTTCTGCAGATCGCAGGAAGATGGATTGTCCAGGCAGTTTCCCCAGCACGGGCTGCGGATCCCAAGCCCATTGAACCCTCTGGGAGCTGGACACTGGCCCTGCCGTCCTGCCTTGTCCCTTATCTCTGTGCTTGGCAGGTGTCCGGCCATGGATTTCACACTTCCACTGACCTCCGGGCGCTGCCAAGGCGAGGGAGGCACACGGGGCAGATAGTGTGTTCCCATTCCACCTCCGCCTCCCCGAGTCCCCGAGGCTCTGGGGAGAGTTGTTTAAAAATACGCCAGATTTAAGGTCTGTCTCGAGGCAAATAAAAACTGTGGATTGTTTAAATCACGTTTCCATGGCCTTCAAATGTAATAAACCAGTTGTACTGTGGTAGCACAAAAATCTAAATGGCACATAGAGTAAGTATACAATCTGGTAGACGTATTTTACTTTAATAGACAGTACGCCTGCATAATTCCCCATCAAATTCCCATCTTTGAGGTTTCCATGAATTAGAAGCAAAACCATGACCTTGAAAATAAGTTACATAAGCAGCATGGGGGAACCGTGAATCGTAGAGCCGTTTCTGTTCTAAACGACCCTTAAAGATCACGGACTGGCAGTGAATTGCACGTTGTTAAGTGCTTTATTAGAACCAATTCCCGCCCGAAATCGGTTGTTGCAACACCTCGATGGTCACCAGCAGAGCCCACATTTAGAAAGCAGAGCAGCAATAATAAGTTTTAATCCGAGGTGCAAGCTGTGTAGGCTGGGAGCGTTACACAAGCGCAGCTGGGATGGCGAGGCCACCGAAGAAACGCGTTTCTTGCCTCATTTTTGGGTCAAAGACACTTGTTGGTACTTCTTCGGGCCTCCTTGGGGAAGAATAAACAAACAGAGCGGCGGTAATTTTTCGGAGATCCGATGAAAAGCGCGAAGCGGTGGTTCCCTCCCGCTGCCGACGCGGCGTCTGGTGACCTTTAGAGGTGACAGGGACCCGGTGTCCGGCGCGGCCGCTTCCCCATTCATCCCTCCCCGCGCTCACCGGGCCCGGCTGACCCCGCGCTGCCCGGGCCGTCCCCGCCGCCCCTCCCCGTTCACCCCCGGTCCCCGCCGTCCCCCGTGTCCCCACCGCCCCCTCGGCGGGCGGGGCGGGCCGCACCGCCCCGCACTTTTCTCTGCGGCGGAAGGTTACGGAGTGATGCGCTCCGCGCCGCCTTTAAAACGTGCGCACGGAGGAGGGGCCGCAGTCAGCGCCGGGGCGCGGTGGGAGCGGTGTGCTCGGCGCTGTGAGGGTGCCTGCGGGACGGACGGTGCTCGCCTCGCTCCGCTGCCGCAGCCATGTCCCGCGAGCCCGAGATCATGGAGTCGCAGGTGATGTGGGAGCCTGACACGAAGCGCAACACCCACATGGACCGGTTCCGCGCCGCCGTGGCTAGCAGCTGTGGGCTCCGCCTGGGTGAGCGCTGCTGGGCGGGGGCAGGCGGGCGCTTCCCGGGGCTGCGGGTGCCCGGCGTGGCCTCACCGTGGGCCCGCGGCAGGTGTGAGGCCCCTCGGTGTGCCGCTCAGCTCTCGGTGCCCGGGCACCCCCCCGGGGCAGGTGGGCACAGAGGTGCGGGCGGGATGCTCTGCTTGAGCCTCCGCCGGAGGCCTCCGGGGCGGCATCCGCTGGTGTGGAGGTACGTGCGGATGGGAAAGGCAAACAGCCTTATCTGCGCCCGCTGCCGCGCCTGGATGTCCGCCCGGGCAGCGCTACCTGCGGAGCCTCCCGGCGTGCCCGGAGCGCTGGGGCCGGGAGCGGCACCGGAGTGACTTGGTGTTTTAAAGGGATGTGGGAAGGCGGGATCGCTGTCGCTGAGGTCAGTGTCAGCCTTAGCGTGATACTTCAGCAGCAGAGGCGTGGGAGAGTGCAGTTATTAGCCTAAATCTCGGTATGAAGAGTGTGTGTCTCGTAATATCCAGGTATACTGGGAGGTGAATGATGATGCATAAGGTGTGTGGTTCTTTGACTTGGAAACAGCTGCAATGAGGCCTGCTTTGGGCAGGGGTTTGGTGTCCAGAGGTGTTTCTAACTCAGGGTGTTGTTTTTTCCATAACTACAGGCTGTAGGTCGTGTCTCCAGGCTGTCAGTGGTGCTGGCTCTGTGGGCTCGGCCACATCATGGACCGGGTCAACTTCAGTGCACACGGGGGTCAAACCTTTCAGTTCTGACTAGTTTGTTTTATATCCTTCTCACCAAGTGTTTGGGGCCCCAGTTGCTAGTGTAGCTTTCCTGTAATCATTTGTCTGATGGAGGCTGAAAGGAGTAGTTTTGGCACGTGGCTTGGAGGTTTGTCAGTCCAGTGTAGGTGTCAGCGGTGTGAGCAGACACGGTCTGCAGTGGCAGCAGCGTTAATAGGACTTCTGGCAGTTCGTGTCCAGGAAACAATTCCTCACCTTAAGGTCGGTCATTGTTTTGGCTGCTGGTGATTTCCCGTTGGAATCCAGGTGTGTGGTGTCTTCACTCTCCCGCTGGATGGGGAAGCAAGTTAATCCAGGCAGTGAATGGAATGATGTAGCTGGTTTCTCAAATTATTGAGAACAAATACAGTTTCAAACAGGCTGCCTGTGCTAATGGCTGAAACAGCCAGAACTCTTTTCATCCCACTTGGAAGTGGCTTTCTCTATTGGAAGGTGGGATTCCTGTGTGTAACTGGGAGCCTTTGTCAACTTCCATTAGGTTTGCCTGAGTGCTCTTCACAACAAAGAATGGATGCTGTCTGTGACATTAAGATGTGGACTCTCTGACGAGAGCTGAGGGCAATATAGTCCCTTAGACAATGGCTCTGGAAATGTAACAAAATATAGTGTTTGCTTGTTGAGTAACAGGCCTGTGCCCTGAAGGACTTGCATGCTGAAGTTTATTTGGAACAAACTGTATATAGACAAACCAGAACAAACTGTCCATGCTGTAAGAAACCAAATAAGTGGTGAGCTGTAGCTTCTTGCATGTATCAGATGATTTGGAGCAGGTGGTACAACTGGGTTTCAAAGGAGGAGATGGAAATTTAAATTCTTGTGTCAAGTATTTGTGTGTGGAGTAGAGGATAGTGATGAGTAACTCTGGAGTGTAAAAAGGGTGTGTAAAGAGTGGGATTTGAGCAATGTGCAGATGAAATCTGTTATGGAGAAGAGTCTTTGCCTTGTCTATCAATAATACCTCGGGGACAATCTCACTTTGATGGAGAGGATGGATGTGGAAGGGACAGAAGGGACAGTTAAGTGGTGGCCAAGTGTGAGTAACAGTGTGGAGATGGTTTGGAATGTTTTTCTTTTAAAAAGCTGGAAGATGTCCTCCTTGTAGAGGGGGGATGGCAAAGATGACTTTTGCAGCAATTGGCTGGATAACAGGCTGAAAAATCAGAGATAATTGGTGAAAATGCCTTTGACTGGCTTAGCTGATGGCATCGAATAGGGAACAGTTGGCAGAGCAGGAAACTTACTGTCACTGATGGCAGAAATATTTAATTGGCTGCTGGCACAGCTTCAGATATTGTGGACATGATGAGGAAATGTCACTTCCAAGCTTGCAATGAGGAATTGGCTTCAGTTATTCATACCTAGAACTGTTTTACACTGAATTCCAGCATTTAGTTTGAATTGTGGGGTTTGTTATGTGTGCTTCAGGTTACTTCATGTGTTTCACAATCAGCCAGTCACTTCAAACTGCTTATTTTCATGTTTTTAAGGGCAGGTCATGGTTTATAATATCCAGCTAGTAAACATCTTGTTTGACTTCATTCATGCTGTCCCAGTATGGAAAGGTGAGCTGCAGTCTGTGTGACCTGATATTCACAGAAAATCAGCTGTGCCTCTAATCTCTGTATCACTGAGCTATCAGAGCCCTTTGGCCCCAGGCTGGGACCTCGCAGGAAATGTCCCCAGTCAGGAAGCCTTGTTTATCTTTTGCTGTGTGAAAGTATCGTGTTGATAGATAGGGAGTGTCAACAAGCACGACTTGTTTAATCTTCAGTGGCACCGATGGCAGGGGAGTGTGTGTGGATATTGCAGGGGGTTATTAGAAAAGGTCACTGTCTGTGGTGGCAAATAGCTCATGACACAGTCAGGTGAAGTGATCTGTTCAGGTGCCCAGGTAGACTCTCTGTTGGTTCTAGAGTCACTTTCTTTGAGCAGAACTGATCTGCTCTCCGGTCTGATTTAGCTTCCTAATTGTTTTAGCCACAAATTCTCCTTATCTGGGATATCCCTAATAGTAGTTTGTGTAGATCCCTGTAATTCCTGCATGATGCTGACACGTATCTCTTCCTTCCAGCCAACTATGATGATTTGTACCAGTGGTCAGTGGAGTCCTACTCGGACTTCTGGGCAGAATTCTGGCAGTACAGCAACATCGTCTGCTCCCGCCTCTATGACGAGGTAAGTCTGGCCCTTATCTCACACAGTGCAACACAAAGAGGAAATAAACTGATGTTACAATCAGTCTTTTGACCTCTTCTTGGAACTCTGGTGAGTGATACGAGGAATTGATCTAGCCCTGGATTTCCTGGTGTGGTTGATGGTGGTGTTCTGTTGCTGGCACACTTCAGGGCAGTGAAAGCCTCGAGTTCTGTTGTCCTGAGCAGTTCTGCTGTAGTGTCCTTGTGCCCCTGTGCACTCTGTGTCGTTCCTGGCTGCTCATGGGGAGTCTGCCAGTGCACTGCCTTGTGCCTTGGGACTGTGCTGGTGGAATCTCACCCTGGTTTTGTAAATGCTGGCATTCTGTCAGGCTCATGTTTGCCTTCCCTGAGCCCGTTTCCCTGATAAGCTCGCCTGTTACACTCTGGCTTTGCAGAACTGGTTGTGGAAGCTCTGCAGGCTGGAAATATCTCTGAGGGAATGGTGGTGGTGGAGCACCAGGCAGTGCCACAGAGTTCTTTTGGAAGAAAGGTGACTCTGCAGATCATGCCAACGGAGCCCTGGTGTGGGATACCAACATCACCCTGTGGTTTTCCATCTGAGGAAGGTGTTGGGCTAATGACTTGAAAAGCTTGATGTAGTGAACCTTCCTGGAATTTAGTAGGGAGGACTGGACTTGCCTTAATGCCTGGAGTCCATCTGTTCCCTCAGAGTGCTGCCAGTCCTGCAGAGGGGACTGAGAAGTTTGTTTTGGCTTTTCCTGTTTTACTGATTTCTGTACTGACATGATAGATCAGGTGGGTTCTTCCTGGCATGGAGCTGCTCAGGTGTGTTATTTAATGTGACCCACCCTTCAGAGGAGTGAATGCAGCAGGAGTGTAAGAACTACCCTGCTTGGAACTGTGTGGTCTGAGCACTATAAACACTTAAACTTCACATTTTCTGTAGGTGCCAGCTCAAACTCTGGGAACTGTCAGAGTAACTGAGCTGGTCTGTGGTAGCTAGAGGGCTGAAAAGGTGGATTTGCAGTGTCTTACAGCTTCATCCTGGCTGTCTGCTGGAAGTAAACATTGTTTTGAGGTAAATAAAATTTTTAATGAAGCAGAGTTGACTCTTCTGTTCCCAAGCAGTGAAACAGCTTCTACTCCCACAGGTCATTCTAAGAAAAACAAGGAAACCTTGTGTACACGGAATAAAACCAGCCAGGATTTTATTTAATCCCAGTGAAGGTTTTAAGTATGTGCTGTAGAGGTGCAGATGTCACTGTGTAGCAGTTGACATCTGTGTCACTTGTGACATGAACAGAGAAACTTCAGTGTGCAGAGCTGTGCAGGCAGGGCAGCTCTGCCCTTGGAATGTCAACTTTACAGGCAGCTGTTCTTAAAGGGAGGATGTGTCTGAATTTCTCCTCGTGCTGTGAGAAGCCCCTGACACCTGTTGGCCCTGTGGGATCCAAGGGAGGGATCAGGTTGTTCACCTGACAAAATCCAACTGCCAAAGGCTGAGCTGAACTGGGAGTCCCAGGTGTGACCTGGGGAGGAAACCCTGATGACTGAGTCCAGCTCCTGGTGCTCGTGGAGCTCTTAGAAGCTCTGAAGGATTTTTTCCACTTCAGAAAAAAAACAGTTACGTTGGATCTTGTCCTGGAAAATGTTGAAAACATTCTGCTCACTTTTCTTCAAGCTGAGGAAGTCAGAAGTGAGTCAGTTTTAAGAGCAGCTTCTAATTGCTGCAGTAATGCAGGTTAGCATAAAAATCATTTGTGCAGCCTGAGTCGATAAAGTGTTGATGTTGTAACTCAGTTCTTGCCAATTGTTAGGAGCAAAGAAATCAGAGTTCCCTTTTTTAGAAAATACATTTGAAAGAAAATAATGCAGTAGTGCACTTCCACATGAGTTTTAAGTTAAAAGTTAATTTTAAGGTTGCCTCCAGTAATGCATACACTGCTCCCAAAGCACAAAACCATTGGGTTTTCTGGAGTGGGATTTATTGAGGCTTGCTTGGCTTTCAGAAGAGCCTCTCACTTGGGCTGAAGGATTGCTCTTTCTGTAATGTATGTGCAGTCCAGGAGAGAGAACCTGAGGGTATAAACTGAAGCTTTCGAAAACACAACTGTAAAGTAAAGCTTCTATTTAAAGGTTTTGCAAAGAGATGTGCTGCTGAATCACTAAGCAGAGAGGGGCATTTTGGAAGGAATTTAGACCTCTGGCTAATGCTAAGGGGCTCTTTACCTATCAGTGTTACTAAAGTTAATCTTAACTGTGACTTAAGGGGTAGCTGAATACTTTTGGGGCTTAATTAGTTCAAGATGGGGGAAGTTGCTTCAGCTGACTGTATTTTTGACGATTTTTCATTGCATTTTTCAATTCTTTGCATGTCTTAATCCTAAGTGGGGAGTTACTTAACACAGGTTTATTAGGTTGGTGGATCCTGTTGATCCTAAAAAATGGAGACCTTGAATAAAAAGCTGTAACTCTTCAGTTCCATTTGACTGTACAATTAATTATTTGGAATGATCACTGTGTCTCTGTACCCTGTGAGTCGTGCTGGGGAAGAGTGGCTGCTCACACCTTCCAGAGAGGGCTGGATGGGCTGGCACAGGGTGACAATGTGCTCAGTGCCTGTTTGGGCTGTTCCTGAGCTCTGTGTGCATCCCCTGCTCTGGGTGTAGTCACAATTTTGTCTTATTTGTGTGGTAAAGGCTGGTCCAAAGGCAGAGCTGTCAGCAAGGAGCTTCCCCTGTTTTTGTTGCGATGACGTGTTTCCCTGTGACAGTTAACAAATAATTAAACTTTCCAGGCCTCTAATTACAGGATAGGTGTAAGCTGGGAGAAGTGATTCTTGCCTAATCAAGGCTGCAAAGACCTTGGAACTGATGAGCTGCCTCGTGTACAAAGCTGTGAAAAACCAATTCTATTTCTCCAGGAGTGAAGGGTGTGTTTCTTTCAGGTGGTGGATACATCCAAAAGTATCTCCGATGTCCCCGAGTGGTTCAAGGGCAGTCGCCTGAACTACGCCGAGAATCTCCTGAGGCACAAGGACAACGACAAGATTGCACTCTATGCGGCAAGTAAGGGAAATTAACATCAAAATCGCCTTGTGTTTATCTGCTGCCCACAGGACCGGGCCTGATGAAACAGCTCTGATGAAACGTGGGAATAAACTGGTTTGGGTGAGGAGGAAAAAGGGGGATAAAGTCAGTGATACAGCTCTGCCAAAAAAAAAAACCCAAACAACCCAGCAAAATGTGCTGTGGGAATATAGATCTGGAAAATCCTTTGCAAGCTAAATGAGGTTTTCCTAGAATGTGCTCAGCTGCATTAAAGCAGTGGAGGTCATGCTGTGTTTAACATCACTGAGTATTTGAGGTGTTATTTCACATTTGTTATAAGTACTCACCTGCTGCTTGCCTTCAGGAAGTTTTTTGGCACTGTAGCTTGATAATGTCCTTCCCACCCTCTTTCTGTGGCTTTTATTTCAGAAATACTGAGAACTGCATGGGGTTTAGGCAGGAATTTACTCTGCTTTGGGTACCACAGAAACAAGTGTTATGTGCCTGGAAGACTTGGAATTTTACTTTTCTGGGGCACTAAATCTCAGTTGTAATTTTTGTTATGCTGAAGATTTGAAAAATCCTAGTAAAATCTGTGTACACTCATAAGGATGGGCATGATGAGACACAGAGAAGAGACTTTTTGTTGTCTGCTGACTTTGGTAACTTTAAAAACCAGCTCTAATCTCTGTTGGGTGGGATTATTTTAGCTTAGGTGCAGTTGTGTGTTGTGTTTCCTCAGGGAGCTGCATTTGGGGCTTCCCTTCTGCTGGACCTAATCCCTCCCATGACACTGACCAAGCAATGATGCCTCTTAATAACTTATCAATGAACAACGAGGCTTTGCAGCTCCTTAGCAGAGAAAATGGTGCTGAACTCTGCATTGATTGTGTGGGTGTTAAAATAAATCTTAGTTTCTGATTTTAGCTACATGGGAGTCAGCTTTTGAGTTACAAATAAATGGTTTTTAAACAGCTGTGTGAGACAGCAATCACCTTCTGCAAGCTTGTTGCTGGAGAAATGCTTATCAGTTGCATTTTGCTGGTTAGAGGTGTTGAAAGGCACCTCTCTGATCTCATATATAAAAAAATCCCAACTGCCAGTTCAAAGAGAATGGTGAAATCTGTGACCCAGTTTTGGTGGAGGAAGAATTGATCTGGTGAAGTCTGATGGAAATGAGGCTTGTAACCAAAATCTGGCTTTGAAGTAGTTAGTCATCACTTTCAGATTTTGAGATCATTAGAAAAGCTTCTTATGTATTATTTAGTGGAGGAAAAAAGTCAGTGTAGTTGAGTGCATCTTGTGGAGCACCTGAAAGCCAAATATTGACTAATAAATCAACTCTAAATGTGTGTAGAATTGATGTGATTGATTTGTTCATGTTAGAAGCTAAACATGTGACTTGAGAAAGTGGAGTTAGATATTGTCACTTCAAATTATCACAGGAATTATCAATTCAGTGAGTGGCTTGGTTTGACATGTGATTACATAGTTCTGTGGGTCTTTTTCTTAGGAAGTCATGGGGTGTGTCAGAGGCTGCTTTGTCACAAATTCACAGGTGGTGAATGCAAAAGGAGCAGGATTATTTCCTAGTTGATTATTGTGTGAGTGCTGCAATGAACCATTGGCTCCTCTGTGGTGAGCAGACTTCCACCTGCATTTCTTTCGTGACCTTCTGCTGTGTTTAATCTCCTTAAGACCTCTTAAGTCCGAGTATTTTTTGATGACTCCCTGCTGCCGGGTCAGAGTGGTGGTTTGGGGGCCTGGCTCAGGTTTGTGTTCCCTGGGGATGGTTCTGTGGGAGCTGTGTTGGTGTCACAGGGATGTAAATGTAACTTTCCTAAACTGTTTTCACTTGTCGCTGGCTCCCACGGTGAATCTTTTCTGTGATTCCTTTCTCCTGGGGTTTAATCACGGAGCAAGATCAGTGTCTCATTTCCTGTTGCTCTGTGGGAACCCAGGCTCTGCTGGCAGTCCCTGCTCAGTTTATGAGCTACATGGAGCAGGGACTGGGGTTGTTTTGCATCATGACCTGCTCCCTGGCTCTGTGCAAGTCCAGATTTATTGGTGTGGAAGTCTAAGGAGGCAAAAGAGTCAAAAATACCATCAGACTCTGAGAAAGGAGCAGGGTGTGCAGCTCACCTTTCCTGTGGCATCCCTGGCATGTGTGTCTCCATGAGAAGTGCTGGACAGTGGAAATGGGACAGGCCACACCTTTGCAGCAGTCCCACTGAGGGAGGGGACTTTAAAGTGACAGATTTTTGCTTTCATAACATTTGGGTTTGTTAGTTTTGCTTCACGAGTGATTTATTAAGGGCTTATGTAACACCTGCCATTCAGTGCAATGGGGAAAACACCCTGCAGATCCCTGCAGAGGTGAGTGCAGTCCAGTTGAGTTTGTTTGCTTTGTGCCACCTTGGCAAAGGCAGATGATCCAAAGGCACAGTGAAGGCCAGGCCTGGACATGCAGGATTTTCTAGTCTCTGACTTGCTGTAATAAAACCTGAACTTGGCAGCTCGTGCTGCTTCCTAGATCTGATGAGAAAACTGAGCAAAAAGGGGAAAATGAGGTTCTTACCATGTTAGAATTAGCCTTGGTGAGTGCAATCCATTTCCCATGAATCCTCCTTGAGAGCACACCTTTCTCCAGTGGGTAGTTTGTGTTTCTGCAGATGTGTTTATCTTCAGCAATGTCCTCGTGCCTGCTGAACAAATACCACTGATTAATACTTGATTCCCATTAAAAAGAAGAGGTTTTGGTTGCAGCATAAGAGCGTCTTCAAAAGCAAAAAATAAAAATATTAGTGGGAGCTGCTCTCTTAGAGTTGCTTTCTATTCTTCTAGGATTAGTTGTTTGTACTGGACTCGTGTTGCAATGCCTGATTTCTGACTGATTGCTTTAATTTTCTTTCCTCAGGGGAAGGCAAAGAAGAAATCTTGAAAGTTACTTTTGAAGAGCTGAGACAAGCTGTAGCTTTGTATGCTGCAGCCATGAGGAAGATGGGAATAAAAGTAGGAGACAGAGTTGTAGGTGAGTGATTTTTCTCAGGGGACAGGAGGTGGAAGTTTTATTTTGAAACCAAGTGAGCAGAGTTACAGAAACATGACTGAAACAGTGTTTCACAGAAAAACTCACATAAACATTCTGAAGAAAAGGCTCTTGTGCTGCTGTATTTACATTTGTAGGAAATGCATTTCTAGAGGGAAGGAACCTGGATTAGCCTGCAGGTTCTCTGGCACTGAAGGGAGAAGGAAAATCCTTCATTCACCAGGGTCTGCTTCAGAAACTCTGTGGAAGCAGAGGCTGTGGAGACTCTCGAGCTGAGCCTTGAGTCACAGGGTGGGTCTGGCAGATCCCTCTGGGAAATGATGGTCCAGGTTGGTTGTCCTGGTGCCACGGGCAGCTCCTGACCCTGTGAGCTGCAGGTCTGGAGGGGAAAACTTGTCCTGCCACCAGGGTGGTGACAGTGAGCAGCTGGTGGGCAAGAACTCCTCAAGTCACCAGTGCAGAGGTTAGAACTGGAACCCTGTGATCCTTTCAGCAGCTCACCCCACCTTCTGCAGCAATATTTCCTGTCAAGAGACTGTCATATGTGTCTTTCTATATAAACAGCCTTTTGTCCTGTGAGCAGCTTGTCCAGGCTTGGGAAGGAGTTACATTTATTTTGAAATTGCTGGGTTTAATCCTCCAGCTGAGCTGCTTCACCTCTGTCTTGTGTGCTCTTTAATTTGTCAGTGAGGTGCAATATCCTTGAAGCTCCTTGGCTCCTGGTGTTTGTGTCATTGTGCTGCTGGAATCCCGTGTCCTTTGAGCAACACTTGGCCATTATCCTAAATAAGTGTGTGTAAAATCTTACATGATGCAAACCCACAGTGATGAAACTCTTGATTTGTTCTCTGCATGCTGCAAACTTGATCCAGTGTCTTGAAAAGCAAATTTTAAACCCACAGCTATGACCTGGAAGTGTAAATCTACTCAGTAGAGCTCATTTCTTGCATATGGTACAAGCTGCTCTGGAACTGGCAGCCAAACATGAGTTGTCACAGCTGGTGGCTTGGCTTTTAACACAGAATTAGAGCTAAATCCTTAATTAGGTATGAACCATCAGTGAAGTTGAGAAGGCTTGTCTGAAGGGAGATGGAGATGCCCTAATTTCATCTTAATTTTCAACCTTAATGGTGTCATGTTCATATCTGACCATTTTTCAAGCAGCAGCTGCAGGGAAGATGTGCTCTGTAGCTGGAGAAAACACGGCCTTGAAATCTGCTGTGGCCTGTGCTGCTAATAATGCCATTACACTTTTACTAAAAGTTCCTTTTAGTTAGTGACTGTCTTGTTCAGCACTGCAGCCTGGTTGATTTTTAAATATTTCTTGTTTTGGTGGCTGGCTCACCTCTCATTTAAATTAAAAAGCATAGCTGATACTTTGTTTAAATATTAAAGCCACTTCAGATACTTCTGTGGGGTCTCAGCTTCTCTCCTGTGTTTCTCTGCTGTGCAGGAGGATATTGCCCAGTCATGACCCTTGCAGTCAGAGGCTGAAGCTTCCCAAAATGAGTTGGGGAAGAGACATTAAGTGTTGATTGGGGAGGCTGGAGTCCTACACCCTCTTGTGGTGTCAAAAATCAGGCTCTGCAAAACTCGCCCGAGTCCTCAGGGATGTAATTTGTCCCAGAATTTCGAGCAGCTGGCAGAGGGAAAGGCAATTCTCACTGAGGTTCATAGTAGTAACACAGGGCATGCTTCTACTGCTGCTGAAAAATCAGTTTTTAAATAGAGAGGAGATACTCTATGAACTTCATTACAGCTGCCTAACATGCAGTCAGCCTGTCAGGTTCTGACACCCTTCATTGACACTTTCTCTAAAAATCTGAGCTGTTAGAATTACACATGAGACTATTACTGTTGTTTTCCTGTGAATTTCATCTCCAGGCTCTGCTGCCTCTAAGACAAGGCTGCTCTAACTTCTCATTACACTTAACATACCCCCTAGTTTGTTCAGTACAATTTCTGGTTGCATCATGACAGTAATAGTATGTTGGAGCTGGAGGTGGGTGAGTGTGGGTGGACAGGCAGTGGTGTCAGCACTTCTCCAGCTTGATTTTCTTCCAGTCTTCCCTTTCCATCACTGAGAGCACTTAATAGTGAACATAATTGAAGCAGATGTGTTGTGAAACATATTTCTTCCCCTAAAGATGTCTTGCAGTGCTGTCAGTGATGCTTGAACAGTTGGGAGAGGCATGGAACAGCTCCTGCAGGCCGCCCAGATCCACACATGAGGCACTCCTGGTCTCCCACTGGCCATCTGTTTGGCAAACAACAACGACTGAAATCAGAATAAAATACAACTGGGAGGATGTTTCTCCTCTCTGGATAGGTTGCTTCTGCTCTCTCCCTGAAGCCAGCTTTGCTCTGTTCCAAGTCAGCAGTTAAAACCAATCTGATCTTCCCCATGCAAAAACATCCTCGACAAAACATCAAATGAGTTACATTGTCTAAAGCTGGTATTTTATCTATAGCAACTGCATTAGCCCTGCTTGCTTACGTGGGTTTTAAAGCCAGCTTTGTAAGAAGATTAGTGGGGTGCTAATAGCTTCAGACCACTGTAATGTTGGGCAGGGTGGCAACTTCACTTCCAAGTCCTAAAGGAGCATGAAATGCTGAAAATGGGAGTCTGGTCTCTGAGTTGTGTTCAGTTTGAGAGCTGGTGTAGTTCAATAATGTAAGACATTGAGAAGGTGTTTTAGTCGCTGCTCCCTGTTTTCCTCCTTCCTGATGTATTCTGTCAAGGCTCAGACAAAGCCCAGTTTGTTGTTGATTTTTTTTCCCCCTTCCATGCCCATAACTGAGTATTTGGGTGCCTCTTTTTCCAAGAGGAAACCTTTATTAAACTTTATGCAGGCATTAGGTGCTTGCATGGAATGTGCTCTCAGGACTCTGAGCAATCAGACTTTTGCCAGAGTTTTCACCATAATTATATCAGATTTTTGGACTGCAGTTTTTACCTATTCTGTTGGTGAGGTGCTGCAGTGCAAATGAACACATGGGAGTGTAATCTTGGCGTGTGCTAGATTAAGCAAATAGCAACTGACAGAAAATGCTGAGGCACTTAGTCCTGAGCAGATCAGGCTGTAAGTGCCTCTTAAAAAGAATCCAGACAGTGTTTTTAAAATGCACTTGTCCTGCTTAGAGACTTCACAGGTTTTAGGTCAGGTAAAGCTTTAATTTCTCTGTTTTTTTGGAAACTGTATATATTTTTGTAAGTCAGGAGTGCTGGTGGGACCCTTGTGTGTCATACTCTGATTTTCCTGCTTGATGAGTTCCCAGCTCCTGTGTTTTCAGCCCTTTATTCAGTTGCTTTTGTAGTTCACCTAAAGGAGGAAGATCCTTTTCTTTCTGGTGACTGAAGGTAGTTTCCACCTTTCTTACTTCAAGAAAGGGATAAGGGAAGATGCAGAACACTGTGTTGGGAGGATCTGCAGCCACAACAGACCCAAATTTTTTATCTGTGATGGTGTTGGGATAAATCTGTGAGATCCCAGAGAGCAGCAAGGCTTCTGGGATCAGGTGAAGGCACAGAAATGCAGAGTCAGCTGCTGTGAATGTTTTATACCTTTGGGCACTTTTGGCTGGTATCCTCCAAAACTCAACCAGCACCTCAGAGGCAGCTGACAAATGGAAGTAACGATTTAATTGTCTGGCTCACAATAATCCCAGCCCTGTGATCTTGCCTTCAGGGCTTCTGTGGGGAGTGGCAAAAAGGAGAGTTGCTTAGAACAGAACTGAAGCTTGTAAATAAGTGACAACTGCTCCCAAGCATGAAGAGAAATCTTCCAGTTTTCCTTGCACTCTGCCCCCCTGATGATCCCATCCAAGAAATGCTCAGTGGAAATATTTGGCATCAATTAAAGATCTGCTTTCGTCACATGAAGTGACATTTTTGGTCCGTTCTGGTTCATATATTTCAAATTATTTAGGGAGGAATATTTGTCTTACAAGAAAAATCACTGAGATTTTGGGATACTGTGCCTTGCATAAACCTTGACCCCAAGGGAAAAATAGCAAAATAAATAATGTTTTTATGGGCATGAGCATTTGCTGCACTTTATGTGCTGAAGAACTTCCCTGAACAAACCACTATAAGCTGTAGGCAGTTCTAGGGAGTCATTTATATCTTAACATGGCATGAGGCTTTTATTCACAGTTGTGTGTTTTCCAGAAATTGTTGGGCTTAAGTCATAATGCTGTTTTAAAAGTTACTGCTCCCAAAAGCACAGCAGCTTTCAGTAACTGCAGTGGCACTGCTGGGTTAAGAAACTGATCTCCCTGATCAGTTAAGAATCTCAGTTAAAAGATTAAAATTGAAGTTCACTTTTTACAGAGTTGAGAAAGGATGGATTTTTTTTCAAGCAATGTGGAAAAACCTCATAAAAATCCATCTTGGTACCCTCCTACTTGCTATTAACACAGCAGAAATTGCTTTATAGATCTGTGGTCTCAGTTCCTGTCCTGAAATGTCCATCCATAAATATCCTCCTTTGAGAGGTGCCTGGCACTGGTGAGTGTTTGCTGTCTGTCAATACCTGGGGTGCACCTGCAGCCCAAGATCCCAGTGCCCACTACTGCTGTTGAACAGCCTGGAAAACATTTTTATTGCCATTTAAGTTTTGCTCTCTAATGCAGAATTCTAATTAACTGTCAGAGTACTGCAGTGAAGCCCGTCCTGTGCTTTTTTTAAAGTACTTGGACATGTTTTTGGTTGCTTAAGAAAGGTGATCTGAGACTCCAGAACTCTGATCCACCTCAGTGTAGTTTGTGGATTCCATTTGCAGGTTTTGATTTGTGGGCTGGGTTCTTAGCAGAGTCAGACTCAGCCATATCCAGCACCTTCTGGAGAGTTGCTCAAACTGAGCTCACTGAAACTTAAAATCTGACCTTCTTGACATTAATTTATTCTGTATGTCGTGATAAATTGAATTTAAATCTTGAAGTCTTGCTGCAAGCTAATGAGAGAAACCTGAAGAGCCACATTTGTGTGGGAAGGTTCCAAGGCTTGTCCCATTCTATTATCCCCTTATCAGCTGAGACACTGGTTTTGCTTGTTTGTGTTTGAGATTCTGGCAGTGTCTACCAGACAACATTTAGCTTTGTGAAGCTGGATCTCTGCTCTTGAGCTATTTATAACCTTTCCTTGCAGATACTGGTTCTTTCTCTAATGGCTGTTCCTGCAGTCTTGTTCTGTTCCCCTCCATGCTGCTGTGTTCTTAGTCTTTGTATAATCAATCACTAATTTTTCTCTCCCAGTTACTCTTTCCAATGTGCTGCCCTCTTATCCTGAAAGGCTTATTAATTAAGCAGGAACATTTGTAAATTGGTAATAGTATTGTAGATAAAAACCTGGATATAGATATTTTTATAAACGGATTTATTACTAATTCCTCGTGGAACTGATTTGGCTTCAAGGTACGACACTGATTGCATGGAAAACTTCAGAAGGTGCTTCACTCTGGGATTTTGCACTTTTAAAGCCTGATTGCTGTGTATATTATATTTTTGCTGTATTATATATATTTTTCTTAGTGCTGTTCCATCTCTGACCGTGCCACCTGTGCCCTAGGTTACTTACCCAACAGCATCCACGCCGTGGAGGCGATGCTGGCTGCTGCGAGCATCGGCGCCATCTGGAGCTCCACGTCCCCAGACTTCGGCATCAACGTGAGTAACCTCGGTGCCCGTGTCCCCGACGGGCTCGGGGGTGACGAATTCAGGTGACAGATGGGCTCTGTTCCCTTCAGCCCTGCTGCCACCTCCTGGCACAGCCGAGCACTCCGCGGCTTTTCCAGCTGCACCGGCCCGCCCGCTCTGGCTTGTCGCTGCTGATTTTCAGCTTGGTGGTTTGAGTGGCTTCAGCTCCTGGGATATTTTTAGATGGGCTCCGTGGTCTTGGTGAGCTTTTATTATATTAGCTATGCAAATGAGCAGCGGTGCCACAGAGCTGTCTGAGGCTTGGCTCTTCTTCCCAAATCCCGCCCCGGGCTGCTCGGCCACGCTCAGGTTTCCACACTCCCAATTTCTTTGCCTGAGTGTCCCATCCTTTGCCTCCTGTCAGGGTGAGCTCAGCACCTGAACTCAGCACCAGCCCTGGCTGTTCTTTTCCACAAGGCTTTATTTGCCAACAGTGAGGAATTCCATACTGATATCACTAACCTGATTAACTCTTTTTAGTGTAGAAATAAATGGGGTGTGTGTGTGAAATTATGACACCCAAACAGATCTGCCCTGGAAGCTTTGGGAATGTATTCTGCTCTGTTTGGGAAGTTTTTAGCACACACCAACAGAGCTAAATAATTTCTAAGGGGGGTGTTGAACCTTTCTTCTATATATAAGTTTACATATGAAACATGTAATGGTTTTGAATTGCACGGTGTGGAGAACAGTGTTTTTAGATAAACCCCTCAATTTTGGTGTTTAACCCTGGGAAAATGTATGGAATAATCATGCCTGGATTAGCACTAGAGGGCAGCAGCATTCCACGTCCTTATGCTTGAGGAGGTATCGTTGGGGAAAAAAATGATTAAAAAAGTCATTACAGCATGTAATGATCAATCTGTTCTACAAATATTTTCTGCTTGCTCAGAAAATGATGGTGTGGAGTGTTTTCTGTGCAATGTGATTCGATCTCTTGTCTGGGGGAAGATTGTTCACTTTACTTGCATTACCAAGGGCTGGTATGTTTTCTGTCCATGCTGGTGCGCTGTTGTTTTCAGTGCCCAGCTTTTAGTTTTTTTTGTGATAGCTTTTTAATGAGACTTGGCCTTGGAGCTGCAGTGCCATCAATATCATTTATTTTCCTTTGGCAGCGTGTGTTGGCATGAATTCAAATCCTAAAATCCTGAGGGAGATCAGCAGAGGCCCTCAGCAACATCATTGGCTTCCACCCCGAGGAAAAGCTATTCCTCCTCTTGTGAAGTTGCATTAGTCCTGTTATTATTTAAAAAAAAAAAGACTTTTGTGCTGGGAGAAACAGCGCAGCATTTCCAACATTTGAAGTCCAATTGTGTGTGTGTGTTTTGTGAAGCTCAGAAATGTCACTCCTCAGAGCTGCCCACACACTGCAGGCTCTGAATGCCATTGAATGCCATCCCTCCCAGGGCTCCCAGCCTTGAGGAAGTCTGCTGTGAGAGCCCCACTGAGCTGCCTCCCCCGCACCACGCCGCTCTTGGCAGCTGCTGCTTCATCTCCCCTGTTAGCCCTGCCCATAAATTAATGGCCAAGTGGTGGCCTGTGCATGAGGAAGGGTTGGATTTCAAAGCTGATGAAGAAGTTCTGCTCGCAGAACCGGGTGAGCAGCCTTTGGTGAGCTCAGTGCAGCTCCGTTTTTGGGGCCCTGCACGATTTTTTTTGGACTGAACTGGAAGCTCCTGGAATAGAATGAGCCATATCTGCCACACCTGAGCTTTTTTTGTGGAAGAAATTCCTTGCTGAGCCATCTGGTTGGATTAAAGTTCCAGTGTAGCAATTACATGTTCCATCTGTTTGTATTGCCTTTGTATCCTATCAGGCTGCCCTGTGGGATTGGAGCCTGCCAGTGCTAATGAATCTGACTGGGTGTGTTAGCAGGTCCTGGTAGGAGCCTGAGAACTGGAGCCATCCCTGCCTCTGATTCACACTTCTCTTCACATTTGACTCTTCTCTCTTTAGAGTACCCTCAGTGCTCAGTGGGCTTAATTTTTAAACACCAGGCAGCGTGGCAATGGGCTGTGTGTGCTCTGCAGAAATGCACTCAGCACGTGTGTGGCTGCTTGCTCCGTTCCTGGGGAATGGTAGAAAGGAGGAGGTGTAAGAATATGCCAAAGAAGGAGGAAATTTAGCTTCATACTCCCTTACAGAGTAACTGTAATGTATTAATTTAATCTCCATTTTTTGTTAGGTAACACGCTAGGGACTTCGTGAAAACAACTTCTGGCACTTCACAGATTCTGGTGTTTTTTTTTGTTTTAAAGTAATTGATAAATTTGAATGCCAGTGCATTGTCACTGTATTTTCTTATAATGTGAACAAGAAAAAGGAAATACATCTTTGATAGAAGGGAAAGCTGTTAAATTACATTCTCAGCTAATTAATTTCTATTTAGCCATATCCTATACCTTACCTGTGGCTTCCTGAGGAGACAGCATGGAGAAATTGTCAGGACAGGACTCCTGTCCTTTTGCAGCAGATTTTTTTTTGCAATGCTGAGCAGCCCAGCTTGGAAAGGAGTTTAACAGAGATGAGTTGATTGTGATGTTTTTGCTTTCATCTTCTGATTTGCTACTAATTTGTTTCTCATTTTGGCTGCAATGTAGAGGGCAAAATAGAAAACAAGGAGAATAAAGAATGCTGGGAAGAATATGCAGATGACTCAAGTCTGATTTCTGCAGAATGATCTAGGAGATTGCTCTTGAACACTTAGCTGACAATTTTACAGTATTGTGTAATCTTGTAGTTCTTAATGCTCCAAGTAATGGAGCTAGAGGGGTTTGAACATCAGTGTGCTGAGAGCTTTTATTGAAAGGATTTGCTTCTTGCTGTTGAATACAAAGAGATCCATTTCTGGTAGGCTGCTGCATGCAGTGTACATGGGGGAAAAAAGTAAATGCCAGAAGGGTTTTAATCTCAAATAGGATGATAGCTGTGGTAAATTTGTGAACACAGTGTAAGCTGGAGGAGAGACACCTGAAAATTTAGCATTTGAATGTGTTGTGCTGCAGAGGTTCTAAAGGAGCTGTGGTGTCTTTTGTTGGTGGTCTGTGTGTGTTCAGTATCAATTTATTTCGCTAAAAACCAGTGGCTTGGTTTCCTTTGTTAATGGTGGCAGAGCAGAGCTGCCAGTTCACGTAGGGCCCCCTTCACCACATAAATGCATCTCCCCTGAGGCTGGTGTTTGTTCCCCCAGCCCTGGTGCTGTCAGAGCAGCTTGGGGCACATGGAGCTGCTGCTGCAGGTGCAGCCAGGAGTCCTGGGCACCTTCATGGGCACCAAGTGCCCAATTCTGCTCACATCACAGCTGCTGGTCTTCTTTACGGGAGTCTAATCTGACCTGCAAGGTGGTTTTTTAGCTGTTTAGAGCTTTGTGAGCTTGTCCTGTCCATAAAGAATGTTCTGTGATCTGTGGGGGTTTTATCATGGGGTTGATCTGCTTGGGGGTCATTAAATAGATTGTTACAAACCTGTTGTGCTTCAGTGATCTCCTGAGTGAAAGACAAGCAGGCAGTCTTTTAACAGCTCCCCTGTTAATTCTTGTCCTTTTCCCTTGCTTGTTTGGAAATTTGCATTTAGCACCCACTGAAGTTTCCTACTGTAGCATTTAATTTCCTATTTTTAACACTTCTTTTTCTCTTTATCCTTAGGGTGTACTGGACAGATTTTCCCAAATCCAGCCTAAGCTCATCTTCTCAGTGGAAGCTGTTATATACAACGGCAAAGAACACAACCACTTGGAAAAGCTGCTGAGGGTGGTAAAAGGTATTTCACTGCATCCCACCTGCCCTGTGGGTCTGTGAGCCCTCAGAACCTGCACTGCCACTGCTTGTTGTTGTCTTTCCTTCCTTATGGTGGCCACTGAGGTTTTCAGAACAGATTTGGGTTAAAGCTGAATGGTTTTTTCTGTAATTTTAACAGTTTTCTGCTTGCTTAACTTTAATAGATCATCAGAAGTTAGCCAGCTGTAGGAGCAGGGGAACAGGGGCTGCTGATGGTGTTTTTAAGCTCAAGCAAAGTGCTGCTGAAGACAAATGGAGAGGTATCACAGCACTAAAGCTTGCAGATTTACACATTAAAAGCTGGCAGCACTGAGGAAGTTACATCTTGGGTAACAATTCAGTCCTCTGGGGTTTCAGTACTCAGAGCATCAGAATTATTTCTGTTACTTAGTGCATTACACTGTATGATTCAATCAGGCAGAAGAGACCTTTGCTTATGTAACTGAATGTAGGAAATGATTTTTTTTCTTCCTTCTCCCAGGGCTTCCAGACCTAAAGAAGGTGGTGGTGATTCCATATGTATCTTCAAGAGAAGCCATAGATATTTCTAAGATTCCAAACAGGTAATGGGAGCACTGCTGGGTACAGAGGTGATCTCACACATGGGCTGGGGTAATGCTTTCAGAAAGTTTTGAAATGTTCCTTTTTGTTTTTTCTTTTCCCCTCCTTCTTGTGCAGTGTCTTTTTAGAAGACTTCCTTGCTACTGGGAAAGGAGACCAGCCTCCCCAGCTGGAATTTGAGCAGCTGCCTTTCAACCATCCTCTCTTTATCATGTATTCCTCAGGCACCACAGGGGCACCAAAATGCATGGTTCACTCAGCAGGGGTATGTCCTCCCTCCTGGAGCTGCACTGCCTGTGCTTGACTGCTTGCCTCACATTTTTCCTTTAACAGCATCACTCCCTGATGTATATTAAGGAAAAATTGATTGCTGACAGTTTTTCAGTAACTTGACAGCGAAGCTTTTTTATTTGGTAGTGGCTATTTGAAAGCGAGTGTGGATGGGTAAGGATAGAAAATATTTTGGTGTAGAAATCAGTGTGGAGACCTTTCAGATTCCAGGTGTTTCCTGGGAGCAAGTGTCACTCACAAAAGCACCAGAAATGGCCTGACTGACAATTGAAGAAGAAAAGCCAAAGAACTTGAATTGGATGTTTGCAACTGATTTTTTTGGGCACTGTTAGCTCGAGGCCCATAGGGAGCTTGCAGTTTTTATTATCTGGATATTTTTTTACCTTGAACATTACTTCATGTTTATCAGTTTAGAGTATGTCCATCCTCATCAATCCTTTAAGGAAGGAAGCCAGAGAGTTGGAATCTCCTCGAGTGTAGGTTTTGCATTGAATGGAAACTGCTTGAGGCAGTGTCTTGTTGTGGCTGAAGGTAATATCTGATATTGGTGCCAGAGTGACCCTTGCTCACGTGCTTTCCACTTGCTGTAAATGTTCTAAAGCTCTTAAAAGAGAGGAATTGGCTGCAGCAGTGTTGAAACTTTAATTCTGCTATAATCCTTAGTTGAAGGCAGGTTTTTTTCCCCACTTGAGGCAGGCAGGGTGTGTTGCTTAGAGCACTTTGTACCAATGTGTATAAATGGAGCTGCACAACTCTTAGCCAGAGTCCCTCACTGCTGCTGTTTGCTCAGGCTGAGCATCCTGCAGGGCTGGGTGGCCTGAGGGCAGGATCCTCTGATGCTGTGCCCCGGTGTGTGTGTGTTCTTGCCTCTCTCTGATGGCAGGGGCTGGAGGATTTGCCCACAGACAAATCCCCTGCTGCCTGCAAACACTCTGCTTTGTGTCTTATCAGTCAGCAGGAGATGGTAGCAGGCAGCACGTGATGTACAAAATGGTCCCTTTGGGACACAAACCCGATGTTTGTGGAGAGGAAAGGAGGTGGGTTTTGAAGTTTGACAGCTGTTTTGAAGCTGTGCTGGCTTTAGACTGGTTAAATACTTGCAGGGGTGGATTAGCAAAAAAAAAACAGGGGAAGGTGTTTTGTTCAGTGGTGGGTGATAAACACTAGAGATGAAAAATAGCTGTAGATCAGACAAATAGGACTTTGCTCTTGCAAAGTTTTCTTTTCCCATGTTACCTGTGCTAGCTTGCCCTGAATCATGCCTCTGCTCTCCAGCTGAGTCATGTACAGAGCTGCCTTAGAGTTTAGGTCAGGCTGCTCATCCCTGCTGGGGAGGAGAGCAGGGGATGGATGGATGGATGAATAAGATCTGTTGTTTGTGGTGCTTCTGTTCCCACTGAGCAGCTCTGTAGTTGTGGTGCAGGGTGATTTTTCTTCTGGTGCTAGCAGCAAATGGTTGCATGAGGGACCTCAGTGTTTGAATAGGACCTACAAAGTCCATGCAAACAAGTTCTCAGATGTCTTTTGCACACTTTATTGGGTTTGTCTGTTTGTTCTAGGCTTAATCTTGTTTCCACTGGAATTAATAGAATGATTTGCATTGATTTGATTTAAAAAAAAGGCAGAATTAGGCTACTGTCTTTTTATTTTCCAGCCTTGGTTTAAACCAAGTGTGGTTCTGGTAGTGAAGACAGCAAGAAGAGATGACATTTTGGTGAAGACATTTCAATTCTTGTATTTATAGCATGTTCCAATGCTGGTTTGTTACTGTACTGATTTTAGATGGCAACAGGCAGCCTACTTTAAATTCACAACTCAGTTTATCTAATTCTGCAGTATGTTTCTTGCTACACAGTGAAGTGACACACATAAATAAAGAAAATGAAGCCAGGTCGTGGGGAGATGATTTTAAACATGGTGGCCCAGAGGAGTAGGCTTGGGGTTTTTTGATCCTGAATGGTTTTGACCAGTTGGGTGTGCTGCAGGAAGATGTTCTTTAGTCCTGAAAATATTGCTTCTTCATCTTGCCTCATTCATATCAGGCCCCTTCCCAGTTATCCCATGCTCCCAGCTATCTAAGGAGAGAATTTTGAGGTAAAATCCTTTTCAGTTCATGTCTATCTATCTCAAGGACTTGCAAGGCTTGGGCTTAAACCTCTGCACTGCTGCAGATTCCTGGTGTAGGTGCAGGGAAATCACTCTGAGGTTGTTTTCTGCTCAGATTCTCCTGAGCCCTGCTGGACAGCACTGCTGCTCTGAGCCCAGCCCTGAGGAGCTGCTCCTCCTGCCCCTCTCAGCTGTGCCAGTGCTCAGCCCTGCTTTGGAAATCCCTCCTGGCCCCAGCTGTTCCTGCTGCTTCCTGACACTGCAGATGCTCAGCACTTCTCCAGCCCTGCCTTGGTCCCGAGGAGAGGACCAGTGAGTTTTATCAGCTGCCACATCTGGTGTGAAGTGATGAATGCTTGGGGTTTATTTGGAGGGTCATAAAAGTCCTATAAATAAACGAGTCCTATAAATTAACTCAAGGGAGCGTTTTGGGCTGTGGGTTTAGAGCAGCTCTGCCTTCTCTCTGAGTCCTTTTGTTTCCAGCCTGAGATGTACCAGGCTTTGCAGGGAAATTGTTCATAGCCTGTACCTAAAACCATTGTTAAAAATCCCCTTTTGCTTCCAAAAACTGTGAAGCAGCGAAAACTTAAAGGAAGGAAGAAGGAAAACCAGTATTTATAATAATTGAATATGACTTTTAATTTTTGCTATTTTGCGTGGCTCTTTCAGAATCTCCTGCAGGGACAATGTGCTTTCCTTTATAACTGCAGTAATTATGTAAACACCTGCAATTCTTTTGGCAGCCTTACCCATTCAGTTGGACACAGTGTTTCTAAATCCCGATTTTTTGGGGGTGATTTTCAGCTGCAGGAGGCGGCAGCTGTAGCTAGATGGCAGCGTTGTGACAGCTGAGGGCCTTCAAACGGCAGCAGGTGAATTCAGAGCTGGTTCCTTTGAGCAGTGAAGTGAAAATAAGATTTAATCCTTTATTTTTATTTAATGTTTTCTGCTTTTTCTCCCGAAGCATGTGCCAGTTTTATGACTCTCCTTTTTCATTCCGAATGTTTATCTGTAATCTGTTTTCTTGCAGTGTAAATCTTGTTTCATGCTTATGAGCCTCCTTAATACTTTCACCATGACTCCTTGCATAAATGCAAAAACCATTTTTTATTTTAACGTTGGCCACGTTAATTTGTCACTGCAGTGAAGTGACTTAATGAAGTAAATTTATTTATCCTAGCAAGTTATGCTTTAATGATGATCAGGAAGGTGGTTGAGCAGCATTTCCAACAAAAGGAAGTAATACATTTCAGGACATTATTAATATTGATGCTCTGAGCAGTGAGACATTTCACATTTCTAGTCACTCTAGTGTTTACAAGAGATCTCTACTGGCAGGTCTTTTGTCTCCTCGATGTTAATAGATAAGATAATTTGGACTCATGGTGCTAATGTTCAGCAGCTGCTGCAGTTTATGGCAGCTCTCAGTCCTTCAGTCCTCCCGTTGCCCAAATACATCCACAATGAAACTGTCAAAGGGCTTCTCTTGGAAAATCTGACTGCTGAAAGCCTGCTGTTTAAAATTAGGGTCTGCATGGAGTACTCTGCAACTCTGATGGCTGTGGGGAGTTGGGAGTTGTTTATTCCATGGATTAAAAGTGATGTGCAGTGGGAATTGCTGAGGTCTAATGAGGGAGGCTGAAAAGTTATGTGAGAAAATGGAGAATGCAATTGCTGCTGCTGTAGATAGGCCCTGGGATTTACTTCAGTTGTAGTTAAAGGAAACACTTGCTTTAATCCTGGAGTACAGCCTGCAAGCTATTGACTTGTGTTAGTGGTTTTTTGAAGCCTTAATGTGCTGTCAAGAGTTTTGCTTTTCGTTTCTGTGATCTTGTGTTTTTTCCTTTCACTCTTTTTGCAGGGCACCCTCATCCAGCACCTGAAGGAACACATTCTTCATGGCAACATGAGCAGCAATGATGTGATTATGTACTACACAACGGCAAGTGGGGCTTTAGGCATTTTTATAAACACTGGAGCATGTTTTTTCCTGTGAAGATGGGACAACTTTTCACACAAATCCAAAAGTACACTTCTTTGTGTGTTAAATTGACTGCAAGGGATTGTCCCATCTGAGTTAAAAAAAAACTAAATAAAAAATCAGGTGAAATAATAAAATGCAACAGGGACCTTTCTGATGAAAGGTCAACCCCATGTTAAATGTTTCTGACCTAACTGGTGAGGAAAATGGATTGATTTTTAGTCTCTTAGGTTTATTGATCAAGCTGCCTCATCAATATCACCTACAAATCAGATTCCACCTTCCTGCAGGGCCAGGTCATACTGGAGATGAGAATTTGTTATGTCTCTGGTTTGGTTGTGAGGAAAGAAGCTGCCCAGCTCTAAGCTTGGTAAAGGCAAGGGGGTAAACTTCATCTGTGTGGAAAAAACACACTGGGTTTTTTTTTTTTTAATGCTGTGATAAAGAAAAATGATTCCTAAGCCTTCTGTGGCTGTAGCAGCTTGAGAAGGCTGATGCCTTTCCTCATGAGTTCCCTTCTGAACTTTAACAGGACTAGTCAGCTTGCAATACCTCCATGGAGGGATCATGGTAATTGCCTTGTCTCAGAGTTGTCCTGTCTCCTGCCTGGTGCTCTAAAGCCGTGTGTGCAGGGAGGGGAGGGATCCCCACCCCATCAGTGTTTGTAAGGATCACTGAGATGAGCATCCATCAGGAGCAGGCAGCTGAGGCAGGCCTGGGACAGGTGAGAGGATGAGCAGAGCTTCAGCTTTATTCACTGATGTGATCAGACAAAATCAGTGGCGTGGGTTTCACAGCAGGAGAATTTCAGGGAGGGGAAGTGGAGGGGAAGGTGGCACCTCTTGCACGAGAGAGAAGATTGTGCTTTAGTTTCTCCCAAGATCTGCCCCAATGCATCTTTTCAGAGTTGCCTGTAGCTCCTGTGGCAGCAGACAGCACTGCTGGGGCTGCCAGGACTGCAGGCAGTGACACTCACTGGGGTTTCTTCTCTCCTCCAGATTGGCTGGATGATGTGGAATTGGCTGGTGAGTGCACTTGCTACAGGAGCTTCAGTGGTCCTGTATGATGGATCTCCTCTAGTTCCTTCCCCAAACGTGCTCTGGGACCTGACTGACAGGCTGGGGTATGTATGCAGGGTTAAATAGAGGGTGGTGGCACTTGCTCCTGTCACAGTGACCCAGGAACCTCACTGAAGGCTTTTCTTGGTCAGGACCTGGTGCTCAGCATGGCACAGTTTATCTCTTGGCTCAGCCTTGGGCGTGGAGCTGCTTTTACAAATTTGTTCTGAAACATTTTCTGAGAGAGGAGGGAGAGACAAAGAGCTGATTGTTTCAAATTGGAGTCAGGTATTAGAATTCCAGGCAAACAAGGACTTTTGGTTCAATAGTTGTCAAGAGCAGCCTTTTCAAAAGGCAGTAATTGGGAGCAATCTGAAGAGTAATTTCTCAGCACACTCAGAACTTAGTAAATAAGAATTCTTTTTTCAAGCAGCTCAACCTAAGATTTTAATATAGAACTTTGACTTAAAGGCATAAATTGACTGGAAGGGCTCAGCAGGGCTGCTTATGTTTTCATATTTTGCTTTTTAATCTATAATGCCTAATTCATGCTGATAAGCTGTTCACTAAGTGTTTTATGCCATTTTTTTTGTGCTTGAAAATGCTCTCAGCACCCTTTCTTGAAGGTTAGAGAAAAGGCAGGTAGCAGATAAACAGCTGTAAAACCCTGGGATTGCATTTAGCTTTGTACACTTTGTTAAACTTTGATTTTTTTTAAGTGTATTTTGTAATTTTCCTATTTTGCCAGCTGCACATAAGCAGTAAATTTGAATTTCATTACCAGTAAAACGAGTGTCATTTTTAATTGATAATTAAAATTGTTTGTGGTGGAAAGCAGATGACAAAAGATTCACTTTCTGACTCTGCATGATTAATAATTCAAACTTCACTGTCTTTTGTGACATGTAATATTTAAAGACTGACATTTTCTCCCTGGCTATTATAACTGAAGCTTAATGCCAAGTCAAAATGCTTCCAGTAAAAAAAAAAAAAAAACAAACACAAAAGAAACCCACAAACTTCAGCCATGCTTCACCCCCCCACAAAGAAATCCTGGTGGTAGAACAACAGGCAAAAAAAAAAAAACAGAATTGAGAAACAACCCAGCTTATTTTTAAGCATTGTTTCCACATGCCAAAAGCAAGTGAAGATAAATGTGTCTGCATGTCTCACTTTTGTAATCTGGCGCTAAAAGCGGTGGCCATCTGGGTGCTACTTCATCATGCAGTCTGTTCCCAGCTCACTCATATGTTAAATATGTTAAAAAAAAAAGGCTCCAACATGTGAAGATTTACCTTATTCTCTGAAGAGGCACCACACTTTTCCTTCAGAGAGCATATTCTCAGGGTATCATCAGGATATCTCATCCTGCGCGGCGAGGATGACTCAAGTGGCCACATCCATTAATGAGCTCTGCAAGGGAATTGGTGGATGGTGACTAAATGCAGTTATGTAGCATTTGGAAGGAAATAAAAGGGAGATTTGGCTCTACATGTGCTGTAGAGGAAGTGTCAAAGAGCTTAAAATAGAGGAGCATTTTGTATTCTAATGTAAAATAAGCGCTGGTTTGAGGCATAGAGGGAAAGTGAGATGTTACACAAGAGTAAAAATAGTTCACGTGGTTGGGGTGCAGGGTAACTCAGGAGCACTGGGCTGGGGGCTCTGGTGGTGGGAGGTTCCCTGCTCGTGGCAGGGGTTGGAACTAGATGATCTTTCAGGTTCCTTCCAGTCCAAACCATTCTGTGCCTCTCTGGTGCCCTTCTGTGCACTGCTGTGTCTGTGAGAGGAGCCTGTTCCTACCTGAGAGGGGAATATTCCACCAGCATGGCAAAGGCACAGATCCCCTTTTGGCAGTGTTGAAATACTCCCTTCACCTTGCCTGGAAGTGTCCTACCTCCCATCCTGCCTTTGGAGGAAAGCCCAACCCAGCAGGATCTTTTTTAAGCACTGCTGGTGTTGGTATTGCCCATGCCCTTACCCTCCTCTAGCTCTGCATTTTCTTCAGTGAGTTTATTGCTGAAATGTGAAATGAATCAGTGGAAGCCAGGTAAGAGGATTTCCTGAAGGTCAGCAGGAGCATTAAACTGGCACTTGCATTGACAGGTGGAAGAAACACAGCCTTTGTTTCAGGTTTTAATTCTATTGTGTTGAAGAGCTTCAAATCCACTTTGCAAGGGCAGGATTGAATTGTTCATTTAGGCATGGGCAGCTCAGGCATTCACCACTGGAAACTGAGCAGATATCTCCAAAAAAATCACTTGTTGCTGCCCCACAGTAAAATAATTTTTTTTTGTCAAATTGTGCCCTGAAATGGCCAAGTTTCTGTGTAAGACTGTGCCAAGGCACTCTTGGGAAGTTATGGTCCATTAATAAAGTAAACACTGTAACATTTTGTGATGTCTCTGGAGTGTTCTGCAGTTACAAATTCCTGTAAATGTAAGTGAATGTCTTCGTGAGACGGGAGAGTGTTGCTTAATATTTAAAGATGGAGTTAAAAGTTTCAAAGCTGCAGAGATGACATTTGATCTGACTGATTTTGATAGTTCAAAAGGATGTGCCTTGCACTTGGAAAGCTCTAAGAGGCTGCATTGTTTGTCTAATCCACGTACAGAGTGTGTAACAGCCTCGGCTCACTGCAGTGGGAATTGCAGGTCTTTAGAATCTTAGCATATTTAAATATGCACAACATGTAAACCTTTTTTTTTTTCCCCTCTAGGATCACCATCCTTGGAACGGGTGCAAAGTGGCTGGCTGTGCTAGAAGAGAAAAATTTAAAGCCATGTAAGCTTCAAAAAGCTGGTGAATCCCTTCTGTCCTCCCTCCTACCTTTCCTCTCCTTGGTTCTGACTCCCTGTCTTGTCACAGTCCTTTATGTAATTACTCTGGATTGTGGTGACAAATAGCTCCAAACACTTGGGAAAAAAAAAATCCGCCTTAACCTGTGTCGCTTTTCTCCTTTTTTTTTTTAAGGTGAAACACACAACCTCCAAACACTCCACACGATCCTGTCTACAGGATCACCTCTCAAATCCCAAAGCTATGAGTATGTCTACAAACACATCAAAAGCAGTGTCCTCCTGGGATCCATTTCAGGTGAGGCTTTTATGCTGCAGCGATTCTCCGATTGCCCGTGCAGCTCCTTCCTGCTTGTTTGGGAAGCTGAAGCCTTTGGATCATTTGGGATTGGTTACAGTTAAACTGCAATGAGCTGTCTTTTTTAGTGCTGAGGGGTTTTTTTCTGCATAATTCACTGTGCCATAATGAAACTCAGGCGCTCCAGAGTGGTTTTTGGTGGATGTTTTGGATTTTAAGTATGATCATTTATTTTGACTGGCTGTCCTTAGGGGTGGCAGGGTGAGATCAAGCAAAGAGTCTATTAACCTACAGAACATCCTGTTCTGCATATAGCTGACTTTAGCAGAAAATACCTCTTGGAGAGTTCCCATTTCAGATTTGTGCCAAGTAATTGGCACTGCAGACAGATTTTTTTTTGTAGATTATATAATTAGAGAAATATCAAGCCCCCATGCTGTGCAGTTTGTTGTGAGCAGTGCTGGCTGAGGCAACTTCTGCTCACGTTGAGGTCCATCACAGCACTCCTCATTTTGCTTTGTAACAAGGACTGACTTTTTCAAAGGGCTTTTTAACTCAGTTTGATTTTTAAAATGTAACTTTTCTGCTACTGAAGTTCTCTCAGACTCTGGGCTCAGTAAGAGTAGTGCTGAATCTAGAACTTGCTACTACAGACATTAATAGACTCAAATGCAGAAGCCTATTTTTGAGGAGAGCTAACATGATTGATTTGTGTCTTAATTCTCTTCCATGAAGTCCTAGAAAGACTATAAATATTCCAGTTAAGTAAGCACTTTGACAGTATCTATTTTTCTTAACTGTTCATCCTGAAGGCCTGGCTCCCTTCCTCCCATGCTGAGAAGGTATAAAAGCTAAGTAAATGCTGAGTGGAATAGCTTGACTGGTTACTTTAAACTAATGAAAACCAACAAGAAAACATTTCTAAGTAATTCTGTAAACATCTGAAGCCTGTAAAACGGGGCCTGTTTATTTTCTCTCTCCTATAAATGGAAATTTCCTTAAATGAGATTAAAGAGGCTGTTGAGAGGAGAAAAGTTATGCCTTAAGGGATAGTTCTGCATGAAAGACATACACATATAACAAGATATATAAAGTAAGAAAGAAAGCCTTTTAATAAAAGTCACAACATCCTGGATAATGCTGTTTGTTCTGTGCTGCTTAGTGTGGATCAGAAGCCTTTGGCAAAGGTTGGCACTTGGCTGTTCCAGAGTTCCTATGTAGTTTTCCAGGTTGGCTTTTTCCCAAAAAACACTGTATATTCTCAATGGATTTCTTTTGTTGTAGGTGGAACAGATATAATTTCGTGTTTCATGGGTCACAATGTTACAGTTCCTGTTTACAAAGGAGAAATTCAGGCCAGAAATCTTGGAATGGCTGTGGAAGCTTGGAATGATGAAGGTAACTATGATCCAAAATACTGTGCACACGTAGAAAGTACAGGAGCTAGATGATCTTAACTTTAACAAGTCATAAGTGTAGGTGCTCTTTGCATTGTTACTGTTGCTTACAGAAAGGAAATGTGGGAAATATCTCTCTCTTTGTCAACAGGAAAACCAGTTTGGGGTGAAAGTGGAGAGCTGGTCTGCACCAAGCCCATCCCCTGTCAGCCCACACACTTCTGGAACGATGAGAACGGGAGCAAATACAGAAAGGCTTATTTTTCCAAATTCCCAGGTAGGTAGTGAAGGCTTTGGGTGATGCAGACTGTGAGGGGAGAGGCACAGGATTATTTGCTGCTGCCCAATGCCAGCCACAGGTGCAGCTTTGAGTCCCAATTTCCAGGGTGAGGACTCCACAGTGTTCCATGACATCTCACTCTGTTTTCTTTGTGTTTTGTTTTGAATAGAAAGAGAGGCACCTGTGGACCAGAGGCTTTTCTTAGTAATTGTGGAGGATTCTGCTCATCCAGGGCTTTTCCTGATGTGGCACAGCAAAGCCAAAATCCCTGGTGCCTCTGGGATTTTTTAGGAGCAGGATCTCCAGCTGCTGGTTTTTTTGCATGTGGAAACTTTCTTTTTTACATAAATAGCAACAATACAGAGTGGATTCACAAGAAAAGTCAGGATGTGCAGCAGGAGATAATCATATAGGAAAACTGAGGAATGGAAATTTGCAGTCTGTATTTAAGCCTGACAGCAGCAAATAGAAAAAAAAAAATCTGTGTGACAGTTTTAAGACTGAAATCACTGAGGTTCTGTCTGCACCCCTTTTCTGTCTCTCCTTGTAAATGGGCTTGAGATGGTAACAATTAAGTTGGAAAATGGTCTTATGTGCAAATAATTGAGGGTGGTATTTTTCCTCAGAAAAGTTTCAGTAGAATTGGGTTGTGCTTCTGGTTTTGGCAGGCTGCTGTGGCAGTCTCAATCTTAAAGAATAATGAGAAGTCAAACCTGATTTTTACATTTAGACAAAATCAAGAACAGTAAGCACAAAAGCTCTTTGGGGAATTGTTGATCCCTATTACACAAGCCCAGAAAGCTTCTTGTGCAGAAGTGTGCATAATAAAAGGATCAAGAAAGACAATGAATCAAGGTGGGAATGTTGTTACTTCTGTGGAAGATGCTTCCAGTAATTCAGAATGAGGTGCTCAGAGCAGCTCTTCACTGGCTTTGTGAGGAGTGCTGTGTAGTCATGCAAACAAGCAGTCAGATGATAACCTGGGGTTTGATCCTGATTTCTGAGCTGCTCCTGGCTGTGCTGGTTCTTCACAGTAAATGTGGTTTGGGGTGTTTGTGGAGCTCAGTGCTGTTACCCTGGCTGGGGGCAATCCTCAGAGTTTATCAGTTGTATTTTCTGTGGGTTTCACTCAGTTAATGCCAGCTGAGTTACACAATGGCTGCTGTGACTGGGTGAAGAAATCAGCTGCTTAACCTTTGCCATTCCCCACCAGGTGTTTGGGCCCACGGTGATTACTGCAAAATTAACCCCAAGACTGGAGGAATTGTCATGCTGGGTCGCAGGTACAGTGTTCTGCTGGCAGAGTTTGGAGGAAACAAGTGTTCCAATTTGCAATCTTCACCTCAGGAGTAAAATGCACATGATTCTGTCACCCTTCTTAGCTTTATATTAATTTTATTGAGTCCCATATTGTGGATTTCAACCCTTAAATTCATCAGAGCAGCTGGATTTGAGGGAAGGGAGCACATTTTGGGGTTCTGCCCCACTTTTGTGTTTATGAACACAAGACTTGGTTCATAATGGTCACAGGAGTTTGGATTGGGAGTGCAGCACATTCCAGGTGGTGAATTGGGGGATTTGTTTTGTGGTCTTGGCTTTGCCACCACCTTGTTTTACAGCAAAACTTCCTTACAGCAGGTCAGGTATTAAGTCGTGCCTGTGTCAGTGATCACAGACATCCAGGATCATAACTGGGGGTGAAATTTATTGTTTGCATTTCAAAGTTGCTGTTAGGAACAAAGCTGAGTGAATTAATGATGGTGCTGTTCTCTGCACAGATTCATTCTAATGAGTAAAATGCCTTTTTGGCTCAAATTCACTTAAAATGGTTTCTGATGTGGTTTTGCTCTCACTAGAGAGACTTGGTTAATTGCATCAAATTTTCCTCTTGATCAAGCTGTAATCATATTTTAATGTTTCTTTTATTTCTGATTTTTTCAGTGATGGTACATTAAATCCCAACGGAGTAAGATTTGGAAGTTCTGAAATCTATAACATAGGTATGAAATCAACTTTCTGCCTCTTCCAGCTATGACATTGTTGCCTTAAATCTGAAATTTAAGCATTGCAAAGCTGTTTAGGAGGATTAAGTAAGAAAAAACTTGCTATTCTTCAAATGAGACAGTACAGAGGATGTTAGTATCAGTAAAATTTGATTTTTGTAAACTTGAAACTGGTTGCTTTCCTGAAGTACCTGTAGGGTGGGAGGTAACTCCTTGGGATATACAAAAGCAACGTTTTATGGAGCAGGTTTTTTCTTTTCTCCTGAACCTGTCAGGCTTTTCTCTTCCCCTAAAGGCAAGCTCTTGACACTGTTTTTATTGTAACTTTCCTGATAATTAGAAGTAGTTCTTGAGCTTGTGCTTTGTATTTCAAAGCCTGTGCTGTGACAGGTGGGGAAACTGTCCCTGCCAAGGTGCTAATCTGAGACTCAGGGACCTGTTGCCTCCTTGTTCTTGTGTCACCAGGACTTTGAGTCTCCTGCCTGTGCTGCAGTGGGGAAAAGCCAGAGAAAACTGCTTAGTGTAAAACCTCATCTGTCCCAAAAGTAGCAGTAGATTTTTGTTATGGACCTAAACCATCCTTAAACCTGGATTTCCCCCCAAGATCTGAAATCCCAGAGCAGGCAGAGGCCCGCCCGCACAGGGGAGGCGATTTCTCTTTTTGTCCCACGCGACCCCAAAAACCGTCCCCTAACGAGGATCCCGTTTGCAGTGGAAGCCTTTGAGGAGGTGTCTGACAGCCTGTGCGTCCCCCAGTACAACAAGGACGGCGAGGAGAGGGTGATCCTGTTCCTGAAGATGGCCTCCAGCCACGCCTTCAGCCGCAGCCTGGTGAAGCGCATCCAGGACGCCATCCGCCTGGCGCTCTCGGCCAGGCACGTCCCCAGCCTCATCCTGGAAACCAAAGGCATCCCGGTATGTCAGGGGGAAAAAGGCTGCCTGCTGTTTCCTTTGTCACCTTGAATAGTAATTAAGGAGCAGTTGTCACTGCTCTTCAAACCCACATGCGTGGAAATTTTAGCATCTCAAAAGTGTATTCGAGCTTTATAAATAGTTTGTCTGTGTTGCCTAGCAACGTCTTTTCATCTCCTCTTCAGCTAAGCGTGGTTTTTGTTTTTTAAATGGGGTTGAGTTTTCTCAGTGATATGTACTTAAACCTCTTAAAAGAAAAAAAAATATTAAAAAGGTAATTTAACTTTGGCTTTTCTGGCTATGCATAAGCACATTTTGTTTTTGTTTTCCTGTTGCGAGTGACATTCTTAGGGAAGCTGAGAGCACTTGGAGAATTCAGAAGATCGTTTTGTAAACCATTTCACTTTTACATCTGTTCAGCCACTTAAATGTAGCTCTATCACTGTCTTAACTGTGAGAGTATTTAAAATGAAATTGTTGTGCTTGTTCAGGGGGAGAAATTAGTGTAGCTGAAGGTTCTGCCTGCTCAGTCTTTTGAAGGTGTTCTGCTGGAGGTCTTTGTGTGAACTCTCCAGCTGGAATGGCTGTTTTACAGCCCTCTCTGATGTTACAGCCTCCTCAGTGACTCTGAGCAGCAGAATTGGGTGCAGATTGTGGTTTTTCCAAAGTCTGTTTGCACATAGACTTGAGTGTGTCTAGAGAAAAGGCTTGAGACTCCAGAGCCATCATTTGAGACTGGTACCCCTTTCCTGCCAGTGTAGGTTTCCATGTGGAAGTGCTGTAGGCTTCAGAATACTCTGTGTGGTTCACAGAGTTAATCCCTTGAGTTCATTTTGTTTCAGGATGCTGTTGGCAGGTAGTCCTTGGCTCCAAATGTCTTTGCATGAGTGTAGAATTCCCTGAAGTTCCCGTTTTCTGGGCTGCAGCTCAGCTTCTGTGTGGAGTGCTGAACTTGTGAACTGTGTGAATCACCTGAATGTACAGCAGGGAGGTGTTTGGGATGGGCTGCCCCTCAGGAGAGCCTGCTTAGATCATTAATTAGTTCACACATTGGCTGAATTGAGTGAATTTTAATTACCTTTCAGATAAATCTGCCAGTGGTGAAGTGATCAAAGCTGTCTCCTGTCTTTCTTTAAAAGTTTTGCTTGGAAACTGCCTATTCTCTGCCACTTTTGGAAATGTGTTTGAATCCTTATCTGAAAATGCAATTTGATCCTGTTAGAGACAGTACAGCTGTGCTGAGGTGATTTAGCAGCACAAAACAATGATTTTAGTAGGATATTCAGTGTTTAAAACATAGTGTGAACCTGTCTGGTTCTGTCCTGACCAGATAAACATTCTGGTCATCATCCACAGGATTTACTGATTAAACTAATTTACTTTGAGTAGAAGATCTTTTGGTGAAGGGGGCAGTTCCCTGCCAGGCCACTGAGCTGTTGTGGTTTCTGGGCACCTGTGGAAATTTGGGTGGCTGATTGTTGAGGAGACAGATGAAGGTGGCTCAGGAGGTTACACATTCAGAAGAAAAGTTTGATTTTTTTTTGGTATGGAGACAATATTGCAAGAGTGCTGAGGGTTATTTCAGCTGGCTCTGAGTGGTCTCCAGTGATAAATTGAGGGTGCCTGGAGCTCAGGAGGTTCAGTGGAGGCCAGGACCAGCCTGAATTCCCTCATCAGCAGATTGAGCAGCAAAGCAGGTGGGTCCCTGTTCCCAGAGCAAGCAGGAACTTTGAGGAGGGATTTGTGTGTCAGCTTTTCAAAGCTGCCACCCCCAAAATGTCTCAGTGGTAGCAGCACCAGGAAGGGGCTCAGAAAGTGCCTGGAAAAACAGAGATTCCCCCAAGCTGGGCCTTGGCTGCTCCTGTTCACACTGCAGCAGATCCTCCTTGCTGTGTCAGAAATTACAGTGCTCTGATCCTGAGAGGAGAATTTGGGTTTTTTTTCCTGCAGTGTCCTTACTTTGAGTCACACAATGCAATGGAATTTGTGTGATTCATGAGTGGAGGTGAAGCCTCTGTTGGTTACGGTTTATTTTATTTGTTACGGTTTGTTTTGAAACATTTAACTGTAGAGGACCAGTTAAGCTCAGAGGTTTCACTTCACCCTTTTAGAAAAACTGTCCAATTCAGATAAGAAAAATCATGGTTTTCTTCTTCCAAAGCCCTGTGCAGCTGGGCTTTGTTTTTTGAGCCGACCCTTAAAAAATTAAAAGTTTGTTTGAACATTGGATGCGTCAGAACATGAAACCCCAAATATTTTTAGTGTTTATTACCGTGATTCTGATCTGGTTTTGTTGTTTTCTAGTGGAGCTTGATCATGTTCTCACAGAATTGCCAGTAGGAGTAATAAACTGACACAAACTCTTTGAATTCTACCTACTCTTCAAGTGATTTTTCAGAAGAAAGTGCTTCAAGTGTAACAAAAGAGAAGGCATTCTGCTAAATTTTGATAGAGCTCTGGAATTGGTGTGGGGAGGGGGGGGTGTTTCATGAATATTTCCATAAAGCCACTACATGAAGAAAAAAAACAACAAAAAGTAATTTTATCTTTTGCTGGTTTTGTTTTTCAGTATACGGTAAATGGGAAGAAAGTGGAAGTAGCTGTGAAACAAATAATTGCAGGGAAAGAAGTTGAGCAGCGGGGAGCTTTCTCAAACCCAGAGGCTTTGGACCTGTACCAAAATATTCGAATTTGTCAAGACTATTAAAGTCACTTGTTTGGGTGGTTTTTTTGGGTTTGTTTTTTTTTTTTTTCTTGTGTCTTTGTTCTGTATTTGTTTTGTATATACCAATAATGTATGTAAAGAAAAAAGCTCTATTTAATACCAGTGGTTCTTTTAAAAGGAAAAAAAAAATATTTCATGAAGTGCATTATGAAAGGCTTGGGTAAAGCTTAGCTCCCTTTTTATTGGTTAAATATGCCATATGTTTGGAAGTTTTTTTCCAGCCTGGAAGGAGAAACCTGCCTGTTTTGATTTTTCTATATCTGAGTGCATCTTTTCTGGTTAGATTTCCATCAGCAGCCCATCAAATGGGAGCACCAATAGTCACAGTTGCAGATATTTCTTTCATAAAATGTTTGCTTTTTTTTTTAACTGGATTTTTAGCAACATTTTTCAATCCCTGTGTTTGTCCCCCTGTGAGGGAACACAAAGTGATTTTAACCCCTGAACCATGTTCTCTGTGTAGTGTGCATTGAAATGTTTTTATGAAGCCAACTCATAATGCACTAAACTTCATCTGACTTGACTCGGAATCATTTCAGTCTTGAAATCTCTCATGGTACCTTTTGAGGGGAAATTGCTGCTTCATTTTGTGCTGGAGCCTTCTCATAGTTTTAAGCTGTTGGCTGAGAGACTTCTGGGGGGCTCAGGAGGTGAAGGGAGCATTTGCCCTCCTCCTTATTCCTGGGGTAACTCCAGGATATTTCCATGGAATTTACTGTCACTACTGTGGATGAACATAATTATGGGTGAAGAAGACCTTTTGCTTCCTTGGTTGAAGTCCTTTATTGGCTCGAAGGCTAGCTGAGGAATTCCTGGGTGTTACTTTATTCAAAGCTCTGATGGGTTTTTTGTAACTTTTTTTACTAAATGTTCATGTCGAAAGCGAGAGACTCCTTTTCTAGGTCTGTAACCCTCCAGTTTATAAAGGGAAAAAAAAATACTGTAATTAAAACACTGAGCTTACTGAAACAGCGAAATGGAAGCACTAAAGTGTTTTGTTTTTCCTAAAATACAGTTGCAGTAGCTGTACCCACCCTGGCATTTGGTGTCTCCTGCACTATTTGAATTTCGTGGGTGAAATATTCTTGTACTTACAATTGTGTTGAATGCATTCAGCGATGATAAAGAGTTAATTAAAAGGAATCAATGCTTTATATATATATATAATTATATATTCCATCTCTCAGCTGTTGCTGTCTTTATTTTCCTTTTAACTGGGTGTCATGAAATAATTTTTAGCTCAGTTTGTTACTGATTTTTTAATGGGTTTTAATCCAAGTCCAACTTAAGTCCGAAACTTTCTGTGCTGGTACTTTTCTCTACTGTACCAAGTCAGGCCGTGCTGGTGTGATAATAAAAATACCAAGCACCCATTAGAAAAGTAGAAAAAGGAGCTATCAAACTGTCAATAACCTGTGATTAAAAGTACTTTCAAATTCCTTCCCCTTCTGGCTTGCTATATATAAATTTTACATTAACTGTGACTTTGTATTCATTAAAACTTCATTATATTGTTCTTTAATTCATGCAAAATGTCTGAGGTTTACAAAGCCCACAGATCCTTATTAATAAGTAATTTTGGGTTATTTCATTAATTAAAGATAGTTTAGAAGCACAGATAACGTTAAGAACATATACAACGCCTAGAGGCTGCTTTTTCTAATCCTTTATCGTGTTGGAAACACTGGAGAAAGTTGAATTAATGGCTGTAATTCGGCCTCCTGTAATTGTCAGACGTTGCAAAGCTTTTCCCAGACATCAGTTACAAGCAAAAATACAGATTTCATTCTGTGTTGCCCTGAAAATTACAGGTTTTACCCAGAAACACTGGATGGATGCCTTAGGGCTGCCAGGATGTAGCTGTTGTACCTTGACTGAGTGCATAGCCCTCTTCCTTTTTTTTCTTTTTTTTTTTCCCTGTTGCCTATTTATAATTTTTGAGGTTCACAGTGTTTTGCCTGGAAAGCTCCATGTGCAGATTTTAGTGGGATGTGTGGCATGCAAATAGAGCTGGCTCTGGCAATGGCTTTAAGCTCTTGACTTAAATGTTCCACAGCCAGAGCAATTAGAGCAGAGGAACTCCAGGCTCGCTGCGTTTCTCACTCAGTCCTCTGCAAATTTGAGAGCGACTCTTGAGTTATGTGATGGAATCAGCCCGTTTGCCCCCGGGGGGGATGTGGTTTTTATCACTCCCCTCTTAGAAATGTGCTTTTGTCAGCTCCTGTTTAGAGCGGGTTACTTCCTTCCCCCTCCCAGTGCCTTATGATTTCAATTAATTTCCCTGGTTTTAGTGGTGGTTCTCCACAAAATAAAACGAGCTGGTACACGGCAGCCCGAGCAGGGCAAGAGCTGATAAAATGGTTTATTGTTATGTGTGCAAGAGAAATGGGTTGTGTGGATTACTTATGCAGGGGTTCTAAAAACACAGGTAATTGCCTGATGGAATGCAACTTCCCTGAGGCTCTTACTGTCTCTCAGTTTAGTGCATACATGTTTTAAAAGTATTTCATTTATGAGCTGAGCAGTCACTCACGAAGGTAAATGGGTGTTAAAATTATGTTTAAAATGCAGTAGGAAGGAATACCAGGGTTTGAGACCTGGTGAGACAGAGCTGTGGGGTTTTGGGTTGGGGGAACTGGAATCTGTAGGGGATGCTCTGGGCCACCTTTGAGACCCTGATGAGAGATGTTTCAGGAGATGAAGGTTTGTTCTTCCTGCAGCTGCCCTCTGGAGTTCTGCACCGAGCAATTTCTCCACTGAAATTGTTCAGCCTGTGAGTGCTTTCCTGAGGTGCCAGCCTGCATCTAACAAAACTGAGGATAAATCCAAGATTGCCTGGTTCATCCTTCTCCTTTCTAGAGAGAAGAGTATTTTTAGCTCGTTTATAACCAGGTCCTGGAGAGCAACAAGCTGTAACTTAATTTTCTTCTACAATTTTTTTTTTTTTTTGGTAGAAAGCAGCAGCTCCACGTCCTAACCTGTGTCCTCCCAGAAATAAACCCGGGGTGGGAGTTGCTGTGAAGCGTGGCCACGATCAAGGTGGCAGCCCGGGAGCTCAGGGGAGCACACACATTTTCCTGTGCTGGGACTTGGGGGCCTCTTTAGATTCAAATAATGACATAATCAACATCAGCCTGAGCGTTTTTGCTCCGCATGATCTGTGTGCGAAGCGGGAGTGTCACACAGAGGGGAGGGAAGCAGCCTCTGGAATGGTCTCAGGGAGTCTCGGAACAATTCCAGCTGCAGGACAATGACATGTCCCAAAATATTAATGCAGAGGTTCCAGCTGCCCACAGGATTTCTCACCGTGGCTTCTTGAGGGCCAGAGAAATTCTCCCAAACCAGCAGCTGGAGATGAACCCCAGTGAGGACCCAGCTCTGGTGGGGCTGGGAGAATCCTTGGCTGTGCAGCACGTTAGTGAGAGCTTAATTGGGCCTTGTACTTCTTAATTAGAAGACCTTAACGAATTCTTGTCCTGCGACTTTGGACAAGTGGTTTTGCAAAGTTCAAGAGGCTTATCAGCATTCAGCCTGAGATTCCAGCTGAAAGGATAATGTCCCTTGGAAAAAAGAAAACATCTCCAGGATTGGTAATTAGTTTACAATAGCATATTAAAGTATGCATCACTAATGGCAGAGGGTTCACATTGCTAATGAGGAATCTACTAAAAATAAAGTCCCTTTTCCAGTTTTGTTCCCTCTTCTGCAGATTGAAAGGGAGTTCAGTTTTGGCTGGTGGGGACATTTGTAGAATCAGGGAATGGTTTGGGTTGGAAGGGAAATCTCAAGATCACCCAGTTCCACCCCCCCCAATTCTGTTTTTGTTTCACAAAGGGATTGATTGCTTTGAGCATTCCCAGTCTATTGATCTAGAGCCCGAGTATTTATCTTCCCCTCCTTTTAGCTCCAAAGAGGTTAAAGCTAAATGGAAATAAATGGTGAAGAGAATGGAAGAAAACGTTGAGAGTTTGTGCTGGTTTAAACTGACTTGGTTTGAGAAGTGAGCCGAGTTGAAACCGGCGTCACTTCAACCCTCGCCAGAGCTGAAGGAGGTGGCCTTGAGTGTACGAATGTGATACTCAGCTGAGAATTTTAATTTGTCTGGTTCTCATGTATAATAAAATACGCCAGATACATGACACTTCATGAATTAATGCAGGAGTAGAAAGCATAGGAGAGATCCCTGGACAGGATTTGTTCTTATAATGCAAATGCCAAGCGAGGCTTTAAATGGCCCTGGCTATCTGGAATCATGGAGCCCATTTCACGCTTCACTTCAGGGTTTGTTCCCATTTCCTCAACCTTTTTGTAATTAGAGGGTGTGTGCGTGCAAGAGGGGAGGGAAAATAGGAAGGAAATGCCCAAACCAGCACAAGCCCATGGGAACCCCTGCGTGTGTGGGAGATTTTAGGGAGATCAGCGAGGGAGGGAGCAGGGGGAGAGCTCAGCCTGGCAGCCCCTGCCCTCTGTCCTCAGCACAGGGGCTGGAAAAAGGCGTTTTTAAACCCTGCTGGTGCCACTGCAAGGGCTGGCCGTGCTCTCTGCACCCTCCTTGCCGAAACTGGGAGCAGCCCCAGCCCCTGCTTGGCCGTGGCAGCAGCTCCAGGCTGGCAGGTGAACAAACACCTGCAAAAAAAAAAAAACCCAAACCAAGGCTGATGGAAAGGTGATGGAACATGGAGAGCATCAGGCAGCTCCAGCCTCCCACTGATCCCAGGATATGATCACTCCCCTGCTGAAACCTGTAATTACATTAAGAGGACAGCTGGTTCTAATGGCATAAAAATATTGAGACATGACTGCAAAAACAGAGGGTTTTCTCCTAATGCAGCTCAGATTAAAACAGGGGAGGGGAATAGAGATTTTGATATGTCATAAAAATGATTTCTTTTTTTTTCCCTGAGTCAGTGTATTACCTCAATCTCTGTGAAAGTAAAGCAGCTCTGTGAATGGGAAGGAGAATTTACCCTCGCTGGGATTACGGTGGTTGCAGGCAGAGAGTGGGATCAGTGCTGAGCTTTAATAACTCCAGGGCTGATTCTCCTCCTCTCCCACCCTTTGCTCCTCCAGGACCACGTGTGCTTCATCCCTGCCCTGTGCCCTTGGCACCACGGGCTGAAAACCAGAACTTTCGGAGTGCCAGAACCACTGGGGACATCCAGGAGAAAAGGCTCAACACATTTCCTCCCCAGTTTTAGAGTTTGTGCCTTTATTCCCTGCTGCAGAACCTCAGTTACCGCTGAGTTCTGTGTGAGCTAATTACTTCCATGTACAAACAGGAGGAACAGAAGTTTTTAAGCAATGCAGAGTCTGATGTGACAATTCTATTAGGTGTGGTGGGTACCTGCTTGACCTGTAAATTACAACTCCAAAAAGTCACTCTGTATCTCATCGTGGTATTTAATTTTCTGTGCTTCAGCAGCAGGGGGTGAAAGGGGGTTTATTCAGATACGAGACAAAAATAACTATTTTTTTAAATGGCTCTAAACAGGCAGAGAGATTTTTTTCTTTCTGTTCTTCCCCTTTTCAGCCTCCCTGGCTCCTGTTCCAGGTTTCTGTGTTGACAAGATGGATCAGCTTGCTGGGCTCTGTGAACTCCTCTCTGCCTGCTCCACGTGCTGGTTTCTCACTTTTAGGATTACAAACCCATCCTCAGTGGAGACCTGGATTTGTGAAGGTGGAGCTGGGGGGTGTCACATAATGACCACCCTGAGCTGCCTCCCTGACAGGCTGATCCCTGGATTTGGGATCCTTGGAAATGCCATCTCTGGACATTAAAAAGGCATTAAGGTAATTAATAATAATGAAAATGCCACGGTGATGTGGTTTGGGAATAGGTAATACACCGAGAACCTGGGAAGGAGGATTTTGGTGGGGGAGGGTGACATAATTCACTGCCCCCCTCCCAAACCTCCCGCACATTCATTATGCCTTAAATATTCTCACGCTGAGTTTTTTTTTTTTCCAATGGTCTAATTATAAACTTCATTATAATTGTTCATTAGTTTTTATTTTGTTCAATTAGCTGAGCAAGTTGCCAAATGAAATACAAGGCTGGCAATTAGCTTGATCTAATCGTAATGAGCCACTCAAAGTGGGTCACCAAATATGTTCGTTTATAGCACTTCTCTCTCTCCTTTCTTTTTTTTTTTTTTTTTTCCAATTGGTGAACAAAAACATAAATATTCAGAGCATCTCCTGATCTGAGGAGTGGAAATTTCCCACTCATTTATTAGAACAGGAAAAAAAAAAATCAATTGTTCTGCTCCTGGTAGTTCAGCAAGATGCAGCCCAGGCACCAGGTCCCAGCTGAGCAAGGCCACCAGTCCCTGCCCTGCAGAAGAGCTGCCAGGAGAGAGGTTTATCTCCTCAGAATTCCACAGAACTCCATGTTAGAGTGGTTGGTGGCAGAAGGGACCTTGAGGGGGTCACCTGGATCCCCCCTGGGTGATGCTCCAAGGCACAGCCGTGCCCTGGTAGAAGCTGAAGGGTAAAAGCTGAAGAGGGGAAAGTTCAGGTGAGCTGAGCTGTCCTCCCCTGCTGAGGCTTTGGGCAGCCCAGGAGCTCAGTTTGAGCCACTCTGATGGCGTTGGCCAAGTTCAGCCCTACCCAAAAATACCAGCAGCTGGTTTGCTGCGAGTTTTGGATAACCCCGAGTTTCCCTTTTTTTTTGCCAGATTTTCCTTTTGCCACTCAGCTCTCGGATCTGCTCCTGTTGAGCAGCTGCCGAGCAGCAGCTCCTGGCTCACACGGTCCGGTGGATTTACAGCCACCTTTTTCACAAGCTGATTTGGGCAGGAGAGATTATCTGGTCTGAATAATTCCTCCTGCACATCACGTGCATCACATCCAGATCTCAGGGACACCGGGGCGGCTCCTCAGCAAACTTTAGCGGTGGCATGAACAGGCTCAGGCCCGGGATTTGGATTTCTCTGGGATCTTGTCCTGCATCTGGCTGGAAACACAAATAAAATGTTCAACCAGCACAGAGACTACGAGTAGCTGTAAGTAATTCATAAAACACCGGTGTGAGGGCAAGCCCCCAGCCCGAGCAGGACACCCACCAAACCCACCCCTGGCAGGCGGCTCAGTTTGGTGACCCGTTAACAGTTTGGTGACCTCTTGAAATTTCAGCCGGGGGAATTTTTGGAAAATCTGTTCATGAAGGAAAGGGGGGAGAGGAAGGGCTGGCAAACCCCGCACCTCCGTGCCCCGCCAGGCGCTCTTGGCTCCGCAGAACCTTTTTTTGATGTTGGCTCCGCGGCTCATCAGCCTCGTCGCCAGCTGGGACGCGGCGGTGGCAGCGCTCCGCTCGCTCGGCGGGCTCGGATTAAAGCGGGAGAAAATTCACACCTCTGCTTTTCACGCCGCAGACAGCTCCATCAGCTCTTCAAACACCATCCCAAGGCATTGTTGGGTTTAATGAAGGCGCCCGGCGGGGAGCGGCTGCAGCTGGAGATGCCGCACGAAGGCGTTTTGGCTCCCAGCGCATCCCCGGTGGCGTTTCCCACTCCAGGCTCCTCCGTGCCCCGAGCTGACCCTGCCTGAGGGACCCGCTGTGCCACGGGATGTCCCCTGCCCGCCTGGAGCAGTGACACCAGGCACAAAGGAACAATTCCAGGCGCTGGGATGTGCCCGGGTACCCTGCGGGCTGTGACCCACCCAAGGCCGGCAGGACGCGGTGTCAGCACTTGAATAAATCCTGCTAAGAGCTGCTCCTAGCCGCTCACTTGATATTAGTTTTATTCCTGCTGGGCTTAAATCAGGCAGGGGCAGGTGTAAACAGGCTTGCAATAAGCTGCGGGAATCGCCAAAGGGCTGCGTGACACGCGGCTTTGCATTTGATTCAAGTAGTTACAGTCATAATAGCCATTAATTTTTGTAGTGCTCCTGGGAGCAAGAGTCCCTCCTTTTTCCTTCGAGAGACCCGATTTTTTTTAAAGATCCCGGTGCTCGACACAGCCTACCCGGCTCTCATCCTGTGAAAAAAAAAAAAAATCCCTTTGTTTACACAGCCCATGGCCCGGGTGGGGACGGTCCTGGCACCGGGGGCACCTCCCCTGCGGTTTATTTAAGGTTTCCGTAATGCTCCTGCTCCGACATCCCAGAGCTCCGCTCAGAGGCGAAGGGTGGGCGGAATGGCTTAAAAAAAAGGGGGAAAAAAAGAAAAAAAAAGAAAAAAAAACCCCACATATATTCCAGGGAAAAAAAAAATAAAAAATCTCGGTATAAATGTTGAAGCGGAGCGGCGTCACAGATGACAGGTCTTCAAAGCCGAAGCACGAGCTGCGCCCGGGGAGGGGAGAGAGGGAGGGAGGGAAGCAGGCAGATCCCCCTGCCTTGATTAGCGAGGCTTTCCAGCGCCGGCTCGCTCCCTTTCTGTCTCCGGGCTGCCTTTGAAACAACCCCTTTGACGGCTTCAGGCATTTCTTAGTTTAGCTGAGAATGAGCGAACATGAGAGAAGGAATCTGTGAGAGTGACAGGGCCTGTGCGCGTCTTTCATATGCATTTCTGGGGCACAAAAGGCTGTTTTAATGAGCAGGCAGGCGCGGAGCTCGCCGTGACTCCTGGTTTTAGCAACTCTTCCTTCGCTGATGGAGCTACCTGGGGAAGTCTCCCGGCTGTGACCTGCATGGAAAGCGCCCCGTGTTTTTCGGGTTGATTTTTGATTTCCGTGGAAAACCAGGTCTTGCCTGCTTGAGGAGCGCAGGCACGGCCGCATCCGCCGGTGCCGGTGGCACGGGGTGCCGGGGGCTGAGCTTTGGCGCATCCCCGTGCCCACATTTCACCTCCGGGCGGCAGGGTGCGGCGCTGGGGGCTGCTTTGGGGCACTTTTGGAAGGATGGGATGTTGAGGGGGCTGGGGAAGAACCCTGCGTGAGGCTGAGAGCCCCGGGCTCGCACTGCACCTTCTCCTCCTGCTCGGTTTTTAGGGGCTTTTTTGTGTTTTTTTCCCCAGGGCTGAGCAGCTCCCGTGACTGTGCGAGTTTGACTTGGTGGCAGCGGGGTTTTCACTCGCCGTCCTTTGAGCCTTTCCAGCAGGAGCCTGAGGGAGGATGGAAACACTTCTGTGCGTCCCACACCCGGGTGTGTGCTCCCGCTCCCCCAGCACCCTCCTGGCCCCTGACACAGCCTCACAGAGCCACAGGAGCAAAACCCTTCCTTGCCATTTCTCCGGCTCTGACCCCGTCTCCTCCCTCTCCTCTGCTTCCCAACCACAGGAAGAGAGGGGACATGGGGAACGGGGTGTGGAGCCGGCACAAAAGTCCCCTGTCCTTTGCAGGTGGCCCATGGTGATGGTCAGGGTCGCGGCTGAGTGTCCTGAGCGTTTCCAGCTGGCCCCAGCACACGGATTGTGCCGGGCATCCCCCACCTGCCCCATCCAGCTGTTTCAAATGACACAGGGAGAAATCAGCCGGCCTCCTCTCTAGACCTGTCTCAAACCAATTTAATTAAACACAGGTGGAGAAGGAAGCAGGAATGAGGGCGATTCGCCACCTTTTGGTTTCTGCAGGTGCTCGGCGGCAGCGGGGCACCGCAATCCCCGCCGCTCTGAGCTTTTCCTCCTGGGAGTGGTTAACCCGCTCCCTTCTGGCGAGCGAAGCCCTCTCATCCTCTGGGAAGAGGCTTTAAGGATAACGATTGAGAAGATGATTAAAAGGGAAGAAAAAAAACCCCTCTCCAAAGCAGCACTGATTCAGTTCCTGCCTCTCTCCCAGGTTGGCTGCCACGCGGGGAGGGTGAATCACTCACCTGTGATTCAGTGCCCGGCCAACTGCGGCTCCTCCCGCCCGTTCCTCCCTCTGGGGATGACGCCGGGCACGAGGCAGAGCCAGATCCTCTTTTTTTTTTTCCATCGGGACACAATATTCCAAGGCCGTCGGTACCTTCCATCTCAGCAGGCCCCAGCGCCGTGCCAGCCTCCATCCAACAGCCCAAGGATTCATCACCCCAGTGTTTTTCAGCATTTCAAAGTGGACATAATTAATTTTTGGCCAAATCTGAGCTTTGTCTTGCAGCCTGCAAGCAAGCAGTGGGCAGAGGCGGTCAGTGGGACAGCAGGGCTTGAGGTGCTCTGAGTGGAGCAGGATTCCCTCAGGATGGCCCCACTGGAAGAGTTTCTGGCTCTCTGCACGCACAAGACTTGAATCTCAAGTTCTGCATGAGTTATAGGACAAGGAAATGTCATTTGTGCAAAGCTCTGATCAATTTCTCGTGCTGTGCAGAGCCCCAGGGTTACTTGAGCTCCTTATTCCTTCAGGAAATCAGGGTCCAAACACAGCTCGGGATCCGGCCCCCATCCTTACCTCCCCTGAACTCCCAGCTGGGGTTTTCCCTCCTAATACCTTAAAACATCCTTAAATTTCCCATTCTTTCTGTTCTCCTCGGGGCATTCCCGAAACCTGCCGTCTTTTGACACATGAGTGATGTGAAAATCAACAGCTTTCTGTAACGCCGCAACAAAGTCTTTCAAGTGTCTCGTAACACGGGGTTGCCTCTGTGTGCGAAGTCACGCCGGCACAAAGGAAGTGTAGCTGCATCCCACCGGAATAACTCAAAAGAAAAATCTCCTTTGGGAGAAGAATTATGCCGAGGATCACATACGGGAGACCCGGATTACGGCACCACGGGCGGCTCCGCTGTCTCTCCTCACGTCCCCTTTGATGCTCAGAAGAAGACAGGGAGTGACAAAGCCACGCTGGAAGCCAGCTAAGGAGCTTGGGGACGGCTCAGCAGCGATATGGAAACCACAGACTCCCGGCGTGAACGGTGCAGGTTCAGTCCAGGATCATTCCTTGTGCTGCTGCTGCCGTGAGGAAGCCGAGCACCATCAGCTGTCTGTTGTTTTGTTGGTTTACCTGCAATTCTTCCTCGTGTTTTTGTATCTCCCAATAATCCCCTTCTGGTTTTTTTTCAGGCCTCCTCTTTTAACCTCAGCGAGGCAAATCAATCCTGGCTGCCCCCGTGGTTGGTGATCAGCTCTCCAGGGGGTTTTCTCCCTTCTGCTCCCCAAAACCACCTCAGCACCCCCAGTAGCCCCTGTGCCATGGGCTCACCCCACAAGGTGCTTTTTGACCTATAAAATCCCCAAATCTGATGAATTTTTCCTGTGGTGTCTTCCCTTTTGCCTGTCACTTTGTACACAGTCCCTCGTGTTCAGCCCAAAGCTCTCAAATAAATTTGTTGCTGTTTGTGTTCGGTTTTGTTTTGGTTTGTTTCTTGCAACACGAACGAGGGAAGCTGTGGGAAGGAGAGAGGGCACTGCCAAGCAACCTTCCCACAGTCTGCAGACACCACTTAATTCATGTTTCCACTTCATTTGTACCAGAATATTACCTTTCATTAAAAGGCAGTAAAAGCATTAAAGCATTTTGTAGGGGATGGAGACGATCTTACAGCGTTATTAGGCTGAGAGGCACATAATGGATCACTGCAGCTCCACTATCCATCTCAGGCACCAGATTGGGAAGTCGGTTTTGGAAGGACCAGGCTAATCCTGCATGGCATGAACGGGATGGGGGATGAGCACCTGGCTCCCTGCAAGCGCCATCACTTTCCTGTCAGCACTTTGTCAGATTCCTCAGTTCGGATTTTCTTGCACGTGTTGGACACAAAATCCCACTTAAAAATGCTCAGCAGTGATGGAGTAAAGTCTAAATGCTCCCCAGGGCTGCTCTAAAAGTGAGGGGAGGCCCTTGGTTGTGTGCAGGGTTTGGGCTGATGAGCGGGGACAGGGTCCTGTGTGCCCCAGCCGAGGGTCAGCACTGGGTTGGAGCTGCACAAGGGAATTGTTCCCCACTTCCCTGTGCCCCCATAACTCCCCTGAGTCCTGCTGCTGTCCCCAGGGGATGCAGCTGGGCCCCCAGGCAGAGTCACACAGCTTTGGGTGCCCCTTGCACGCACCTTTGCACATTTATTTCCGAGTGGCACACAGTGACCCCCCCAGGGCCAGGGCCAGCCCTGAACCTCCAGCTGGACAATCCCCCCACATTCCCCAGGAAAGAAACGGGATGTCTAAAGCAGCTGATTCCCTCATTTCGGATCACCAAATTTCCACTAGCAGCTGGAGGTTCCCGTTGTATTTTACTAGATCAAGTACTGAGGGCAGACAGCAAGATCTTCTTCATCACTGCCTTTTATTCATTTTACATACTCTTTTATTAGTTTTATCATCTCTGACAGACCCAAATCTTTGGGTTCCCCACGGTTTTGTTTTTTACCCACCTCTGTGGGTCGGGTCCCTCCAGCCTGAGGTTGATTCCCACGCTCTCTCTCTACATTTCCCTACACGGGAGACGAGCGTTTATTCACGTTCATGTTTGTGTGGAGTGGTAAAATATTAGAGCTAAATTTTTTATGACATTCCTAGGAGTGGTTATGGAGCAAACAAGATTACAGCAAGTACTACAGAGAAGCTTGTTTATGCAGGGAGGGAAAAAAAAAATCAAACTCGGAGACATGTTTGCAAAACTGCGGGAGAGCCCAGGGGAGGGGTTTAATGTTCCCTCTCCTCTTCTTTGCCTGTCTCGCTGGTTTTACTGCGATCACAGAAACAACTCCCAGCAATTAGGGCTGAGCGGAGTTTGAGCGGAATTCCAGCCCCAGCGGCGGGATGTGTTTGCATTCCAAGGGAGGGGACAGAGGCAGCGCTCGGCTCCGTCGGCAAAGCGGCACCCGGGGCGATCCCGCGGGGATTGGGGGCACGGGGGCTCCCCTGGGCACGCTCCTCGCTCCCACATCCCATGGGATGCCCTCTGCACCTCCGTGGGATGCCCTCAAACTCCTCAGGCTCCCTTCCTGCTCCTCTGGGGAAGCCTTTGCACACCCTCCTGCTCCTCGGGACACGCTCACACTACCCGGGATGCCCTTTGCACACCCCTTTGGACACTCTCGCACTCCTTGAAGAGTAATTAATGCCCCTTGCACAACCTTTAGAGTGCTCTGACACCGTTTGGGATGCTCTGACACTGTTTGGGATGCCCGCACATCCAAAGAGATGTCCTTTCCCCATCCCCGGGATGCTCTCTCACTGTTCAGGACGCCCTAACAGATTTTGGGGTGCTCTCACAGTTTTTGGGACGCTCTCACAGATTTTGGGATGCCCTTGCAGATTTTGGGATGCTCTCACAGTCAGGTTTTGGGATGCCCTCACAGTTTTTGGTATGCTCTCACAGTTTTTGGGATGTCCTCACAGATTTTTGGGACGTTCTCACAGTCAGTTTTCGGGACGCTCTCACAGTCAGTTTTTGGGACACTCAGAGTCAGTTTTCGGGACGCTCTCACAGTCAGTTTTCGGGACGCTCTCACAGTCAGTTGTCGGGACGCTCTCACAGTTTTTTGGGATTCCCATTTCCCGTTTCCCGCAGTTCCGGCGGCGGCCGCCAGGGCGCGCGCGCGCTCTTTCCCTCGGCGGGCGGGCGGCGCGCGCCCCCCCTCAGGGCCCCCCGGGATCGGGATATCGGGATTGAGATATCGGGATATCGGGATATCGGCATCGGGATCAGGACCGGCCCCGGGGCGCTGCGGGCCCGGCACCGGCACCCACCCCGACCCCGCG
>VXBN01013849.1:156734-199424 GCA_013397395.1 Sinosuthora webbiana | reverse complement strand
CCCACCCCGGTGTTATTTAGGGATTTAGGGCCGTTTCCCCCATCCCAGCTCTCCCTCCCCCGGCTCCCCCCGGCGCTCCGCGCAGCGCTGCGGGTGGAACGCGCTCCGGGTTCGGAGGCGCCCCGAGAAGTCCCCATCCAGCTCCGCATCCCCCCGTGTGTCCCCGCGTGTCCCCTGTCCCCATCCAGCTCCGCATCCCCCCCCGCGTGTCCCCTGTCCCCATCCAGCTCCGCATCCCCCCCGCGTGTCCCCTGTCCCCATCCAGCTCCGCATCCCCCCCGTGTGTCCCCTGTCCCCACGCGTGTCGCGGACTCCCGGCCCCCTGCGCGCACGCTGCCCGCCTGCTTCGGCCGCTGCCGATTTGGGGAGGGGGAAAAAAAAGGGAAAGTTTGGGCTTGTCGGCGCTCTGGGGATGGACAAGATTGGGATTTGGGGTTTCCCACGGAGCGGCCGACCCCCGTTCCTCCCTGATGCTCCTCGCTCCTTCCGGCTCCCCATGGGCGCGGGTGGGGGGAAAAGGTGTGCAGGGGTTCAATCCCTTCGGTAACAAAACACTTGTGCGACCTTTCTTGCGCTTCATTCCGAGGAGGACGGGTCTCGGTGGGGTGGCGGGGAGCGGGGTCTGGCCCTTGACCGGGCTCAGATGGGATTCCCTCAGGCAGCGCGCCCGGGCGGGGAGTGCGGCTGCGAGATGCTCTTCCTCTGATATTTTCTGTTTCTTTTTTTTTTTTTAATTATTATTTCCCCCCCCAAACTGGACTTGGGAGCAGCGTTTCGGGTCCCAAGTGTGGGTGTTTTCCTGGGAAGGGCTCACCCCAGGCTGCCAGAGCGCTGCCCCTCGGAAAGTCTTTAAGCAGCACTTCACTCCGGGGACGTTCTCCTGTGCGCGCTGCCTGGCAGATGCTGTTCCTAATAAACAGGGGTTGTTAAAAGCAGATTAATTAAGGTGCATCGGTGCTCTTTTTGCTCGGGGATTGGTTTGGCGTTTACTGCTTCTCGGGACGGTGCTCGCGTTTGGCCGCGGCGTGAAGCTTGTGCTGCTGGGGAAACTTCACGGGGGTTTTAGGGATATGCCTCAACGCAAGGATTTTAGGTGGAAAAGGAGCGATCCATGGGAGGGGTCAGCTCCTGGGGAGGGCACAGGGAAGGCGTTGTGGTGGGGAAGTGTTTCAGGAAAGGTTCCTGCAGGAAGAGCAGGAATAATTTGCTGGGAAGGAGGCACCAGAAGATGGACACAGGCGGTCCTCGCTCTGCTCACCCCAAAAAGCACTGCTTGCCCCTGCCCTCCATCATCTCCCTCCTTGGCAGGGCTGTGTGCTGTGTGGAAATCCTCTTGAGCAGGACACGGGGTGCAGAGTTTGAGGTGCAGGGCATGGGAAATGGGGAAATGGGAGCTTGTGGGGACTGGGGCACAAGACACAGGTCATGGGGTGCCCGTGGGTCAGCACTGCCCCGTGGAATGGTGCCTTTCCGTGGTCACTGCCATGCCCTGTGCAGCTCTTATTTTATTGAGGAGTTAGGCACAGCAAAGGAGCAGGTTTCTGTNCCCCCCCCCCCCCCCCCCCCCCCCCCCCCCCCCCCCCCCCCCCCCCCCCCCCCCCCCCCCCCCCCCCCCCCCCCCCCCCCCCCCCCCCCCCGTCTTCTCCTGTGTGGGTAGCTACCATGGTGAGATTGGGCTGTGGGTGTAATTCTTCCAAGAGCTCTCAGTGCTTAAACATATGGAAACCCACTTTGAAACAGTTTGTGGCTGCAAACCCTACCGACGTCTCCATCCCTCTCGGCTGCTCCGAGCCCTCCCCGCTCAGTGTGCGCCTTGGGAACTCGCAGCGCGCTCTCAGCTCCGAGCTGTGAATTACCAACGCGCTCCCCGCCCGCGCCTCTCTCCTCTCCCGGCCCTAGAGCAAGCATCCTTCTGCTGCCCCTGCCCTTGTCCCACCCCTGGCGCGGATGTCTGCGTGTGCACAGGGGGTTCGGGATCGGGGGAAAGCTCTTCAGAGAGGGGAGAGCGGCGGCAGAGCCCGGGAACGCCTCCCTCCGGGGCTGTGCGGCTCTTCCTGCGGCTCGCCGAGAGATCCGAGCCGCTCTTCTCTCTCCTCTGGATCACACAGGGGTTAACGAAGCGCGGCTCGCTTTGGGTTTGTTGCGGCCGGGAGAAGAGACACCTGCATGAGTCATGCCGCGGTGCTGCCATCTCCGCAAAGCTCCCGGCTCACACAGACGCTCGCGTTGGGCTCTGGCCATTTTTTTCCTCTCTATTTATTTGCCTTTGCTCCCTCCCTCCCTCCCCCCTTTGCCGGGGCCGGCTCTGGGCAAGGCTGCGTTGCGGGGCCCGGCGATGCGGCACCGAGGCTGAGTTTTTCTCCAGCCTCTTCCAGGCGGGTGGCATTTGCCGGCCTGTCAGGCAGGTCCCCTAAATAGCTTCGGGAAGGTCCAATTAAGAGATCACTGTCCTGCCCCGGCTCTCCGGCGGCCCGGCTGCTGGCGAGCGGAGGGTGTTGCGTGTGTGTTTGGCAGCCGAGGGCCGCTCACGCTGAGCCCGAGGATGTCTCTGGCTGGCAGCAGGCCCCCGTTTGTTGCCGGCATCCAGGCAGGGTTTTGGCCGCCTTCCCCGCTGGCGGCGGCGGAGCTGTCTCTCCGAGCTTATGCGGATAGGTATCCTGCGAGCGAGCTGGATGAGTTTACCTGAATTATTATTATTTTTTTTATTTTGCCGGCTGGGCGCTGTGTCACCGGCTGGCTCCGCTGCCTCGGAACGCGGGGCAGGGCAGAGCAGGAGCGGGGCGTGTCCTCCATCCATCCGTCCATCCATCCATCCATCCCCGCTGGGATGCGCTTGTCAGCCGCGCCTCAGGAACGACCCGCGCTCGCTTTTAGGCTCCGGCTCCAGGGGGGCGTGGGTGGAGAGACATTATGCTTATTTTATTATGTGTCCCTGTATCACTCCACCTAATATGGAGACACTTTTTATTCAGAGGCTCTTCAGGAACAGGAACGAAAGGGCTGCGTTATCTGCTGTGCAGTAGATTTGCAGAACACGGTCGTACAAACTGTTGAAATGTAGGTTATTTTCCCCAGATTTGTGCAGATCTCAACGTTTTATGCAATGATTTGTCTGAATTGATGTGAAGTGGGGGATAGTGGGCTGTGGGGGGAGAAGTCTGAAGTTATTTTAGTGCCTTTTGCTCCAGTATCCATTAGAGCAGAATATTTCAGACACCCTGATTTTACTTCCCATCAGCATAAATCTAGACCAGCTGCTCTGAAGCCAGTGGAGCTGCTCTGGATTTATGCATTGCTGCTGCCATTGGCATTGGATTCTCTGGGAATGCAGGAGGCAACCGTGTGACTTGTCCTGCACAGCATTTCTCACCTCAGAATCTCCTGTCACTGGTGCTGCAGCCTCCTTTGTGTACTTGCAATGGGGAAGTCTCACTGGTTTTGGGTTTTGATTATTTTCTTCAGTTTGTAGGGCTTGGTCACAGAACTCTGTTCACTCACACCTGACTCTGGCTGATCGAGTCTCTTGCAGTTTGAATACCAAAATAATCACATTAAAATATAAAAATCAATCTAGTGCAATTAATTTGCTGTCTTTTATTGCTGGGAATGATAGTCACTCCCAGTCCTATTATCTCTGTTTAAAGCAGCTCAGTGAGGCGAGGAAGGTACGAGCCCAGGAGCAGCTGCAGGAGGTCAGAGCAGAGGCTTGCCAAGACTGGGACAGGGTTTGTGTCTCTGGAAGGATTTTTTGGATGAAGGATGCACTCCTGTGCCAGAGATGGCTCCATTTATTTAATTGCCGAGTTGGGTTTGCCATCATGGGTTTGGTTGCTCTTTGAGCCCAGGCAGCAGTTTGGAAGGCACAGTCCCTGGGCAAGGACTCCCTTGTTGTGAAGAGAAAATCTGTGCACCACGGAGGTGCTCAGGGATTTGGGTGACACAGGGACTTGGGTGACACAGGGATTTGGGTGACACAGGGCTTCAGGCTGTGCAGGGTTTTCCCGTTGGTGCCAGTGGGATGGAGATTCCACCCTGCTGACCCCACACAGCTCCTCAGGAACGTGTTTTGCAGCCAGGCTGCTCAGGAGGCCCGTGTTGGCTGTGCCCCTTTGCTGAAAGGTGGAGGAAGGGCTGTCATTACCTGTAACGTTGGGTTATGGCAGCTCGTGCAGCTTGTGCTGACCTTGGTGGTTGATGCTGGTGTCAAGAACAGGCTTTGCTGTGATGGAGAGGTGGCTTCTCCCAGCCCCGTGTCTCGTGGAGGTGGCTGCAGACCTGTCCTGTCTCCGAGGAGCAGAGGGGAGGTGGCAGCCCCCTACATCAAGCAAGCAAAACCAAGGTCTTCTGGCCTCAACAAACCTCCCAGTGGAAGAGAAGCCAGTCCCACCGAAATAAAACCCCGTCAGCTCAACCAACTTTAATCCACTGAACTCGATCCCCCGTTCCCTCCTTGCCTAAACACAACAAATGCTCGTCAATGACAAGCAGTGACTTGGTTTGCTGGCAGAGCTTTAGCTCTCAGCCCTGTCAGAGGCTCACGGATGTGCTGGCACGTGGCGCTTCCCCAGCTCTGCCTGTCACATCCTCTCGCATTAATGCCACGGGGGCTGCGGGGTGTGAGTTGCCATGTGGTGCTCTAGATGTCGTGGAGGATGCCTCGATCTCGCGCCGTCGGGGGTTTCCCAGCTGGCATTTCAGAGGAAGCAGCTCCCACGTGAGGATGGGCAGGCAGAAATTACAAGCAAAGAGGTGCCTGGGGATGGTTTGCGGGGTGGGGATGGGGATTGCTCCGTGCCTGGCTTTCCCTGGGTATTCCCATTGCCCTCTGTGATGATGGGGAGCTGGATTGTGTGTGGTGGGTGAGCTCCTTGTGGAAGGACTCTGCTCTTTGGGCAGTGCCTCACACAATTGGATTTAGTCTCGGTTGCAAGGTAAATATTAATGTTTTTTCCACGCCACCCAAAAAATTCTCTCGCAACGCACTTTGAGCTTTTCTTCCTTTGCATAAATGTTTGTTTCTGACAGCATTCAGAAAGCTTCATGAATTTATGATGCGCTCCAGATTGAAGCGCGCTTTTATTCTTTTTCTCTTTTTTCCTTCTTTTTTTGTTTTTTTTCCCCCCCCCAAAAAAACCCCTCTTTCCTCCCAAATTTTGGCGATGAAATGGCAGGAGGAATGCATATTTCAGCAGCCCATTGAGAGGCAATGTAAACACCATCTTTCATGGAAAATCAGTTTGTTCAAGCTCAAAAGCAGCCCAGCTCCTCCACTTGATCAATTTGCCTGTCATAGGAGATGATTTTAAAAGTGGCGATTATGTCCTATCTCGTCTCTTGCAACTTCAGGCAAGGAGAGAAAATGAAGTGTAGCATTTGATTTTTAACTCTGGGTTGTTTTCTTGGTATTTTTCCCCCCCCTGATTTCTTTTGGTGGTGGTGGTAGTCAGAGAGCCAGCACAGGGGTGCCCTGAGGGGTGAGGGACAGCCAGGAGCAGAGGGGTTTCCACGGGGCCGCCGTCTGCTGAGGAAACTAATTGGAAACTGCACGTCAACCAGCTCTGCTCATCTCACCGTGCCTGCACCAGCTGGCCCTGAGGAGCTGCTCTGCCCCATCGCTCCCCCTGCAGTGGGGAAGGGACCTGCAGCGGCAGGAAATGGGATTTTAGTGACAAAGCTGCTAAATCTCGGGGAGAGGGTGCTCCACACTCTGTGGTTGCCCCAGGTCCTCCTGCCTGGGCATGGTGCTGCCATCTGCCCAAAGGCTGTGCGAGGACCACGGGTGTGGTTATGGGGAGGGGATGGTGTGAAACCACCCGCCTTGGGCAGCTCCAGCCTGGCCTTGGTGACGGAAAAAATACGGAGAAAACTCCCCTGGTGCAATTCGGGCTGGGCCCAAAGGGAGAAGCAGGGATCAAAATCCTCCTCGTGGCCAAGCCAAGGGGCTCAGCAGGCTCCAGAAATGGAGTTTCCACTGGTGGCAGCCCCTGGGATGTGTGGGAGATGGTGCCTCTGGCCAAGCAGCTGTGCTGAGCCCATTTATATCCACACACACACAACCTTGGGAGAGTTTGGCTGTGGGATGAGGGAGCCCTGAGGGGAATCAACCCGAGGAGGAAAAGCATTTCTGCTGGAGAAATGTCATCCTCATTACCCCACAAATAAAACCCTTTAGAAGGTTAAATGAGAGGTGCATGTACATTTGGGTTTTTTTTTTGTTTAGCTTGTATGGAAACATTTCAAAAACAGATGGCAAAGCTGGGATTTATTTCCCTTTAAGTGCAGAGGGCTGGTGCACAGGACCTTATCTGCTTGTGGGCCCTGTAATAAACCTGCCAGCAGGTGATTTAAATCCAGTTTTTCTGATTGGGAGAGTAGTGAAAGGAACAAGGTTTATGTTACTTAGGAATTTTATGGGCAATGTTAGATTTTTAAGATGCAGGAATGATCAGGGCATGGCTCTGTAGCACCGGAGACATTCATTCCTTTAATAAAGGATCTTCCCTGAGTCAGAAAAATGAACCATTTTCCATTATTTAGCAGCTGAGCTGCTGTTGCTCTTTGCATGAGTGACAGATGCAGCTACTTTATATCTCAGTTTAGGAGTTGTTGTCAATTAGCCACAGCTTTTTGCTTAGCAGCAAGACTTTGGCCACAATGAAGGAGGAGGGCTGTCTGATGGATGCTGCAGCTCTTGAAACAAATATTTATGCTGCAGCTTCAAAAAAAGGATGAAAGACTAAAAAAAAAAAGAAAAAAAAAGAGACAGAGCCCCCGTGCCCTATAAGGGAACCCTTGAGCAGATGGAGCAGGTTTCTATGCAACGAGCAGTAATTAGAAATTCAGCAAAGGGTTGGTAGCTGCAGGCTGGTCTTGGTACCCAGATTTTTGGTTGAAAAAAGGAGAAAATCCAGGATGAGTTTTGGAAGGAGCTGGTCTGGGTGTCTGCGTGGGGCAGTGTGAGCACCCGGTTTGGTGAAAGACAAGAGCCATCCACCCCCAGTGCCCCTGTCCCTGACTCAGTGGGGCCACAGCAGCCTGAAATGTCACTGGGGGTTTTCAGGGGCACTCAGAGAGCTGGGGGGCGGCAGGGACTGATAACACAAGGTCTGATTGTCTTTCACTGAGTGCAGAGAGGACACAACACGCACACAGTGAAACAGGCTTTTAAGAAAGGTTGCAACAGGGGCACCCAGAGAGGACGGTAAGAGCTTTCTGGAAGCAGCAGAGCTCTCTCAGGGCAACTCAAAGGCCAGTGTGCCTCAGCCTCTCCAAATCACGGGAATTAGAGCTGGAAAAGTTGGCAAATGAACCGCCTTTCCCATCTCTGGTGGTTGGGTACAGCCTGTTCCTGAGCGTGGCTGGTTTTCAGCGATGCAGGACTTGTGCTGCTTCCCTTGGCAGAGAAATTCACAGCCCATTAGACCTCTCCTGCACCCCGCCCACAGTTTTCCTTCTTTGCCTCATCCCATCAGGTTGACTCAGGTTGTTGGATGACCCGAGTTCCCAACTTTCCATCCCTATCTCCCATCCAAAGCTTAACCCAGGCCAATCTAATTAAACGGGGACAAATGGTTCAACAGCGAGTGGGAAATGCTCAAAAAAAAAAAAAAAAAAGGAGCCGGCTCTGGCATGTAAATACTCAGCATGTAAATACATTTACAGCTGGAGGTTATTTGGAGAAGAGAGGGCAAGGACTTGGAGCACACGTGGTGATGAGCCATAGATTATGCTCTGGAAACACTCAGAAGGCAGTTACAGTCCCACCATCTAATTCATCTCCCACTAAGACATTCTGCTCCAAGGTGTTTGGAAATAATGGAGTAGCTTAGATACTAACATTATTAAATCCTCATCTCTGACAGCTATGAGAATTAATACACAAAGGTTTCTTCCACTTTCTTTCCTTTTTTTTTCTTTTTTTTTTAATGCAGTTACTCATTTCGGGTCTTTTGCTTAGGAGTAGCTCACTGGAAGTTATTAGCATGAATATTGGTGCAAAAAAGGCTCAAGTCCCATTAAAGAGGAGAAACAAGAGATAAGCAGAAGACAGCGTGAATTTTATTGCAGCTGAGACATTTTCTTTCTTTTCCAATATTAATCATTTGTCATTCTTTCACCTGTAGATCTCAAAGGGCTTTAGAGAACAAAGTGGGGACCATCAAAGCCGTTGTCTGTCCTCTCCATCATCCCCATGAGGTGCCCTGGGGCAGTGGCCCAAGGTCCAAGCCCTGCTGGCAGGGAGAGCAGAGCTGATGGGTGAAGCTGGGCCCCGGGGTTATTTTTTGATGGCAGCTGATGGGTTTTGCTGCTGCCCTTTAGGGGGTGAGGCTCACCTTGGACAGAGGTTTGCTGAGGTTGCTGTTAGCCTTGTGTGTTAGCCCTGAGCACAGCTCGGGCACTGTCTCCTCCTCCACATCTCAGCCCTGGCTCGTTTTGGTGCCTGAGGTTTCTTGGCACCTCCAAGGCCCATCCTGGGCAGTGCTGAGGCTCCCTGTAAGGGCTCTGTCTGCCCCAGGGTTGGCACTGCCTGGTTCTCCTGCTGGGTTTGGTTTGCACCAGCCCATTGGGATTTTTATGGGAAGTCCCGAGCAGAAAGGAAGAGATGGAATTGTTGTTCTTTATTGCTAAAATCAAAGGATCTCCTTAGAGAGCAGAGCCCAGATGGTGGTGCCCATCTCAGCACCTCCTTGGTGTGATGAAGCTGGACAGGCCATGGGGCCTCCTGGGATCTTTTTAGGGACCGCACCGAGGAGCTCTTCCTCAGGTGTGCCCTTTTAACCCCATATGTCCATGTTGTGCACCTGCTTTCATTTATTAGAGTGTCAGAATGAGGTTATTGGAGTCTGCTGTAAGCCCTGGGGGACAAGCATCAGCTCCTGGGTACAGCTTCAGCTGTGTCTTCTTGAAGCATCCTGCTCACCCAGAGCTAAAGCATCTCCCTCCCCTTCTCTGAGCACACATTAAATAAAGAAGGCTTGATTGCATTTAGCCAAACGGGGAAAGCCAAAGGGCAGTCATTGCTTTGGTCCCTGCACCAACCCTCAGATGGTCTCCCAAACTGCCCCAGGCCCTCTGTCCCCACACCTCAAAGGGCTGAGAGCTGGAGCAGCCCCAGCCCCGATGTGCATCTGTTAAAATCCTCATCCCTTCAGCGTGCAGAGCCTGGGAATTGTTGTATCAGACTCCAGTCTGTGGGACTTCATCCTCTGAGTTATTATCTCCAAAACTGAGTTATCTCCCTCCATGACAGTCTCCTATTGAAAACCATCTCTTTCAGCAGGGCACTTGCATTTATTTACCGAGCAGCTTCTCCCATTAGTATAATCATTACTCCTTGGACTGGGTTTGAATTCAGAGCATCCCATTGTGGCACTTAAAGAATTAATTACAGTGATGAAAGAATTCCTCTAAAGACTTCTATGAATTGGTCTGGTTGAAGTGTTTTAGCTTTGCTTCAATTGGTGCAGCTCTTGTCAAAGGATAGTGAGAAAATGCACGGGTCAGTGATTTAGATGAGGCAAATTACGTTAGAAAAATTGATTTGATTTAGAAAGTGAGCTTTCAGATCACAGGGAATTGCCTGCCTCTTTCTCTGCCGTGCTGATTCTCCCTGAAGATGAGCAGAGGCAGATAATTCAGGGTTAAAGTAAGTGGCTCTTGTAAAAGGTTTGTCAGGGAGGAGAAGAGAGATGGGCTGACACACATCTTTAGATAAACCATTATTGACCCATATATTGCTATCTGTGCATCAGCTGGAGTTACAGACGGATGGGGATGCTTATAAACACACTCAGGCAGTTCATGTGGCTCGCTAAAGAATTGACTCCTTGTTTTTAGGTTTAGCTTTTCTTTTTTTTCTTTTTCTCCCCAGAAATGGTTTTTCCAATAGAGCATGCCTTCAGAAACTGGCACAGATCTGGGGATGTGTGCTGCCTGGCTGCCTTAGCCAGCCCTGCGTTGCCTGGCTCCGTGCTTAGTCATTCCTGGGGCTGGCACTTCGCTTTTCCCGAGGTTTTTTTCACTTCCTCGGATCAAACGGAGTGTTTCCTCCTTTTGTCCCTTGCCTTCATCTTAAAGGGGCTGCAGTCCCTGGGCTGCAGTGGGGTGATGCCCACAGGTTGGGCAGCGTCCCCTCGGGGGGATGGTTCCTAAAATTCGCCTTGTGGATGAGCAGTTCCCTCCCCTGCAGGCTGAGGGGTTTTTCTCCCTGCCCAGCTGTGTTTTGCCTGTGGGATTGGTGGGTTGTGAGTGCAAAGGTTGCTTTGTTCCACCTTGTTCCATTCCCGAGTCACTTTGAGCGGGAGGCAGGGATGGAGCCTGGCAGCTTCTCGGGTTGCACTTTGTAAAACTTGTCCTTTTTAAAAAAAAAGTTAAGGAGATTACTTGTGCCTAGCAGTGCTTTTTGTTTCTTTCTCACCTCGCAGAACCCTCTAGGTCGCAGCTTGTTTTTGGAACGCCGGAGAGACCTCATTTTGGTCTGTCTAGCACTGGTGGTGTTCGTCTCCACAGCCCCAGCACCAGCAGCCTCCTTGGCATGAAAATCCGGGAGTGGGGGCTCTGCTGGGCTTGTGCCCGTCCCTGTCCCCCAGGGTGGGCACCAGAGAGGTGCAGAGCCCGTGTGGACACAGTGGGGTCTGCGAGAGGGCTGTGTGCACATTCCTGAGCCTGCAGAGAGCCTTTTCCACAGCCCCAGCCTCGGGCTGGGAAGTGAGATGACAAGTGCAAGGAGAGAAATGATGCTGGGGAGAGAGCTGGAACGGAGCCTCCCGCCAGCAACTGAATTCGAGGCTGCAAAAAGAAGTTGCAAAAGTAGCAATCCATCTGTCCACTTAGTGGGAGAAGCCTAAGATCATTTCACAGTAATCAGCCCCCTGGTGTTCAAAAAAAAAAACCCGAGCAGAAATACTGCAGGATTTTGCTTTGCTGTGTGTAACCAGCAAAGTCTAAAGCCAAATCGATGTTCTCAGAGGCTGTGGGGCCTCTTTCCCCTCCTCTTTTTGACGAGTAGGGGCTGCATCAACTTAAAAATAATATAAGAAACAATAGACTCTCTTTGCTTTTTTTTAAATAACTATTTTTTTTTTTTGCCATACATTTCAGAGGTCTCCTGTCCTCGCTGAAATTCTCTGGTTCACTACCAGCAGAGTTGTTGGCAAGTGGGTGTTTTTCTGCGGGGCCACCGTCCCTGACCTCACAGCAGCACGTTCCCAAGGTGATGCACCGTGCAGGTGCATTGCCAGGCTGTGGCTGCTTGGCTGGATCAGCGTCTCCATTAAAAGCCACGACATTCAGGGATTTTAATTTGGTTGTAAAAACTTGCTCCAGGCACTGCGAAGTTCGGGAGTGTTTATTTATTTATCGCAATCTCATTTTATCCTTCCTTTCCCAACCCTCGGTGTGAGGGCATAGAGGAAACAGGCTCCAAAGATGCCTCTTGATTCTTGCTTATGTGAAATGAGAAGCATTGGGCTGGAGGAAGAACGCTGATTTCTGCCTCTGTGTGTGTGGATTAAATTAAAGATTAAAGGAGAGGTGGCAAATGGGGGGGTTTGAACCTGCCAAGCTCGAATGTGTCCATGAGGAGCCCTTCTTGCAAGACATTACCGGAGAAAGATGTTCAGGGTGGGTGCTGCCTCATGCCAGGTGTGGGTGGCATGTCCCCACCGCCCCTGGGAGGATGTCCCTGCTGTCCCCAGCCGAGACTGCAGCCGCCTTTGGCTTTGGGGAGCAGAACTGGACCCGAGTGAGGCACAGCAGGACTTTGCTGCGGAACCAGAGCCGCTGAACTGCAGCAGATGCTTTGCTGCTGCTCGACAATTTGTAATTAAAACACAACTTGCCATCCTGATTAGGTAAAGCGTTTAAATTCATTTGTGGGTTTTTTTTTTTTCTCCCCTGTATTGTGCAATTAGCAACGTACGACGCTTACATTAGCTCAGTTAAAAGTTATAATGATTAATTTGCACATCAAAGCCTCCTCGTGAATCAAGAGGTGCAGAGCTCGGTGTGGAGTGCCCACATGACACATGAACATGTCCCTGCCTGCTCCAGGGGCACCTCCAGAGAGGTGCTTCCTGATGTTTCAGTCCCTCTGCAAGGCAGCAGTGTCCCTGTGCCCCGAGTCACTCAATAAATGACAGGATGGGGACATCTCTTTCTTGCCTCCCAGCTGGCGTTGATGCATCCTCAAGCACCCGACTGACCATGAATCTGGAACACTTAAGAGTCACGATGTTAAATCACTGATGGTTCTGGTTGCTTTGTGGATACAGGCATTGCTCTGAAGTGTTCTGGCCAAATTCTGGTTGTCTTTACCCAGGTTAATCTTTGATTATCATGAGTATTACCCGAAGGCTCTGTAAGTCAGATCGGAGCTGTACCTAGTAAAGAGCCTTGTTCAAGCAAGCCAAAACCAACAAGAAAACTACTATAAGCTAATTATAACGAATGTCTTCTTTCTTTCTTCTCTAGTCATAATATTGTCTTTCTTTCCACCTTCTGCTGAGCTGTGAAAAAATATTCTGCAAAATGATATTTTTTCGAGTTGATGGAAAAGTACACCCCTGTCAACAATATTTTTTTCTATTGTTCATCAGAGACAGGCTTCATAACAGAAAAGATCCGTGCTGGAAAAGTACATCAGCTGCAAACAGTTTATTCAAAGTCATCTCAAATAGCAGGGAAGGTTTTTGAGCTCCTGCTCCAGCTGAAGTTGAAATGCAGAATGAGGCTTCCAACATTTCAGAGACAGGAATGGTGCAGGTCATGATAACGCGTTGCCACTTCCACCAAAGATGGGTTTTATGTGAAAGCTTCCAGCCGAAAAAGCTCTGGAGGAGTTAAAATATTTAAATATTAAGTTCCTGTGTGAGGGCTCTGTGGTGGTCACGGACACGTGGGTGAGTGGAAAATGAGTTCCCAGCCCTTTTGGTCCGTGTCCCTGTCCGTGTGTCACGGGTGTCACGGGTGTCACACGGGTGCACTGATGTNTTTTTTTTAATTTTTTTTTTTTTAATCTCTCTATCTCACTGTGAGTGGTGCTGCAGTGTTGGGGTGATGATGGGAATCTTCAAGCTTGGCTTTTTCTGGTCCAGTTCTGGATTCCTCCCCACAGCATCTTTTAAAAAGCTTTTGTGCCTGGCTTGAATGGCAAAGACTTATAGAGGAAGAGGGTTTTTTTTGGTTTGTTTGTTTTTTAATATACTTACCTTTAAAANTTCTTTCTTCTCTAGTCATAATATTGTCTTTCTTTCCACCTTCTGCTGAGCTGTGAAAAAATATTCTGCAAAATGATATTTTTTTGAGTTGATGGAAAAGTACACCCCTGTCAACAATATTTTTTTCTATTGTTCATCAGAGACAGGCTTCATAACAGAAAAGATCCGTGCTGGAAAAGTACATCAGCTGCAAACAGTTTATTCAAAGTCATCTCAAATAGCAGGGAAGGTTTTTGAGCTCCTGCTCCAGCTGAAGTTGAAATGCAGAATGAGGCTTCCAACATTTCAGAGACAGGAATGGTGCAGGTCATAATAACGCGTTGCCACTTCCACCAAAGATGGGTTTTATGTGAAAGCTTCCAGTGGAAAAAGCTCTGGAGGAGTTAAAATATTTAAATATTAAGTTCCTGTGTGAGGGCTCTGTGGGGGTCACGGACACGTGGGTGAGTGGAAAATGAGTTCCCAGCCCTTTTGGTCCGTGTCCCTGTCCGTGTGTCACGGGTGTCACGGGTGTCACACGGGTGCACTGATGTTAAGTTGGTGGGGTGTTAAACGTTTCACTTTCCCAACCATCAGTTTCAATTGAGTTTCATAAGCCATTAAAGTTCTCTGCTGCTTTCTTTGCTCTTCCAGTCATGTGAGCTCCAGCCATTTAGCTGCGGGTCCTGAGGCATGATTGCTCCGTGGAGCAGCAAAAGCAAATTGGTTCCTGATGNGAGGAAGAGGTTTTTTTTTTTTGGTTTGTTTGTTTTTTAATATACTTACCTTTAAAATCATGGTGGAAAGATTAGACTGGGGTTTTGGGTTTTCTCCCTGTAGAAATGTTTATGAGGATGGTAGTTATTTGGATCAAAAGAGACCTCTTGGCAGTCCTCTGACTTTGATTCAGTACTGGCAGTGAGGCAAATAATGAAAAAGCAATCATTTCCCCTTCTCCCACTTTTATTCTCAGGATAAATGAATGGTTAAGATCTCTGTGCTCAAAAATAATTGCTCATGGCTCTTACAGGAAAAAAAAAATGAAAATCCATAACGCTCACCCTTTAAAAAGACGATTTGATCTTTCCTGTTGGTTTGTGTTTTGCACTATTGAGTGTCTTTGCTGCCAGTCTGAGGCAACACCGGACAAAGTCGGTGTGTTCAGGCTTTGCAGATTGAGTCTGAGGGAAGGAAACCTGGAAAAGGAATTTCACCACTTTGGAAAGCAGCTCCCAGGGTGGGAGTTGAGCACTGGGGATCAAGCAGGGTCTTGCTGTCCAGGTCCACTGGTAGAACTGTTTTGCACAGCATAAAGAATTTGACAGAATACAGAACGAACGGGAAAAAAAGTGTAATTTTAATTTGCCATGTGGTTTTTAAAGCAGCTCCAACATCTCCTACAGTGTGTGAGTGGCTGCAGGGACCTGCTGGGCAGTTTTCAGTGTGCTCCTCCTCCAGCTGCCTGGGGCCTGATGAACAGACTGAGGTGTCCACCAGCACTTTGCCAGGATTTCTCTCCTTCCTTTCCTTCCTTGCTTTTGTGGCAGTGGATGTGAGGATGAACTGGCATATTTTACACCTTCCCTAGCAGCCAAATGGTGCTGAGCAGCCAAGCTGGCTGCCCATCCCAAGGACTGTGCACTTCACCTGCCTGGAGCATCAACCTCCCATCCTTTCCAGCAAAGCCAGGCATAAAAGATTAGGCTGGGCCTGTAGTCTTTATTTGGGGATAACTGCAGCGGTTCCTTTTTTTTTTTTTTGTTTTTAAATCCTCCTAATTGGTGCTCTCAGCCTCAGCTCCAGCTTAATGAAGGCTGCTGTCTGGGAATCATCACACACAGTTATGGAAATGCATTTAAATGCTTAAATCTGTTGTACTTTTCTCTTTATGGGCTTGTTCCTTCGGAAAGCATAACTGTGCCCAGGGTCCCTCCCTGCCCAGGGGTGGTTTCTTTCCCTGAGCCCTGTGGTGGGGCTGTGGCACCTCTGCAGCACGGAGGGAGGTTTGTGCTGAAGCAGTGAGGGAGCCCAGCCTCACTGCCCCTGTTGTGCTCAGGGAGCAGAATTTTCAGCCTGTTTGCTCCAGATGGGGCCTTTGGATGCTGGGCATGAGGACTGAGAGAGCGTCCAGCTTCCCCCCTGCTCCTCTGACCTGCCCAGCACAGGCATCGTTTGCTCAAGCCCGTGAAATGAGCAGAGCTGCTGGATGGCACTGCTCATGTTGGTGCCTTGGGAAGGCTGAGCTGGAACAGAGACTGCACAGAGCTGGAGAATAAAGTAGAGATTTATTAAAAGGCCTTTAAGGATACACAATGGGCAGGACAAGAGCCTGGCCAAGGCTACACCCAAGGTGGACCCAAAATGATCACAAAATGGACAAACGGTCAGGAGGTCTCCCATTTTTATAAGTTTTGGTCCATTTGCATATTGGGGTTTAAATGTCCAATTACAGCTTTGGGTTATGAAGTCCCATCCTTCTTGTTTTCCTTCTCCAGCCCACCATTGTTTGTGCTTTTGGGCCTGAAACTTGTAACGTTGTCCTTGGTGTGCAGCAGGAAAAGGATTTGTTTTGTGTCCCTGCTGTGTGCAGAGCTGAGTGACACTGACTGTGAGCTCAGAGCTGCACCCCTGGGCACCACAGAACCTGAAATACATGAAAGCTCAAAGTTAAGGCGTCAGTGTCAGCCTGTCTGGCAGTCAGTGTGTCTGTCCCTCTGTTCCTCGTGGTGAGAACTCTGTATTTGCACAGAGGCAGAGAAGGTTTAAGCTAAAAGCAAAAGGTCCCATGGTGGGTTTTCCCATCGTGGCTGTGGTTGTAGCCACACACTCTCCAGGTTTGGCGAGGTGTGAGCCAGGTGGTCCTGGGAGGGCTTTGGACAAGGTTTGTGGTTTCTCCGGAGGCAGAGGAGCAGCATCCACTAAAACAAGTGCTTGTGTTTAAAGAACAGCACTGGGTATTGTTTTATTTGTGCTCCGCTTAGAGGGAGATGCAAGCAGTCTCATTCCTGTATTTTAAGAGCAACATCCAGCCCCTGTGATGGACAGGGGAGATGAGAAGAGGCTGCTACAAGCCAAAAGCAGCAAACCCATGAAGCAGAGCTGGAGACAGCTTTAAAGCTATGAACATAATCACCCGAGGAGTCTGCCAAGGAACCAGATGCTGTAAATGAAAGAATAACTTCCATGGCTTGGCATCTGTCTGCGATCCAGGGAGAGGAGGAGAGGCAGGGGAGCTGCAGGCAGGGCTGGGAAATGGTTGCTCCAGTTGCAAAATGGGTACCTTCAAAAATATTTCGTCTATTACGGGCATTTTTGTGCGGAGGAGAGTGAAGCTGTTGGAAAGAAGAGAGGAGAGGTCAACGTGCTTGTCTTGTGGGCAGTTTGACCGTGCTCTGCAGGTTGGATGTCAGTGTTACGTGGTTGGTTGGCTGCTGGGAGGATCTGGGGGCTGTGGCAGCTTAAGCAGGTGGTGATAAATGAGGAAGATGTGACTGGGCTGAGTTCTGAACCTTTGGGGACCTATCTGTGCCCAGAACCCTACAGAGCACTCTGTTTTCCACGCACGGATGAGCTCAGTTGATATTTAAAATAAGTTGCTGCGTGTGACTTGTTCTGAGGTCAGGTCACTCTTGGCACTGCTCTAGTTTCAAAAACCAAACTAGAAAGTTGCTGCTATTTCTCTCCCCAATTTATTTGTACAATTACTGTTAAAATAATTGCAGTCCCAGCGAAGGGAAACAGCTGGGTTCGACATAATCAGTACATAAACAATATCCATCATTTACATGGCATAGAACCTCTGCCACACAACACACTCCTGGGGCTGCATCTTAGGGGAAAAATAGCAAACCTTTATGGGAAGGGGAGCAGAAAATCAGCTGGGGTCCTCACGGATTGAGTACATGTGGATGACAGCAGCAGTGGTGGAGTCTCCTTTCTGCTTGTGCTTGAACCAAACACCCCAGAAAAAGGTGGTGATAACAGAGCTGCACATGGGGCATCGTCAGAGCCAAGTGAGTGGTGCTTCCTGGGGTGCAGAAACGTAATTTGCCTCTCCCAGCAGGGAAATAAGGGCAGGGAGCAGTGATTAGAGGTTATAGGGGAAGTTCATGTGATTTCAGGCCAGGAGAGCAGTGGTTTTTAAGCCAGGAAGAGGAAGTAGAGCTTTGCTCTCATGGGTTAGGGACTTTTTTACTGTTTTAATAACCTTATTTTTTACTCTTATTTGGCTCTAATCAGTGGAAAATGTGTTCAACGTGCACCCTGGGTGCACAGGATGAGATGGACACGGGAAGGGGGGGGCATCACCAGCACCACAAGGAGCCTGGCAGGGAGCAGGGAGGGAACTGGAGGTGACGGGGGGTGAATTCAGCTGCTGCCTCTGCACATGTAAAACCTGCTGTGTCTGCATCCTTGTTTGTAAGCAGCTGTGGTTGTTTTGCCTCAAAATAACAAACCTTTTCAGCAAGGAGGAGTTGGGGGGGTGGGGAGGCCTCTGTATTGCTGCAGCTTGGGGACACGGTCACGTGCAAGTCAGAGAGCCACATCATGTTGAGTGCTGAATGACTCTGCTTATTAATATAATAAAGCAGAGGAACACAGTGTCACGACAGGCTCTGCAGCGAGAATCCAGGGGATTCTTTTAACCAAAGAACATTAAATCTTTCCTGTCTCCTGGAAATTGCCCCCTGGAGGGATGGACTGGAGGGTTGTGGGGGGGGGGGGGAGGAACATTGAACAAGGGTTTGCAAGAGGTTTTTTTTATGCATATCGTGGTCTCCAGAACAGTGCTCTGCTGTCTGGGGTTTTATACCTTCCCACCACTGTAGTTAAGTTCCTCAGACATGATAAGAAGGAAAACATTCTCTCTCTCTCTCTTTTATATTTTTTCCTCCCTTCATTCCCTGTTTTCAAGATGAAATTTTCTCTGCTGTAGCACCGACCCAAGACCTTTCCTTCAGATGAACTATATGAAAACCTGCTGTCATCCTCTCTGCAAGCTGTGAAGGGTGTGCATGTATATGTATGTTCTGTACACTCAGGCACACGCTGTACAGAGATACGAGTGTGTATGCACAGGGATTTTCCTCTCTCTCTCTCTCTCTCAGATAAAACAGGCCTTTCTCATCTCTTTAACAAAACCTGAGTGTTGTTAGTTGATGGAAGTTAAGATTCTCACCAGAATCCTTGGATGGGCTCACAGCTTTGTGTGCTGGGGTTGATTCAAGGGCAGGGACACTCCTCCCCTGCACCCCTGACTGGGATTTTGGTCACTGGCTGCACGGGGAGGTTCACTGTAGATTGGTTTGTGCTTAAGATGTTTTGGTTTTCTGAATTATTTTTTCCCAGAGAATTGTCTGTAAACAAAAGATGTGTTTCTGTAAACTGTAACTTTGTTTTCATTCTTTTTTTCCTGGGAGGGACTTCTTGTTGGTGTCCCTCTGCTCTGACCAATGTGAGTGAAGAGGTTTGTCTTTGTGTCACCAATCAAACTGGTCTGTGTGAAATGGTATAAAAGGGAGACACATCCCAAAAATAAAAGAGTCATTTTCAGCCTTCTGAAGTGGCAGCCTGTGTTGTTGTGGTGTAGAACAACATCAGTTCACCAAACCCTTGGAGAAGACCCGGTGTGGGTTAGTGAATGACAACAGCCCAGCTGCCTCCTTGTGACCCTGGGAAGTCCCTGAGCCCACCTCGAGCTCCAAATGTCCCCACCATTGGGGCTACCCACCTTCCAGGAGGCTCCTCCTGACCAGGAGGGAGGTTAAAACAAAAAAAGGCACGATTCTCAGAGACAGCAAGGCGAGGGGAGTGCCTGCTGATCCCCTGGAGGTATTCTGTGCTCTCTGTCTGAAATGCCGAGTACATCGGGCCGGTCCTTGTGGCTTTGCTGGGAGTGGAGCTGGAGCAGCCCCGAGCAGAGGATGTGTCTCCCCTTTGCCACCCCCTGGTGAAAAATGTGCCCGCAGCTCCCTGTATTTCCTGTGTGTTGCCCTGACACACAGGCAGCTTTCCCTTCTCTTTTTCTAATCACGGAGAGGGCTCAACACGTTAGCTGAAATAGATTTATTTTTTAGTTTTTTTTTGCCTCAACGGGGAGGTTCCTTGAGGCAGAAACTGACTCCTTCTTTCAAGCAATGGCATTTTACCTGGGAAAGCAGCCAGTTGGTATTTTCAGCCCAGCAGAATTCTGCCTTGCTTTGAAAGGAGGTGGTTCCAGATCCTCCTTGGGTTTTTTTTTTCCCCCCCTCAGGATGATGTCATTTTACTTGGTGCACTCTCCACCGTGCTGTACACAGTCTCTCCATCTCCTTCTTGGAAACGTTTCCATTAGACAGGCACTTAATTTTATAGATACAGCACCTGCAGGAGCAACAGGTGAATAATCTGGAGTGCCTCAGCTGCTCATGTTGGGCAACTAAAATGTCCTTTAAGTGACCCTGAAAGGAAGGCTGAATTGTTGCTGATGCTTTTTTCTTTTCAACGAGGAAACACAGAATGGATGTGTGATAACACAATTGAAAGTGAAGGAGATGCTGGCTATGGGCAGGAAAACTAAAGAGACCAGGAGAAAAAAGATCTCCAAAGCAGAAACAAACTGTTTTTCATTGTTAGTTTTCACGCCAATTTAACGTATTCATGAAAATTGCCTCAATTTAACTTCAGGGAGAAAAGGAGCTACGGGGTTGCTGTAGCTAAAAGGCTGCATCCTGTTTTAGTAAGTTTGCTGTATTTTACATTTTTATCTAGAGGGGCTTTTTTTATGGTACTTTCTACCAGCAGCTCTCCACACCTATTTGTTTTTAAAAAGCGCTCTGCAAAGCTGCGGGAAAAGGCTGCTAAGCACAGTTATCCCCGTTCTGCAGGCAGAGGGAACTGGCTGAGATCTGCAATAACTTTGGTCTCTGCCAGAGCCAGGAGAAGAGATGAGCCTTTAGCTCCTGAATCCTGTACAACACCACCCAGCCCTGCCTGGGAGTCATCCTGTGACCAGAGCAGGAGGAGCTGGGCTGAGCTGGTCATCCATCCTGCTCAACTCGACCTTGTTTTATGTGCCTGCCCCTGAGTCACCCCAGTGTGAGGAGAATGAAAGCAGAGGTGAATATTTTGGATTATGCACACTCTGTATAGCAGAGGCATGAAGCCTTGATAGGTTTGGCTGCTTGTCTGGCCTCTCTTACCAGTTAAATAATCTGGGGCTGAGTCTTCCCCCTGCTCTGGGCACTGATTTTCCCCTCTAGTGTTCTCCCTCCTCTCCCTTTCTCCATTGTTAATGTGCCCGCACTCCGGTGGGGTTTAAGAAGCACTTCATGGCCTTGCATGACAGGTCTGGCAAGTTCTGCTCAGCTCATCAAGGTGCATAAAAATGCCCTGTGAGCCTGCCAGGCTGCTGCTGTCACTGCTCCCTGTGCCAGGTCTGTGCAGCCAGAGCAGAGCTGCTCACTGCCCCCTCTCCAGGACAGCCTGGGGCCCACGGGGATGGGACATCATCTCCTGGCATCTGGAGTGAGAGGCTTTGTTAATACCAGCTCTGCCCGTCCACCTCCAGCAGCTACAGAAAGTGACCACGCAGGCACAAGCCTGGTTTGTTTTCCAGGAGGTTTTGGTGCATGAAATGCTGGGACAGTGTTTCCCTCCCGGTACCTGCAAGGACAGGATGCTCTGCAATAAATTAGCAATGCTGCCTTGCCTCCTGCTTAGGAAAGGGCTCTAAGGTGTTTTGTTGTGCTGTGCTTCTTGTGACGAGCTGGAGATTGTAGTTTCTGGGTGTACTATATCCTCCTCAACATTTTAAAAAATAGAAATCCTTAAGGAAAGGAATGATACACTTTCAAAATGTTATAACTTCCTTTATACAACGTGGCCTTGTTGGAGTGATCAAGATACAGGCACAGATCCTGCAGTAGGCACCAAAGTTTGCAGAAGATGGGTTGTAGATTTTAAAGTCTTTCAGCCCAAAGATATTTCTTTCCCATCTTTGCAAATGTTTCCGATGCTGCATAAATACCGTCTTTGAGATTTACCAGCAGCTAACATTATCACACGCTTCCATTTAAAGCACAATCAGAGCGCCTCTTTTATATCTCTAAGAGAATTATGAAAGCCTCCTTCGCAGCGTTGCAAACAAATGGAGATTGACAGTTATTAGTTTATGGTCTAACTGCTCTGACAGCGTTTGGTGCAGAGGGATTTTCAGTGATTGACTCTCAGGCATCCCCTGTGCCTGTTCCACGGAGATGCCGAATCCACCCTGTCCCTGCTGATCATTTATTTTGTCCCCACTGGGGATCTCTGGGTCCTGAGCAGTGAAGGTGCTGATAACTGAGCAAAGTGGGCAAGTTGCCCAGCAGAAACCTCCTGTTTGCAGCAGATGCTGAGAAGGGGACTGAGAAGCTGTTTTGGTTTTTTTTTTTTTTTTCCTCATGGCCTTTTTTGGGCCTATTTGGAGGCAATACAGAAATGGAAGGATTATGTCGTTCACGTTGCAGGCCACTTTTAGCAACTGTCAGCAGGAATTCAGCACCTAATACGTGTCTAACAAATCTGAATTCAATCTTTAATTGAAGGACTTAATGCGAGGGGTAACCAAAATACTAAACAAACTGTTCATTTGCTGTTTCTTGGGTGTTCAGTGTCTCCTGTGCGAGGCAAGAGCTGCAGGTCTCACAGCTCCCTTTATCCAGGCACAGGCAGCATCTCTGTGGGATGAGGTTTTTGCAGCAAGGCTGCCCCATGGTGTGGGCCACTGCTCACACCCCAGAGCGCTGCTCCAGGGCCCTGTCTGTCACTGCAGCCCTCCTGCACGATGTTTGTCACAGCTGTCAGGGACTCAAGCCAACCTTTGGTGCTGTTAACCCACCCCCGAGCGAATCCTGAGCAAACCTTTCTGGCGTCTGGGAGAGGTTTGCTCTCTGCAGCAGAAAGAGAGGCAAACCCATCCCTGATCCCAAACAAACCCTCTGATCCCCAGGCTGCTTTCCTGCTCTCTTTCTGGGCGCAGTAAGCTTTGCATCGAGGCCAACCAACACCGTTCCATGCCGCAGAAAAAACTGGGAGTTAAATTTCCTTAAACCACGCAGCAAAGGTGGAAGGCTGATTTATTTTTGCACGTACGTTATTCCCACCGCTCCCGGCGGCCAGGATTTGGGCTGCTCTTGGAATGTTGGAATCTCCCTGCCCCGGGGGCGGGAGCAGCGCAGGGACAATCGCTCCGCATCCCTGCGGGAGCGCCGCCAGCCCCGCGCTGTCCCTGTCGCTGTCCCACTCCCATTGTCACACCCCTGATCTCAGCCCCATCGATGCCATGGACCGGGGGAGGTCGCAGAGATCGTGAATTTAATCAGGAAACGGCGTCGCCTGTTGCTGGTGGGAGGCGGTGGCACAGGATGCTCCGTGCAGGGAGTGGATGCTCACGGCGATTGATTGCAAAGCGCTTTGCGCCGCACTGGATGTCAGTCCAGTTCGTTCATAAATTTATGGATGTCGTTCTGCATTTGCCACAAACTTTCCTGCTTTCTGTCATTTTTTTTTTTTTTCAGGAGAGTTTGAAAAAAAAAAAGGGCAACGTGATCTGAACAAATGGGAGTCAGATCCTAACTTTTTAATTTGCATTTATTCTATATCTTGAGGAGCAGTGTTCAGCTACCTCTGCTTTCTAATTTTGCCTTTTAGCATGGTGTGAAGCCCAGGGAGACCCCCTTAGCTGTTGATATAATGATATTGGTAAAATATTGGTGTTTGGAAATGATTGTCAGATAACTTCCATTCTCCATGCACAAGTGCACAGTAAACACACGTTCATCTGATGCTTTGGAGACAACTTTAGTCTTTCAGATATACACTGGGTAATTGAAAACAAATGTTAGCTTCTCTTTAATGGTGCTCCACAGCAGTCACAGCGCAGTGTGACCGAGTTTTCATTTTAGTATTCTTCGGAGACATTTGAAGTATGCAGCTTCTTAAATCCGAGCTGACTTGGAGCTCTCTGCTCTAAAGTGCATTATTGCAGCTGTTGGAGGAGAGTCTGTCCTGTTTGCTCCTCCAGGTGATGCCTGACCTGTTCAAACTGGATGCCCTCCTTGTAGCTGACCAACTTTTTGGGCTGAAATTTGGTGGAAACTTCACCAGCAGAGGCACCTGGCAGCTGGGAGGCGGCTTCTCATTGTGGCCTTGGTGACCTGTGGTGATGTTAGAACCCTGGAGGCTGAAAATTTCGGGATTTCTGAGCTGAGGGCCTACACCCACCCCTGGGCGCTGCTTTGTGTTCATGAAAGCAGCACAGAGGAGCTGTCGCTGTAGGACACCAAAGAGAGACTCCAAATATTTCAGAAGGCAAAGACTATAGAAAAATTGAAATTATTGTCTAATTCTTACTGCCTTTTATAAGGTGTTCCCATCCAGACTTACCATGGTTGGTGAATAGGAACGACACCTCTCTGATCCCATGGGTTAAACCAGAGAAACAGCAAAACGCCACCTGGAGAAAGATTGTTCTGAGAAAGGAGAGTTGTTTGCCAGGATTGTTTTGAGGAGAAGCTTTCCTGAGAATTTTTTCCTTGGGAAAAAGTCAGCAGCTGCTAGCAGGCTAAAAATCTCTCAGGCCCAGAAATCTCAGGCCCACGAGGAGCTGCTGTGCCAGCAGTGACCCTGCACACCACGTCCCCAGGGGCCACCACGCTCCAGGTGGACGCTCAGAGGTTTTTCTGTGGGGACAGGACTCCTGAGGCAGCTTGGCTGAGCTATGCAGTGCAGATCCATCCCTGGATCAGTGCTTTTCCCAGGTAGCCCAAAGACAGGCAGCGCCTTTTTGCTCCCCCTTGGCATGTTTAATTTGGGCTGATGCTGCTGAGGAGGAGCTGTGCCACGTGTGGGATGTATCTTGTCTAACAATTAGTCATCCCTAACGGGGTGCTTTGGTTCTCTGTTTAATCAGGGAGTGGGCTGCCTCAGAGGCAATCTGTCCTGCTTTGACCCTGGTGTCTGTGCACAGGGGGAGCAGGATCCCCTGGACAGGGATTCTCAATTCCCACCCTATGTGTGCCCTCACCCAGCCATGGGGCAGAGGAATCTCCTCCTCCCCGTGACTTCATGGGGATGTTTCTCAGGTGGGGAAGGGACCCTCGAGCTCTGCTGTGGGAGAGTGGCCACCACGCTCCTCCCCGAAGCACGGCAGGTTTGCTCTTTTGGCAGAACAAACCACTGCTGAAGAATGGAACTAATGAAAAGATCTGAAGTGCATTTATCCTTTGAAAAGTGAGTCTAAATATAGTGCCGTGGAGTTCAATATCTGTCTCTTCAAGACATTTAGATCAAACGTGCCCGTTTCGAGACTTCTACGTTTTTTTCCCTTTTTGTTTTATTTTTTTTTTTTTTTTTGTCTGTAAACCCAATGGCCTACCCTGGGAATTTAAATTCCAGTTGAGGTCCTTTGGACTCATGAATCACTTCCAGTCACAAAGGCACCGTAGTGCACTTGGGACGTGGGTAATTATGTTAGTGTTCAGCAGGGCAAGGCAGAGCCCAGCTCGCCTCCCTCCTACTGGATCAGCTTTTGGTGCTGTCTTGGGAATAGTAATAGCAGTAGTAGTAATAATAATAAGGATAATAAAAGGGCTGCCACGAAAGCCAGGGAATCTGACTCAATGCACACAGGCAGGAGAGGCTGGGGGAGCAGCAGCCCTTCCCAAGTGCTCCCCTGCCAAGTCTTTACACTCCTCTGCCTTTTTTTTTTTTTGGATGAGAGCTGGGGCCGTGATCAAGCAGCGGCTCCTTTTGTGAGACAGCTCTATCCAGAAAGGCCATTCTCATACACTGAATAAAAATGGAAATTCGTCCCCAAACATCCACATTCATTTGTAAAACAGTTAAGGAATGAAAACTGTCAACACCTGAGACTGAGAGCCCATCTGGCCCCCTGAAAGAGCTCAATTTTCCCTCTGCTGATCTGGGCCAGGTATATAAATGTGGTCAGGAAAACAACAGCAGCAGAGGTGCCTGGGCTCATTTCTGTTTGCATCCATCCACTAGAGACTTCTTTTTAAGGATTTGCTAGGCTCCTGAATTGTCTTCTTATCATAAAAAGGGAAATAAATCCTCCTGTTTTCCCTGTGCTGCCATTCTCCCCAGTTCTGTGCCAGGATTGGAAAGTTCTCTGCCCTGTGGTGGTGAAGTTTGGAAATCAGCTTAACCCTTGCCTTGCCATGCACCTTTCTGGAAGGAAGTGCTGACGATCTTTTCTGTTTGTTCATTAAATAAAATCGGTAGAGGAAAGGTCACATGCCAATGCATCCAATGCATTATTTTCCTAGAGTGACATATGCCATTGACTCACACAAATATGTCTCCTCTGGAGAGTCCCCTGTGTGAGAAATCTCAGAGCACTTCATCTTCAACCCTTAACTGAGGGTTGAAAATGAGATTTTTTTTTCTTCTAGCAGAGCTATTAAACACTCTGATCTTAATTCTCAAAAAACCACAAAAGCTGTCAAACTGTACAACAAACCCAATATCTGATATGTTAATAACCAAAGAGGCTTTAAGGGGGAGAGCAAAAATATAACCTGAGGAAATGAATTGTCTTCCTGGCAGTGTGCTTCCCCTGGCTGCTGTTTGTTCCCATCCCTGTTGCCTTGGCAGCAGTTTCTGATGCTTCCCTGGATAATCACATGCACACACTAATATGACAAATGCACGCTGTATCAGAGCACATACAGTGCATGCAGGTGAAATTAGGTGTATTTCTTCTTTCCTTTTTCCTTCTGGCATTCTTGAGGCTGTAAACTCCTTAGAAACAATTTGCTGACTTGTGTTGTCACGAGGGGGGTGGTGCCTGGAATTACCTCTGGGGGCTGTGAGGGGTGCAACAGCTGTGGTGTGGGAGCGGGAGTGGCATTTTCCCTTTTATTCCAGTGGGCAACTGGCAGCTCTTGTGGCACGTGGCAATTGCATTTTTCTTCCTCTGTCCTTTATGTCAGGGGAAAAACCTCTCTGGTGGTGATACGTGCTCAAAGTCTTTGCTGTGCAAGGTGTGTAAGGAATGGCCAACTTGGAAATCCCAAGTGTTTTCCTGCTTTTGGACAGGCTTTTGAAAGATGCTCTCAATTGTCACATCACGTGGTTTTAATACTTTGTTTCAGTAAAAAAAAAAAAAAAAGCACAAGTGTTTCCTCACATCAATGTGTGGAGCCAGGCCCTGAATGGAGGGATGGGGGCTCGATAAACTGGATTTTTCTTGCTGGGTATGGGGACTAAATGAAGCTGAAAGGTTTAAAGTCCTGCCCCAAATCAATTTTTCTTCCCCTTGGGATAGTTCCCCTCTCCTAGCAGAGGCAATTACCGTGTCAGCTGGGCAATTCAGGGCTGTCTCAGGTGGTGCTGTCAGGCCTGTCCCACACGGGGCCAGTTCGGTGTCACAGCGGTGGTTTTGAAGGGTGCAGTTGTATTTCTGGTGCTGTGTTGAACAAAAAGTGGTTACAGCACAGTAATGGCGAAGGGCATCACAGAAACAAAACCCCATTTCTGGTATGTGTGTAATTCCAGGTGTTTATTTGTTTGTGCTCAGGAAGGAAATGCCAGCACAAGCTGCCTCCCCATCCCTCTGTACCCACCACGACCCATTCCCTCCTGGCAGGAGGAGCTTCCTGCACATACCTGATTTATCCTGGGTTATTTTGTGGTGTCACTCAGGAGGACAGTGGTAAATAATGGAGTTGGTGCTTTTCCCACAGGCAGGATTCTCCACATCGTGCCTCCAGCCTGATTTGGGTTCCTCAGCTTGCACCTGTCTCTGCTCTGCCGCCTTTATATTTCCCGTTTTGCCCAACTTATTGCCAGTGAGTCAAGGAAAAATGCAGAATTGTGTCTCTCCGGTGCAAATGAGCATTGGGTAGAGATTGCCTTCTGGGATTGGTTAGGGATTAGTGGCTATATTGGGAGCTTTAAGAGTTAGCTTCCTTAAAAAAACCCTAAAAAATCATATAAGAAGCTGGATTTTTTGGTGGAAAATTTTATGTGAGGCAGAGAAAATAACAAATCTGCCAGGCTCTGCTTAGGGAAGTCTTTTTTTTTCCCTGCACTCAAATATGGCAAAGTTTAGCTGGAGGAATTCTCAGGAGTGGCAAAGGGCTGGATCTTCAGAAGCTCGTCCAGCTCTGGGACTCAAGCTCAGTCCTGCAGGATGCAGATTGTATTTGCTTTGCTGCCAGAGGATCCTTGCAATGTCCTCATGGATGTTCAAATTCTCAGTGTCTCCAACTTCAACCGGAATTTTTCAGGCTGCTATTTTTCGCTCCTGTTGTGGGAAACGAGAGGCTGCTTGGGGAGGCAGAGGGTGCCCAGATTTTGGGTTTTAGGGGAGTTATTTCCTGCAGGGGCCCGAGGGCACAGCTGTGCTCTGGTGGATGTTGAGGTGGAACCCAGCTGTTTTCTGTGGGTGGCAGTGGATGGGAAATCTTTGGGCGTTTGGTTTCAAGATGCTTTAGCTTGCTGCTCTTGTGGAGTTATGAAACACCGTGGAAATGCTGACAAATTAATGACTTGGAAAACAAGCTTCCATAAGGAAAGTGTCAGAGTTTGGAGACCTGCTTGGTGGCTCGGGAAAAATCTTGTGGTTTTTTTCCATCGGTTGTGAAGGTGCTGGAGTTTTGAGCTTTGCTCTGCAGTATTTTATGGCATTTTATATACTTGGCATAAAAAAATCAGGTCAGTGCCTTTACTATCTGCTTGTGCAACGTGTAACTCCTTGGAACTGGAGGGCAACGTTTAGAATTTGCACAGAAATTGGAATTTAGCTGTGAGGATTTGAGACACTTCTTTTGCTTGGATTATGCTCCTGTTTATCAGCATCAGAACGTATTCGAGAGACCTAAAAATTGAATTCTAGGTTTTGCATTAATAATAATAAAAAAAAAATCTGTTAGAGTGAGTTTCTCTTTGGGGAAGTTGGATATTTAGTATAGATCTGACTCTCCTGTATCTGCAGAAAGAGGATAAAGGATAAACCAAGCTTATTCTTAAAAGACACATAATAAAAAAGAAAATAAGAGTTAAAAAAAAAAACCAACTCTGTTGGACTGCTTTGAATCAACAACACTGAACTGGGAACTTCTGAAACTTTTTAGAACAGATTGTGCTTGTTTCTTTTCATCTCTGTAAAAACTAAAACTTAAAAAAAACAGACAGGAAAAAGTAGCCACAAATAAAATAAAATAAAACCACAGAGTCAACAGTTAACTCTCATTTTCGATTAAACCATTTAGTGAGGAGCCTGTGGGAGTCGCCTTGAAGTGGGATATTATTATTACATTGCTTTACAGCAATACCAATTTTTAACCACAGAATCTGTTCTTTAGGCCCTAAATACTGGGGAGAGCAAAGAAAGTGAACATTCTGAGTTACATAAAGCTGATGAAAATACATTTATGGGGATGATCTTTCTCCGCTGGCGAGAGAGCAAATGCTAATTTACTTTTTTGCTGTCCAAACCGAGCTGGAGTAACAGGCACACCTGTGGTGAATGTTATGACCTTTGTGTTGTGCTGCTGTGCTCCCTCCCAGCGCCTGGTAGCGTTTTGTGGATCCACAAAGTACTTTCCATTTACATAAAGACTTTTCAGCTCCTCTCCTGAATTTGTGATTGGCTTTGGAGATGTGCAGTTGTCTAGCAGAGCAATGGCTGTTGCACTTGGTAATGTATTTTGAGATCTTTGGGACTGGAAGATGCTATCAAACTCTATGATGTCTGTTATTTTAATTTTATGTTTCTGCTCTATACAGTCCTGAAGCCTAATATATCTTCTATTCTGCTGGAGGGAACTGGCTTCTTTTTAAGGTTTTACAGGCTGTTTCTGTTGTGCAGCGGAATTCAAATTAGGAATTATTCCGTCCTGTTCAGAGGAGAAAAATCCTGTGTTAGGATGGAAAACTAGGCAAGGCTCAGTGGCAATAAAACCATGAGGGAGCTGGGTCCATGGCAGTTAGACACCTGCTGGAAGGCCCTTTGCATACTGATTGTGGCTGGGATTCTCATTCTGGCTCTTAAAGGTAATTTGGTGTTCCTTCCAAACAACAAAAAGGTTTCTCCTCAGTCCTCCTTCTCCCCCATTCCTGGGGAACAAAGTGGGTCAAACCTTGGCTTGGCTTTGCCACGAGAAATAAGGGATGTGTCCTGTTGTGTGCTCAGAGCCCTGGGGTTTGATGCCAACCTTTAGGATGATGGATACGTCCCTGACCGCTGTGCATCGACGAATATTGATCCCGGAAAACTGATGAGGGGCCCGGGCTCGAGTGGGCTGTGGAATCAGCTGCAGTCTTATCTCAGTTTAATTGATTATTGGAGATTTGTCTGGCTTGCAAGGGAGAACAAGTTGTTATTAGATTTGGTCTTTAATGGCAGTGCAGTTACCTGAGGGCAGAGCCGTTACAGCCTCTGGATGTTTACTGGCTCCTCCCTTCCCTCCCGAATGCTGCTCAAGGTGACTGTCAAATCCACAGGCTTTCCTAATGAAATGTAGAAACTGTAAATCTGTCTCTTTTGGTTTTTTTTTTCCCCCCTCTCTGTTCTTTTTATCTCCCAGTAATTGTTCCCCTTAGGATTGGCTGCATGATATTAAAGAACCTTTTCTTGTTGCTCAATCAGTTTTCAAAAAGGCAAATTCATCCCAGACATCAATCTGTGCAGCAAAGAGCTGGGCACTGCTGCTGGGGGGGCTCTTTTTGAAACCTGGGTGGTGAGGATGTGCCGTGTGCCAGGCCTGTGAAAATTTGTGCCTGGCTGCTCACAGGTGATTTTTAACCTCTCACCTGCCCTGGGGAATATGGAGGTGCTCGCATGGGGTGGACACAGCAGCATGGAAATAAGCTCCAATAAGATATTTAAGCTCCTAAGCCCTGTTGTGATCTTTACCAAGCCTGTTTTGGTGAAGCCAAACTATAAATCATAAAATTTGACCAGAGTTGCACACGAGTCTGTTGATACCAAACTTGGGTCTTCCAGCCCCAAGGGCAGTTCCTCGCTGTTGCATCACTGGATGTGCAGCAGGGTGTGAGGTTTGCTGTTCATTTGCTCAAAAATTGGGATAGATCTGTGGAATTTGTACAAACCTTTCCGGGCCTCTGACTTGTCTGGGTTTATTCTGGATGGACTGGACACGGGAACAGCTGAGTGAATTTAGCTGGATCAAATTTTCAAGGAGACTGACAGCAAGAGGGATGTGCTTGAGTGTGGAAATCAGAGCTGTTCTACCATTTTCAATAGGTTTAGAACGCCTGCAAGCTCTGGACTTTTTTTGCTTTTGTTGAGTACATCCTACCTGTTGTAAAGCAATCCAGCCTTTAATAGTCTAAAGCTTATTAGTCTAAAACTAACAGCCTATTTTAAATAAACACTGCAGAGCTCTGTGCTGTAGCTCCACAGGAACAGAAAAGTGGGAAAAACCATTTCTGGCTTTCATGGAGAGTGAATAATTTGCCATGGGTCTTCTTTTGCAAAGTTACAGCAGTGATAGGTAGAAAAGTTCTTTTCAACTCTTCCTGTGTTCCATTCAGAAAAGCAAAGCCACTAATGCTGCTTTTCTAAAAGAGTTTTTACACTGGTGTTCAGCACTGACCTAAGGTTTGGACTTCCAGCCATGGGAAAGGATATTTATTTAATAAGCCACCACCATCACGAAATCCCTTTGGACTTAAGGAAAAGACGTGCAGGATAGAAATGAAACGCAGCAGAGGTAAACAGAAATTTAATAAGATTCTATAGGAATTCCTGCACAAACCTAAGGAGTTTAATGGAAAACGAGAGGTTATTTTTAATCATCCCCTGGAACTCTACAGCACGTTTTTAATTAAATTACTTAGGACGGATAGGAGAAAAACCTAAGGAAAGATGAGTAATTTCCTATTAACCTTTATTCCATTTTTTCATAAAATAAATTAAGTTAATGAGTCATTTCTGTTTGTGTCGTCCTGGTGAAAGCTCGTGTTTACAAAGTTTAAACTGTGTCCAATATTTCCGGTCAGTGCTCTCCTTCCACCCCTCATTTGGTTATTCCCTGTCCCAACGTGGTCACTCAACAGGAAGATGAATCTGTGTAAAACAGGAGACTACGGGATGCTAAGCCATGCTCAACCTTTGATTTGTTGTGGAACCATGAGGGTTTTTAGCTTTTTTTTAAAATAAATTCTGATTTAAAATTTCTGGGGAAGAGGAGATGCCAGAATTGCAGGTTCATCCTGCCTGGTTTGAAATGGGCATTTAAAAGAACAACTTTGGTTCTGACCATCAGCAACTCAAGAGTGGAGCCATATGAACCTGCTGGCTTTTTCATTTTTTTCTTCTTTTATTACTTTTGTGACCAGGTTGGATTTGATTTGCTGCGCTGCTTTAATAACTGTAAAACAGAATAATTAAGGAAAACTTGAGAAAGTCATCAACCTTTTGGCCACTGATAATTTTTTGCTAGGCTGGGCAATGGCTGCGCTCATGTGGGCCGTTGGTCTCTTAAATGAAATTTCATCCTATGCTTTGGAAAAAACGGCCTTGATGTTTCCTTTGGTATGAGAGAAACCAAGTTTCCACAGACACCCCCTTGAAAACGGCTTTATTAATTAATCCCACGTGGCTCATCAATGCTGCTGGTGTCTCCGTTAGTTACAGGCAGAAATAAAGACAAATGGCTCTTGTTAATGGCCCCCAGGAATGCATCAATCTTTCTTGTTTATGGAAGAAGGCAACACGAGGAGACACGATGTTACAAGGCTTTTTGGATTTACGGCCTCGCTGCCTGTGCTGGCACGGATTTAGGTCAGAAATGTGGTGATGGGAGCAGTGTCCTGGTTTTATTTGCATTACCCAGAGATATTCCCTACTGCTGCTGCTGCAGCTTGGGGGTGAGAAATGCATCTGGCCAGGGGATGGGGGCTGGAGGAGGCAGCTGGGCCATGGGTTGTCCTTTTGGTGAGGGGGGTTTGGAGCCTCCATCCTGGGCAGGAGAGGGAAGGGGCTCTTGCAGTGCACCTGGGCAGGTGTTTCCATGTTAGGAAAAGAGTTTAAGCCACACCCCTGAACTTTTAAGGAAGAAGAACCAGAAACTTCCATGCTCTTCTCACCTTAATTGACCAAGTGCCAGTTGGCCACTTGGTCACTTGAGCTTTTCCTCAAGGAATATGGCTGTTTTCTATTGGGCAGCAAGCAAAAAATCCTTCCTAGGGTTGCTGAATACTTAAAGAGTGAGCACAGAGTCTCTTGGGGCTTTTTGGGGTGTCTTAGCAGGTGCAAGGGACCTCCCTGCACTGTGCACAGCTTTTATTCTTTTTTTCTGTGTAGTTTGTTATTTTCTCTTTAATTAAAACCTTTTTGCTTTTTCAAAACACCTTTGATCAAGCCAGCTCGTTAATTATTCCTAAACCATTTCTGGGAGGTTGCTGGACACCCTCAGAGCTTGACACACCTTTGTGGGGCTGACAACACACTGGCCTCACACAGAATTGTATCAGGACTCCTGTGCTGGCTGGGCGCTTCCCCTTCGCTGTGGGTCTCAGCTTGATGCCCTGCAAAAGATCAGGCTGTTTCCATGGAAAAGCAGTTTTGGGAGGAAGACTTCTCATCCTCTGGGCTTCCCACTTCTCCTCCTCTTCCCCATGGCCTGTGCTTTTCTGCATCCATCCCCCTAATGCAGCTCATTTAATCTCACACAGGTTGTGTCTCATGGCGCTGCAGAAATGTCAGCTGGGAGGATCTTGTGGAGGTTTCCAGACTCCTGCTTGGAGCAGGACAGCTGCCCACATATCCTTTCCCTGGGACTGGGATTCATCCCTTCCCTGGGGCCTGTTCCTGTGCTCTCTGAGGGAAAACCTTCCTGACCCCTGGATTAAGTCTTCCAAACTGCAACTTGGGCTGTGGCTGCAGATTTCCTGACAGATCCCCTTTTGGGATCACTCCATCTGTTATTTATTGCACTCAAATCGAGCCGGTTCTGCTCCCTCTGGCCCTTGCTGCCCTGTTACCACCTTCCCTCCTGCCTGCTGAGGCTCCCCCAGTCCAACAGGGTCAACAGTACATCATTTCCTGAAAATATCTTGGGTTTTCAGCTGTCACAGCTCACACCTCCCTTTGCCCTTCCACTGCAGCCCTGCCCATCTCTTATTGCTTGTCTCAGGAGAGCAGTGGTCCCCTTGCTGGGGAGGAGCTGCCTGAGGGTGCTCACCGTGGCTCTGTTCATCATCTTACCAGAAGGTGGATTTTTCTGAAAGGCTCCAGATGGGTGCTTTGGAAAACTCACTTTGTTGTCTGTCTAAGAAAATTTTGGTTTAATTTTTTCTCCGCGACTGAGCAGTGCTTTATGGAGTCAGACCTCCTGGAAATCCATCACACACTGGGAAGGGACAGTGCCTGCTCAAATCGTTGCTCCTTCCCCCCAAACAGTGCAGGAAGGAATTTCCTTTTAATTTTGAAGTAGAGGAACAAGCACTCCGTGTGGCTCGTTTTAACAGTTGACGTAATTAATTCTGCTCTTTTAGTTGGGGTTTGCTATTTTTATCAGCCCTGGACTGCTGTAGTAACAGCTCTGGGGCAGACCTCCTGTTCCTCTCAGTCCCGAGTGTGAGGTGCAGCTCTAATTATATTTACAGTTAATTCACAGTTCAGCGAGCGGAGCTTGGGGCCGGCTTCACAAGTGCTTCACTCCGTTATCAAACTGCTAATAAATATGGGGAGCCCCTGCGAGAGAGCACAGGCAGCAAACTCCTAACAGGAGTGAGAATTGGTGTGTTACAAACCCCATGCTCCGGCAGCTGATGAAAAGCAGAGCCCCACAGAAGGAGCACACGGGATATTCACGGAGCATCAATCGCAGGGATGGCGTTTTACTGAGACACGATTTAATTGGTGTGCAGGCTTTGCTGCTCCCCTTTCGAGTGTTTAATGGTTGCTGAGGCATTTGGACAGGGGAGAGCAGGAGATCCTCTGGTGTTGTACGTTGTTAGGCTGTGATCAAGGGAGGTGTGCTCAGTTCTGCACAGCGGCTGGGCTTTGAATTTCAGCGGGCGCTTCCTCTCCGCGCGTCTCCAGTTGTAAAAAGCAGAGATAATGTTTCCAAAGTTAGGCTGCAAAGTAAGTCCTGCCTGGCTGCCTCCGAGCCAGACCGAGGTGACTCCTGCAGCTCATGGCTCTGGCTGCCTTCTGTGCTGCTGCCTGGCCCAGGGCGCTCCAGCTGGAGGGGCCACCACCAGCCTGCTGCCTGCCCACGCTGCACAAGCTTTGGGAAGTGACAGTGGTCACAACACGGATCTTTAGGCTCCAGCCAGAATCTTGAAGCCTGTGGGAAAGCCAAGGACAGAACTCTCTCAGTCTGGCCTGGGAAATCATAAGGAGGAACCCAAAACAATCCTTGTAGATCTCCTCCTGCTGACACCTGGTGCTTTTCCACCTTGTTCACTGGTAGAGATGTTTACAGAAAGGTGCTGCCCTAAAGGACCAGCCCTATTCATTGAAACGTTGTATTAAAATAATCTGCCTTTCAATAAACTTTGCTCTGAGCCCTCTGAAGAAATCAGAGTTCTACCTGTCGTTACCTGAGCTGTCCTGAATCCTAACGATACCCAGGCTCCTCACAGGCAGTGCTGGCAGCAGCAGGGCCAGGGGATTCCCCAGCCCTCCCCCAAAGTTGTTTTGTTAAAGCACATTTAGCCATCCCCACAGTGGGAACTTCCCTGCCCAGCTGAGCCCTGTGCTCTGCCTGCCTCAGCATCTGTGCCAGTCCCATCCCTGAGCTGGCCCTGCTGTCCCCTGGGTTTCCCTGTGGTGACACAGGGGCTCTGGGAGGGGAATAGCTCATCATTTCTCTCTTCTTTCCTGCAGTTGCATCCGGGCATGGCAGCTCCCCACTTAGAACCTGGTTTTGTGCAACTGTTTCCAAAGCAAACTGTAGGAAGGAGGAATAACGGGAGAAGAGGTGGTTTGGCTGTGGAAAACTTCTGTGCATGTCTGTCTTCCCTATTGACTTAGTTTTTACTCCAGCCCTCCCATCTCTGAGGTTTCTTCCTCCTTGTGTCTTCCCAAAGCTCTTGGGTACATTTTCCCATTGGGTTTTCTCTTTCCCAGGCTCAACACCTGGAGCTGATGGGATTTCAGGCCAAGCAATGGGCAATTTCTTGCCCATCACTTGGAGCTTCCTCAGGGACTCTTTATTCCGAGTCCCTGCTGCTGAACCTGGGGTTAACGGTGACATTTCATAGCAAACACCAAGGCTGAGTCAGGTCACCAAACTGGCTCATTTCGGTGGGGAAATATTTCCAGGCTAATTGAGAGTCCTGTGCACCGGGAAGGAGGAAGAAGGTTGTGGTACAGCCTGGCCTTTGGAAAAAATCATGAATTATTGATCCGTCTGACTGGGATAGCTGATCTATAACGTGGCACTGCTTTGCCTTGCTCTCCTCCCAAGGATAGGCTGGGTATTGATTGGAAGATCATCTGTGTTTTCAAATGTCTTAGCCAGGCTGTAGGTGTTGAAGAGTTTTTTTTCAGCGAGCGCAACAAAATGTCAGAGTTATTTTGTGCATTAAGCCCTCTCCCTCAACTAAAAATTCCCTCCTGCCTTGACACTGTGGTGTGGATGTCGATGTTTATATTTAACTTTATTTTCAGGCTACTGGGCTGGATCAAAGGGAGAAATTGGACATAGGCAGTGGGCAAAAGCTGCCCATTAAGAGATATGGAAGTCGTGCAGCTTTTCTGCAGCAGAGCCATGCAGGAGGCTAAAGCCCTGTGGTAACTTATTTTCCCCCAGATCCACTCCTGGCTGCCCAAAGTGAGCACATAATTTAGGTCAAACTGTGCAAAAAAAATGAAGAAGAGCCCCTTCTGTCCCTGCTTTTTGCCTTCTCAGTTGAGTTTTCATTTTTTCTGCCCCTCCCAGGGCTGTTTGCCATTTCCCAGGAAGCTGGTGTGTCCACGTGCAGCAGGTCTGTGTGTCCCTGTGGTGGTGGGGCTGGGCTTATCCATTCTGCAGAACTGAACACCAGCCACTTTTCCTGCATTTCAGGGTTATTTTTGTCCCTCACTAATATACTTGATAAAATACCAAGATCAAGTGGCAGGGAGGCACAAAACCCTGAATTCACCTTATACAAAGTCAGTGCTCTGTGTTTATATCTCCATGCTGGTTGCCACCCACAGGTTCCCTATAAGGTTTTGTCCAATTTACCTCTTGCACTTATTTCTGGTTTGGATTGGGAGCAGGGTTTCAACGCCTTCGCCCTGTGGGTGCTGACAGGAAGAGGGTGGCTGCCCCAGGTGCTGTGCTGCCCCATTTCTGGAAGCCCTGGCTGCTGGAGGTGTCCACCTGTGAGCCAGGCCAGAGGAGCAGAGGGCAGAGGCGAAGCTGGAGCAGCTGCTGTTGGAGCTGTCGGGCTGCAGACAGCTGGTGGGGCTGGTCAACATGTGTTATTTCCCCACGGACCAGCTCTCAGCAGCTGTCATGAGAAGCAGCGACCTTTTTTCCTCTCTTTCCTTTTTTTTTTTAATCCCTCTTTTTCTTTCTTTTTCTCCCCTAGCCTTCTCTAGAAGCAGATCGTTGTAAGTCTCCAAAAGGATAGTATCAAGTGTATCACTAATCATAATTAGCTGTTGCAGCAGGAATTATATTGGGAAGGCAAGCCCTGAGCCATGGAGTCCTCACCATTATTTAAACTCTTTAGGTGCTTATGTTGCTCTTGAGAGTCGGACTCGAGCTCTTAAATCACTTTGAATCCTTTTGGACAAAACAGTTATTGGAGCTGGGGGGCTTTTTTACAAGACCTTGTGTACGTGAGGTTTCCCTGTGATGCACAGAGGTATTTGTGGAGTTGGAGCCGATTAATTTTAGTGGAAGAGACGTGGCAGTGATGAATAACTTGGTCAGCCCATGCTGGCCCTTCCACTGCTAAGGCAGCAGAGGATGGAAAATGCTGTGCAGAGGAACACATTTCCTCTGGGGAAATGCTGGGAGTACCTGGTGAGGCTGGGGAGAGCCCCAGGTAAATGGTGTAATAATGCTGATTAACTGAGGGGTTTGTGTAACTGCAAATAAAAACGGTGCAGCTGCATGAAAGCCTTTGTAAAACCTGACACTGTGAGTTCTTCCCTGGTTTAAGCAGCTGAGTTCTTTAAGAAGCTCAAGTCCCTGATTGCAAAGCACCAGGACTGTCCTCGTGTTGTTGCAGGTCACAGAGGGTGACAGTGACCAGGTGTGTGAGGGCTGGAGGTGACAGTGAGCAGGTGTGTGAGGGCTGGAGGTGACAGGTGACACAGGGTGACAGTGACCAGGTGTGTGAGTGCTGGAGGCCACTCCCAGCAGGGCTGGAGCTCAGCAGGGATGTGATGCTGTTTTACACTACAGTGACACAGATTCTGAGTTTCAGAAGGCTGAAAATGACTCCTTGATTTTTGGGATGTGTCTCCTTTTTATACTATTTCACACAGACCAGTTGGATTGGTGACACAAAGACAAACCTCTTCACTCACATTGGTCAGAGCAGAGGGACATCAAGAAGTCCCTCCCAGGAAAAGGAATGAATAACAAAGTTACAGTTACAAAAATATTTCTCCCGTTTGCAGATAATTCCCTGGGAAAAGAGTTTCAGAAAACCAAAACACCTCAGGCACGAAACCAGGGCTACAGGGATGGAGCTCAGGCTCCCAGCAGGGATGGAGCTCAGCAGCCTCTGCTCCAGGAGCTGCTGGCCCCAGCCCTGCCCCTGTGGAATCCATGGCAGTGTTGTGTCAGAGAGTTCTGCCCCAGAATTCCAGAGAACATGGATAATATCAGGGACTGTGGCCTCTATCAGTGGGTAGCAATTAAGGGGGTGTCAAGATCATTAATGCATAATTAATCTTAATCTTTCCACTGCTGTATGTGCTTAACAAACTAATAGAGAAGCAGGGATCCGTGGCCTGGTTTTGACACTTCGGATAATAGAGGCCAGCAATGAACTCGTTCCCTGCATGCTTCTGCTTTTCCTCGTGAGGAAATTCTGAGCTCAAACAATTAAAAATTACCTTTAAAATGATTCCCATCAGGAATCACCCAGAAGGAAATGCAGTGCTGTCTTCTGGGCTCTGGCCTGCAGTGGTTGTTTTCCTCTGGGCTGCTGATTGAAATGCAAGGTAGATGTTTGAAAGGAAATACAGAAACTTTTAATTTCTTGCTCGCGTTCGTGAGCATTCCTGAGTTAGCAAATCGCCAGGAAACGGGCTAAAAAGAAGTGATTTCTTAGCAAATGAATTGTTAATTATCGAGCTCCTGTAAATTCCTGTAATTTTAAAATCGTGTGTTGGCAACGGATCAAAAGAACATGTGGTGCCACAGTGTTAGAGTATTTTTATTTATATCTGATTCACAATTGTCTCCATGGCAATATGAGAGATGAAGGCAGAGCAAAGAAATGAGTTATCACATTATTAAATGACCCAGTGGAAAAAAAAATTAAGACATGTTAAGGATTAATTTTACATTATAGAGCTGCCTAGCAAGCCATTATCATTAGAGTTAAGGATTTGTTAGCATTTCTATTATCAACGTGTTTTTGAAGTGTTTATTACTCTTTCAGTTTGCGTCAGGCCGCAACTTTGCATACAGGTTCTCTGAAAAAAAAAAAGGAAATCTAATTTTAAAACGCACCAAGTAAAGGAGTTTATTAATTTTAGAACATTTCAGTGCTCTGTGTCTTGTAGAGAGAGAGAGAGATATTTCTCCACTCTAATAACTAAATAATGGCTTTTTTTTTTTTTTTTTTTCAAAAAAGAAACCCCAGCCCCTCAGTTGGAGAAACAGTCTTTATTAGTTGTTTTTTTTTTTTTTTTTAAGTGGAATTTGGGGCAAATCAGTGTATGGCTTTTGTAGGGGTGAACACAGCCCAGCTCTTACCAAACTGAGCTTTTACTGCTCTGCTTTTATCAGGAGTATTGTCAGTAGATGTATGACTCAAAAGGAACAAAGAACTGGTAAAAGTCTCTTGGAGGACAGGGGTTTTGTTTGTTTTGTGTGGGTTGGGGTTATTTTGCCCCTTGGCAGAGGGTGGGGGGGAAATGCTTTCCATTGGAGCACAGAGTTTATGCACAAAAATCCCCTGCCCTCGGTGGATTATTGCATAATGCACGATAGCATTTTTCAAGCTTGGCTAGCTGTGATTAGGAAGCTAAATGGAGGGAAAAAAAGCAACAATTTTTGTTCTAAAGCCAAAGCTTATTTTGTGCCTTTCACCAGGCAGGGTGCTGGTTCCCTGGCAGGGAAAGGCCAGAGGTGCCACCACGTCTCAGCAAGGGCAGAGCTCCCCAAACACTGGGATTTGAGGTATTTTTAGGGATTTGGGGAGCTTTAGGTGCCCCCAAAATGTGGTGGGAACGGTGAGGGACAGTGTGCCAGGGCTGTGTGCGAGGTGGGAGCTGCCTGGAGGACAGATAGTGATGGAAGTGGTGCTGGGGTTTAAAACAGAGGGAAGAGAGGAGGGAGGGCTTTTATGGAACAGCCCATTTATCTTGAATTCCCAGAAAAATCTCTGAGGCTCTGCAGGGCTGGCTCCTGTCCATCTCTGTTCAATATTTTCATTATCAATCTGGGTAATGGAATGGAGAGTAGGTTTGTTAAACTGACAGGTGATGTAAAGTCAGGAGAGACTGCAGATGCTCGGGGAAGAAGGAGCAGAGCGCTTTCTGAAAATAATCTGGGCAGATGGAAACGGTGATCTGCAACAAGGGATGAGAGGGCCCAAGTGATAGCCTGGGGCAAGGATTGCAGCAGCAAAGAGCAGGAGAGGCAGCACTTCAGGCAGAGGATCCGGGGTTCCAGGTGGCTCTCAGCAGCACCAACATCAGCACAAACAAACATCAGCGTGCCAGGGAATGACAAAAAGCCAGGGGAAGACACAGGGAAGACACAGGGAAGGCACCGGGGAGGGCTCAGGGGGATGTGGGCCAGTGTGAGAGACTGAGATCACCGACACCCTGTCTGGGAGAGAGGGAGAGAACACCTTCCCATCGGGTTTGACATCAGTTCAGGGAGTCTGGGCGGCTTTGGGGTGAGAAGACACTGGGAGGAGTGTTGCTGCTCCCAGGAGATGCTCTGGATAGTCTGGGAACGCAGGGCCACTAAACCCTGTCTGGTAATTCCTCCAGGAGCTCTGCTTGTCTGGCTGAGGTGTTTATGCAGAAGAAAGAATCAGTAATCCACTTTTTGTTTTTTAGCTCAGCCATTTTTATAAGTTCCTCTTCTGAGCACTGGCCTAGCTTGACTCTTCTTGGCTTTCTTAAAAACTTTAATTTTGGAAAGAAGTTACTAACAGGGTAAGAGCACTGAGCAGGATGGAGCTAGCTGAATTCCCTCTATGAAATGCTACTTTACTTGATTAAGTCCAATGACATCTTTGCATTCAGCTAACTAGCTCTCTGCAGGTGATAGAATAACTAATCAGAGTAAAAACATCAGATGAAATGAAATATAGACTGTAAACACCATTCTAATTAGTAGCTTTATGGGCCTCTGTCAGTGAATGATCGTGGAAGAGATTTCTTGTTTTCTATCTTGAGAATATTTGGGTATTAGTCATGGCTGAATGCCTGTTTGTGCCTTCCTTAGCTGGGATTTAGGGTATTTTAATCCCGGTTTTCTGTGCAAGCCCTGCCTGTTGGGAAATGCCAAGAGCCGTCCTTGGCTTCACGCTGACCTCTGGCTTTGTGTCACTCAGATGAAGGAGGTGGCCTGGGTTTGGTGGCTCCAGCCTCTCCTCACAGTGCCCAGTGCAGCAGTTTCACGGGTTTTCATTTTTGGGCACAGTCGTTTCCTCCTCTCTCTTTGGAGCCAGCCCAGCCACGCTTCGGAGCCAGCAGCCTTTGTCTTGGAAGTTCATCAAAGGTGATTTTCAGTAATTAACTTTCCCAGCCCGCAAGAACAGAATTTCTTGACTGCAGAGTTTCTGCCTGTTATGTAAGCAGAAACATTTTGGTACAAAATCCCCAAACACTTCTCATCTCTGCCTGTATATATAGACGGGGAACAGGTGGCCGTGGCTGCACCCTGCGTTTCAGAGCTAATGGCTCCTGAGCTGCACCTCTGAGAACCAAAGTGCAAACTTGGCAATCACCCCAAAGGGGTCTGAGAACGATCCCTTGTGTTGGGGCCCAGATATTCCCCTGCGCTGGGTGGGGAAGGGGCAGAGGAGCTTTCCCAGAGCTGCTGGGGCTGGGATGTTCTCCGAGAGGAGCCGTGGGGTGGTTGATTGCTGGAGAGGTGGTAGAGCAGGGGGCTGGGTGTTTTTTTTTTTATTTTTTTTTATTTTAAAACCTTTCAGGAAGATGGAGAGGAGGAATGATTTCCATGACAACAGTTAGGGGAGAGAAATGATGGCTCTTGGAGAGGGAATCTGAAGGGAAAGGTGTCACTGCCGTGAACCTGGAGGGGGCTTAGGGGAGAGCAGGAGACTGAGTGCAATCAAAACATTAAAACACAAAAGCGTGAATATTGCTGGAGAAACAGCACTTTCAAAAGGGAATAGTGATGTGAAGCAAGCCCTCGGTGAGGAGGTGGAGGGCTGGCAGGGGAGGAGGAGGAGGAGGAGGAGGGCAGAGTCCTGCCAGCTGCTCCCTGGGTGTGGGAGGGGAGCAGGTCTGGGAGTGACCACACATCCCCAGCGGCCTCTGGCCTTCACTCCAGGGCTGATTTTGTCTTATGTGCAAGAGAAACCATCTCCTCTGTTTCAGTGGACAAGGCTGGAGTCCATGTCTGAGTGTCCAGGCAGACCACACGTGGTGCTCTCTGGTTTTTTGGGCTTTCTCCTCTTGCCCTGAAATCCTGTAGTTGTACAAGAGCCTTGCAGGTCCCGGCAGTCTGGGTGTCCCTGCAAGCTGCCACTAAGTCAATTTCTAATTATTTTCTTTTCTTTTGTCACCCTTCAATAGCTGATTTTCTTCTTATATCCTTGTGGCCAGCTCCCTTTATTGCTGACTAGAATTGGTCTATCATCTCGAAATTGCTCGGACCTTGATTATGATTATTCTTCTTTTCAGACACTGTAATTTTGGGTTATATGTAGACTGGGAGCCCTGGTTCTGGCACTGACACTGTCAGTTTTGAAAAGTTTGCATGGCCTTAAGAAGTCCATCCTGAGACAATGCTGATTAACAAAAAAAAAAAGCCAAAAAAACCCACCCAAACAACCCTGAAGCAAAATGTGAATAATAGCTAAACTAAACCTTGCAAAAACGACATTCATTGAGCCATTTGAATTCTGTGCAGCCACGGCAGGCTTGGAAGACACTTGGATACATTTCCCAGCCATAAACCAAACAGGTTGTCAAGTTGAAAGGTGCTTGGTTATTGCTGATAAAAGACATGGCCAGTAAAAGGTAGGAAGATACACTGGGAATAAATAACAGAGTCTATAAACAGTCAGTATTTGTTGTATGTCTTTGTAATGCAGTGTTTGCGCAGACAAGTGCACTGAAATTTCAACTTATCGGATTAAAACCAAA
>VXBN01013849.1:84007-156715 GCA_013397395.1 Sinosuthora webbiana | reverse complement strand
AAAAAACCACCAAAAAAAAAGAGGTAAATAAATTCTGCTTGGGATGGGAGAGATAGTGTTGTGCAGGGTAATCACTCTCCTCCAGCAGCACCGTGGGGGTGTGTGAGCACTAAGTACTGCCAAGCCCTGAGCTGCCAAGGGCTGAGCTGGGTCTGCCCAGGTCCCTGAGTGATGCTGTTGTACCCTACAATGACATGAGACTTGGACTTCAGAAGGCTGAAAATGACTCCTTTATTTCTGGGGTGTGTCTCCCTTTTATACTATTTCACACAGACCAATGTGATTGGTGACACAAAGACAAACCTCTTCACTCACATTGGTCAGAGCAGAGGGACACCAAGGAGAAGTCCCTCCTAGGGAAAGGAATGAATAACAAAGGTACAGCTACAAAAACATTTCTCCTGTTGACAGAAAATTCCCTGGGAAAGGAATTTCAGAAACCCAAAACACCTCAGGCATGAACCAGGGCTACACCAGAGTGCAGCCTGTGCTTGGGGACCCTCCTAAAACCCACTGGGGACACCCCTGCCAGCACAGGGATTGTCCTTGTAGGACACGAAAGAAAGATGAGAGACTCCAAATATTCCAGAAGGCAAAAAGCATAGAAAAAAGGCTTTTATTGTCTAATTCTCACTGCCTTTTATAAGGTGTTCCCATCCAGACTGAACATGGTTGGTGAATAGGAACAACACTTCTCTGATCCCATGGGTTAAACCAGAGAAACAGCAAAACACCACCTGGAGAAAGATTGTTCTGAGAAAGGAGAGTTGTTGGCCAAGATTGTTTTGAGGAGAAGCTTTCCTGAGAAATTTTTCCTTGGGAAAAAGTCAGCAGCTGCTAGCAGGCTAAAAATCTCTCAGACCCAGAAATATCAGGCCCACAGGGGAGCAGTAGAGCCCTGGTTTCGTGCCTGAGGTATTTTGGTTTTCTGAAATTCTTTTCCTGGGAATTTTCTGTAAATAAGAGATGTGTTTTTAACTGTAACTTTGTTATTCATTCCTTTCCCTAGGAGGGACTTCTTCTTGCTGTCCCTCTGCTCTGACCAATGTGAGTGAAGAGGTTTGTCTTTGTGTCACCAATCCCATTGGTCTGTGTAGAATAGTATAAAAAGGAGACACATCCCAGAAATCAAGGAGTCATTTTCAGCCTTCTGAAGTCAGAGTCTGTTTCATTGTGGTGTAAAACAGCATCAGACCAGGGCAGCAGCAGCAACAGCCTTGAGCTGGCACAGGTGGGGTGTTGTCACTCAGAGCCCCCTCCCCAGGGCTGTGCTGGTGGCCCTTTGGCTGTGACAGTGTCACCTGGGGGTGGACGCTGCACCACAGGCAGCGCTGAGGGAGGAGCAGAATCCCTTTTGCTTTTGGGAAGCCCAGATATCAGCTCAGTTTATAATTAGCCTTGCCTCCCCCACGCAGCTCCCCGGGATCTGGCTGTCAGCAGCGTTTAACGCTGACCGTCATTAATTGTTTGGGCTGCAACCATCCATGGGCGTAGAGGCTGCCACTGAATTATGGATTATGAATCCTTCACCGCGGATTTGGTGTGTGCTGCCAAGGAAATGGGTGCAGCCCACGCTGCCTCAGTGATCTCTGCTGCCTTTCCTGGTTCTCTGGGGTCCCACCTCGGCATTCCTGGTCTGCAGCAGAGCCAAGAGGCTCCCCTGGGAGTGAAATGCAGGGCTGTGGTTTGAGCTCGTGCTGTTGTAAGCAAAGAGCTGAGCTTGAGGCACCCCAAATCATGCCCTGGATGGAGTTCTAGGCTGTTGCCTTGTCCCAGCTCTGGTGTTGCTCGGATCCCCAATGTGGTTGTGCAGGGAACCCCAATTCCTGAAATCTTTCCATTGCTGGCTTACGTAACTGCCAGGTTGTGGGGGTTTTTTGGTGTGTGTTTGATTTTTTTTAAATGTCACCTTATGTGAAATAATTATGCTGCCTTCACTGAGCAGCAAACATTGCCCTGTGATAGAGTGAAAGCCCCGGATTGATGCTGGTTTTTCAGTGCAGTGTCTGCACACGATGGTGTCTGCCTTTTATTTGCACTTTGGCACCATCCAGCAGTCTCTGAAATGAATGCCAGAAGGAGAAGTCAGTGCCTGGCTCCCCCTTTTTTTTTTATTTTTAACTGATATTTTTACACACGAGGGGGATTTCACAGACCCCTCTGTCGCAGCCTTGCCAAAAATAATCTGCTCCGTAGTGGTTGTCTGTGGGGAGCTGCAGAAGAGCCACGAATCCACACATCCATTTGGAGGGGCAGAAAAGGATCTCTGCAGGTTCCATGTGTGGGACATGAGTGTCTTCCTCATTTCTAGTCCAAACCTTTTGGGGTAGAAGAGAAAAGGAGGAGAGGAGAACCAACTGACTCATGTTCCAAATGCTCTTCAGTGTTGATGAGAAGAGCCAGGATTGTGTGCACGAGGCATTGGGAATGACTGATGGAGCACTTGGGCCTGACAATACATCCCGCTTTTCCTCTTTTAACAGATGATCTAGCTTCTTGCTTTCTGACCTCTTTGGGTATTAGCATCCATCCATCTCGCCGGTTCCTACTCTGTTGCTGTTCTGAGTTTAGCCCCGGGTCAAAAAGTCCCAATAATCCTGGCAGGAGTGGAAGACAGAAAAGGCAGAGTGCACTCTCACATTCCCAACGTACAGCTTAGCCACGTTTTTCCAAGTGATGGTGTTAAAAGAGTGGGTATGCTTTTAAAAACACGCACAGTGCTGAAGCCCCAGTTTAATTGCTGGTTACAGATGCTGCTTTTGATCCAAGCTAAACTTCTGAGCCAAGCTGAAGTTCTTACAGACAAGAGTTCGTGAAATTCTAAAGAGGAGGAAATCAGCATTAAAATAGCATTTGTAGAGAATCTTAAGCAAAATGTGCACTTTTCACTGAAGGCCTTTGCATCATAAATTAGCAACATCTGTCCTTCTATTCTATATGTCATTTCCTCTCCAAATCCCCTCCAGAATCTGCCATTTTTTCAGAAGTATTCTTGGATACATTGAACTGAGGTTGAAGATGCTTCATAAAATATGCATAAGCACTTGTCACTTGGATAATGCTTCTTAGTTCTTGCCACTTTTCTGTATTTTAACAAATTAACCCTCCAAACACGACTGATGCCCGTGGTGAATACGGGCCAGCATCAGGATGGGATCGTCTTGGGCTCAGGAAATACTGCTGGAAATGGGTGTTCAGCTGTGAGAAAAGGCTGCTCTTTTTGTTCAATACACAGTGGTGACTGGCAAGATCTGAGAAATTCAGAGTATGGCTTAGAGCTGAGCTCTGAGACAGCTGGATTTTCCAGGCATGACATAAAGGAGGATATTTTCTTCCCCACTGCTGAGATGCTGCTGTCCCAAAGGGCAGGTGAACTCCCTTGGCTGTCTCAGGTACAGAGTGTTGGCAGAGAAACAGGGTTGGGAGAGAACATAAAGGATGATCCTGTGCATGCCCCTGTCCCAAGGAGAGCTCAGCTCTACCTGTGAAATCCCTCACAGCCAGCCTGTCCTTGTGGCCTCCCGGTGATGAAGACCTTGTGGTGCTCCCAGGCAATCTGTTCAGGTGTTTCACTGCTGAGCAGATAATATTGGAGAATAAAGTCCAATCTTGGAAAGCTCCTAAGTGTGAATGAAAACACGTAAAAATCAATACTGTGCTTTACAAGGAGAAAATGGGTGTGCGGTGACACAGGAAAGAAATACCAGGCAGGTTTAATGCCTGATCCAGGAGACCTTACCCAAGCAGAAAGTTCATTTTATTCCTAAATTCTTTTACTTCTGCCTTATGGATTGCATCTGGTAGTGGTGCATCCTGTGCTCTGGGCAGCGCTGGGGCTGTTTGGGATGGGCTGGCTGATCTTTGGGCTGCTCGTTGTGAAACCACCAGGCTGAGTGTTTGTGTGGGATGGCAGCTGGCGTCATCCTGGGGCTGAGCAGGACACGGACTGCACGTCCTCAGCGCCTGCAGAGATGGGTTTTCTCCGTGCCCACTGAATCCCTGCGTTCCCCTGTGCCCTCAGGTGTGCCCAGGCTTTTCTTCCACCTGTCCTTGCAGGTGGAAGTGGCTTGGAGGTGTCTTTCTGCTCCCCTGATCCTTTGGCCGTGCAGGACTAGGCAGACGTGGTCAGGAATTACATGGCAGGAGGATGACGCTGTTTTCCACCACAACGACACAAGACTCCAAACTTCAGGAGGCTGAAAATGACTTTTATTTTTGGGATGTGTCTCCCTTTTATACTATTCTACACAGACCAATTGGATTGGTGACACAAAGACAAACCTCTTCACTCACATTGGTCAGAGCAGAGGGACATCAAGAAGTCCCTCCTAGGAAAAGGAATGAAAACATAGGTACAGTTCACAAAAACATGTCTCTTGTTTACAGAAAATTCTCTGGGAATGGAATTTCAGAAAACCAAAACATCTCAGGCACAAAACCAGGGCTACAGGAGGGAGAAACCAGCTCTGAGCTCCAGTGAAAAAAAAAAACAAAACAACAAAAAAAACAACAGGCTTTGCTTTTTGGAAAAAAAAAACGTGTTGCAACTACTGTAAATCACAGAAAAGAAGGCAGAAAACATGAAGTGTGTAATGTATGCGACACCAGCCACCGAAAGGTCAGCGGCTCCGTGCGCGGGAGCAACGTGCATAAAAAATTAATGAGGCTCTCTAATTAGTTTGTTGTGGTGGAATTTTATTAACGAGACACAATCGATTTCTGGTTTATGCTAAAAACATAATGAAGTGCAGTGAGAGCTGGTCTCCACAAATGCCTGGCGCTCATTGATAAAGTGACAAGAGCTGGAGCCGGCGTGGGCTGTGCCGTGGGAGGCAGCGCAGGCACAGTCCCAGAGCTGGGAGTTGCACTCTGGCAGGGCAGGGATTCCACCTTCATTCTGGGCCCTGGTACTGTCAGGATCCCGAGTTCCTGGCACTCAATTCCCTGCTGCTCTGGGGTATTTTTCTATTCAGAAGGTGAAGCTCGGCTTGTTTGCCTTGCAGGTTTTGCAACGCTTCTCGCTTAAAGGAAAATTAACTTGTTTGGGTCTTTGTATGCTGGAAACATTTTGATTAAACGCTGAGGAAAGAATAAGATAAGGCTGTTGATTAGTTAGAATTGAACTTTTTCCCCTTTTACTCCTAAACTTAGAACAAAAACCAGACGTTTCTGTTTTCATTGTGGTCTGTGTAATTAACTGCATGAATAAGCGTACAGCACCTCTGAAAACTAATACTCCTGAAAAAACCTCAAACACGTTCTGCTTAAAATATTAAAAAAACTGGTGAATTCTGCAGCTATTGATGTTCAGACCACGGGCCTCTAAGGCAGGAGTGTTACAGGGAAAGCAGGGTGAGCTCTAGGTCTGTCCTGGTGTGAATGGACTGGCTGAGACAAAACCTGTTTGCAGTCCATGTCGGGCACCCAGGTCAACTTCTGCACTGCTCCTGGCATGGAGACACAAACCCCAAAAAATTCAGCTATGAGCCGAAAAGAGGGAGAAGGTTACCTCCTCTGGGCCATCCTCCACTCCCACAGGGACACCTCCAGTTTCTCTGGACTCAGGAGCTCCCTGGCGTGCGGACCTCGCCTTCCTGCTTTAAATTTGATGGTGAATGTGAAAGGACACACACGATCTCCTCATGTGTGTACCCCAGCCAGATGTGGTTATACAAGAAATGCTCTGATTTCCCTGAGAAATGATGCTCCAGGAGCACAGGGGAGCTTTGTGGGGTCCCTTCCTGCATTAATCCTTTCTCCTGCACCTTTTTCTTCTCCGTGGCTTCCTTGGCACTTGAGAATTCATTTGGTCGCAGGCTTTGGGAAGCCTTGCTGGCTGCCCAGCAGGCAGGTGCATTTTTTTTCCTTGCTGAGTTTCAGGAAGATTTGTTTTCAGGAAGATTTGTGCAGTGGCACCCTGGCTTCTGAAAGCAGGTCGCTGACAAGCAAAGTGCCCCGCTGTGACAGGTGGTCACTGCTGAGGTTAAACCCGAGTTTTGCTGTGGTCTTGCATTAGCAGCTTTGATGGACAGGTTCCCCCTCCTGAGCTAATTCACCCTCCATCCTCATGTTTGTGTCTGCCCAGCCCTGCACTGAGGGCCAGGAGGGTGACATCAAAAGGGAAGGGTCCTTTACACTTGGCTGCCTGGAAATGTTTGGCTCTAAGTTTCATCTAAAATTCAGGAGAGATGGTGAGGTTCAAAGGGTGCGTTTAAAAGGGAAGGGATGGGATTATTTTTTTTTTTTTTTTTGCTTTTTATTGAGTAGGTCTTTATTTCTCTGCTCTTTGTTTGGTTTTTCCAAGCTTGCAGTTGGCTTTTATGAGAATTCTTAAAAATTGTGGCTCATGGAAGGGACTTTTGTCAGACTGGGGCCTGGCGATGGAATTTTCCACATCAGGCAACAAAGGATAGTGGCCTGAACCCTCTGCACAGAGCAGTATTTTCTTGTGTTTGCAGTTCTTACACATTTTCTGTGTGAGTAGAGGAACATTTCCTTGAAGATTGGCCAGGAATAGATCTGGAATAGGCTGCCTTTGGGAGGCAGTGCTTCCTGTTGATTAATTTAACATCCCACCTTGCTGATCCAAATGTACTTGTTGTGTGTGAGAGGATGGGTGAGTAAAGATGGCAAAATAAGATTTTTTTTTTTGCCAGCAATTGAATCTGCAGTGCGAGATGCATCCAGGGCTGATACTCCATATCCATGCAACAAGAGGCAGAAATGAGGCTCCAGACATCGGCCTTGCTCCCATCCTGTCCCAACAGGACAGCTCCTTTCCCTGGGCTGGAATGTGGGGATGGGACAGTGTTGGGTGCTGAGGGAGCCTGGATGTCCTCAGTGCTTGGGGTGGCACTGCAGAAATGGGGCTGGTGTGTTTGGGATCTTTCTCGTTGTCCCAAATTTGGTCTCCTCTCTTTGTGTCTGACTGGCAGAGCAGCGCTGTTGTCCCCGAGGGCTGAACACAGCTTTGTCACCTGATGGGACAAGGTGCCCTCTCCTCTCCTCCTGATTTCTCACTCTGGCTCAGAGCTGTGCCTGTTCCTCGAGGAGGAAGGAGGGAGCACACTCAGGCTCCTTGCCATGAGGCCCAGATCTAGCAGAGCAAGGCTGGTGAGGTTGGCAGAGGACAGTCTCTACCTGACTGGCACGACATTGGTCGTCAGGCAGATGTTGACTTTTGTGCTCGGGCAGATGTTGAGGCCAGCAGATAAATCTGCTGCCTGAGAAGTTATCTAGATAAATTTTCCAGATCAAGGCACCGTGCAGAAGAGCCAAGAATAATTAATCTCCAAGTGCCTGGGAGGAGCAGCTGCTCTCCCAGCACAAGGGGGAGAAGGGGAGGTGAGGAGGGTCCCGGGTAAACTTGGTACAAACTCTGCAGCTCCTGGGGACCTTGGAGGCAGGAAAGCTTTTCTACCTGACCCAGCTGGGTTAAGGGCAAGACATCCTCCTCCCAGAGGAGAAAGAAAGGTTTCAAAGTGGCTTTTTTGGAGCAATCATTGATGGCTTGGGGTTTTTTAATGAGAATAGTGAGTTGTCAGTCTGTGTACAATCAAGCTTCACTTCCACTCCTGCCACCTCCTCTTTGCTCACTGCTTCTCCCATCGCTCTCTCCTGGACTGCTGCCTCCTGCTTTTCCTTGGGAGTGTTTTTCCTGCCCAGTGCTGTCTCTTTTCTCCCTGTGCTGATTCACGAGGCCAAACCTGTCAGCCCTGAGGAGTATCTGAGCTCAGGCTCCGTGTTGTGCCTCTCTTGGCACGTTCCCTGAGCATCCTGCTGCAGCTGAGGCCCCAGAATCACCCGTGGGTGTCTGGAAGGAGGGGGTCCCTCCCTTGGCATCCAGGCCAAGCCCACCTCAACTGGCAGGAGTGGGAAGCACCTGCATTTCCTTTAGCCTCAGTGGGAGCTGCAGGTGTTCAGGCCCTTTTGAGAACAAGCAACTTTTTAAATGTGCTCAGAAACGTTGGATTTGAGTTGGTTTTTAAGTGCTGGCATTTGAGATTTCTCATCTTGCTGCTCTGTGTGTGTGTGTCAGTAGAAATAAGCATGGATGGGACTTGGATGGGAGCAGTCTCCCACTGAGCCTGGGGCTGTCTGGTGTTGTGGATCCCAGCTCGCTGTGTCACTCACTGAAGGCTTGTTAATTCTGAGAACCAACCTGGGGCAAAGTCCTGGACTGATATTTGTCTGCTCCCCTTTAAAGATTCAACACCTACTGTCACGTTAGCAGATTCCTGGCAGATGCTTCTTGCAGATATTGGAAACGCTGATGTTCCAAACGGGTTCTGGTCCAAAGTGCTCATCCTGCAGGTGGAAGTTTTACCTCATAAATTCATTAATTGCCAGATCGTTGTTAAAATCGTTACTTTTTTGACCATTTTTCCCATATTTATTTAACACTTGCTCTATATTTTCACTTCTGGTCCATGGTGGGGGTTGTCTGTGTTTTAAGTTCACGTTTTACAATTTAAGTTCCCATCCCAGCTCTGAAGGAAAATACAGGACCCATTTTAATGACAATGTACAATTGTACTGACATGTCCCAAAGCCTGGGGAAACCTGTCCATTAAAAAATAATGGAGTAGGAAGTGCTGGCATCAAGCAAAGCCTTGAGTGAAATTCCATAGCTTCATGGACTGTTAATTCTTTATTAGGTTTTCCTAAGACCGAGATAAAAGGCATTTTATCTTTTTTAAGGTTTGCATTAACATGTCATTGAGTTTTATAGATACATTGATCTTCATTTGGCTAATCGGGAAAGGGTAATAGAAATGTGTGTTAAATGCCAGAGCAAAGATAACTCTGGAACACTTCAAATTTTTCTGTTATTTTTATTTATTAAGTTTCCTTCAGATACAGGACTGCGGTCACTGGCAAGTTGTGAAACTCCTCTCACTGTATATTTTTATTGGCTGTCCTGTCTAATTTTCTTTTTTTTTCTTTTTTTTTTTTTTTTTTAATCTGCCTTCGCTCTCGAGTTAATTTGGCAGTGAAGTTGATGCGTCTTCACTAAAAACCAACAGAGTGAATTGACAAGATTTTAAAAGATACTGTTGTGTCTGATGCATTCTTGCCTCTCTTGGCCATCTGAGAGTCTTCTTTTTACACTGTGCTCCAGTCTGAGATGGAGCAGTGAAGTGTGTCTTTGGATCCAGAGATAAAAGCTGAATCTGACTGATGTCAATAGTTATTTTTTTTCTGCTGCTGCTGCCCACGAACAAAGACGAAGGTTTGCAGTTTTCCAGAAAAATGTTCCAGGCCATGGATGTGGCTGGGATTAGGGAGGTGGCACATGGACAACCTGGGAAGATAAAAGACAATTCTTTATCCCCTTCCCTTAACAGTGAAGTCTGGGCTTGGTGGAAGCTGGAGGGATTTTGGGATCCAGACAGACTTTGGGGTTTCTCTCTGCTCTTTTTTGGGTCAGCAGCCCTCAGCAATCATCAGTGCCTCTCCTGGCTCGGGAGGCTGCATCTTCTCCCAAGGGTTTAATTGTTCCTGTCTCCAGAGAAACGAATCCCTCACACCAGACTCACTGTGTGCATTTAATAAGGAAGTCTCTGTGGATAAAACTTTATTAACAGCTGTCACTGTTAATGAAGATTGGGCAGTGGTCGGTGTATTAGCTCTCGGATGAAGGCGTGTGAGGGGGAAATAAAACGAAAAATTATTTTTTGCCTTCTCTGTGCTGGAGCTGTACATCCTCCTCCAGCTCTGCATGTGCATAAGGGAGGGCCAGGGGGATTTTTGGAGAGAGCTCAGCCCTGGCTTGGGTGCTTGTTCCCAGCCTCGTCGCATCTCAAGGCACCCTGAGAAGCAGGGAATGAGTGAAGCAGTGACTCAAACCCCCTGGGCAGCAGAGTGTGCTGATCCCCGTCCTGCTGTCAGCTCTCAGTGGGGAAATCTTCCTCTCCTGCTGCTGAAAGGCCTGAAATGGCTTCGCTGACAGGGAATGGGCACAGCTTGGGTGGTTTCAGAGCTGGTCCCTGTTGTGTCCGGGGTTTATTCCATCCTTTCCTTGCCAAGCCAAGGCATCAGAGCAGCTCAGATCTTACATCTCATCCTCAGCTCCCAGCCCTGCAGCCTCCAGCAAATGCTTATTTTAGCACCAGCTGGCTCTGGTACCTTTGAACTCTCTGATATGAGATTAAATGTTAATTTATTACATATCATTATAGGATTATATGTTATCTCCAGGATAATGGAATCCAAATGTTAGAATAGCATGTTGGAGATTTAGTGCTTGTACACATATCCCTCCACTCAGGAAACAAGAATTGCTTAAAGGCAGAAGACTGAACAGGAGGTGAATTAATCTGTCTGATCACAGCTCGCCCAGAGCTCAAGCTCTGGAAGAGTAAAACCAGAGGTTCATAATCTTTCTGCAGAGTTCAGAGGCAGAGAAGTTTGACTGCATTTTCTAAAAAAAATAAATAAGTCTGAAGAAATTGTTATCTGCTTTGGCTGCTCCATGGGCAAAATCCCATGGATAAATTATGCAGTGCGAATTATGTGCTTGGCTCCAGATATAAATGCCAGACAAAGCAGAGTGCTGGAGTGACCTGGATGCTGAATTTCTGCAGAATTTCCTTCTCCAGCCTTGTGGGGAGGTGAGCAGTACTGGACGTAATAAGATCTGACTTGAACTTGAATTGACTCAGACTTGAGCTGCGCCTGTGATGTCTCCACACAGAGGTTTGGAGGTGATGCCACGGAGCAGAAGGTGAACACGGCTCTTTTGCTGTCCCTGTCACTGCCCATGATGGCATTTTCACTTGGGCAGATGCTGATGCTGAGCTGTCATGAGCTGCACTCTCAGCACGCCCAAATGCCGTGCCCAGGCACGTCGGGCTGTGATAGTGATGCCCTGTGACTCCTCTTCGGTTTTATAATTCCCCTGTCATTGAGGAAAGAATTCGATCCAGCTTTTCTGCCTTCTCAGGCAATCTCAAATCCGGTCTAATTTACTCCTCTTGACTCTTGGAGGGTTTGAAAATGCTGTCAGCTAATGCTCATTATCCTTTATTGCATTAATACATTGACATGAGTGAACCACACAGCGAGTGTGACCTCATCCAGATTTGGGTTTTGCTCAAGAGTTTTTTATTCTTCGCCTCTAAGTTAATAATTGTCTGTGAGCGAGGTAACTGCGCTCGGTGCCTCGCAGCAGCACGGAAGTCACAATAAGGTTTCCCTCTCTTTACACACAAATATTTTGACAAGATCTCCTTGAACTGCCTCCTCCGGAGCTATTGGGAATTTTCGTTTGTGCTTAGAAAAAAATCAAACTCTCAATCGCGAATCGGCAGCAGGGAGAGAAACAAACACCCGAGGAGTCCTGGGCGAGGCTCAGGAGCTGCTCTCCACGTGTGAATGACAGAGCTGCAGCCTTTGATTGCTGCAGGAAGGGGAAAGCGGGACCGGGGGAGGGTTATTTTGGGTTATTTTGTCCTTTCTGACAGCATCAGCCGGTAAAACGTGTCAAATGTGTATTCATGAGGTAAAATAACGCATCCATGCATTAGAAATTGTGCTTTGTTCTGGTGCCGGGATGTGCTGGAGCAGGGGAGCAGGTCAGCAATCACGCTCGGGATGCAAAGCTCTCCCACTCCCTAACAAATTAATGGAGTCGCTCCAGGCTGTTGTCATTCCAAAAAATAAAACGTCGAATTAAGCAAAGAAATCTGAGACAAAGCAGGAACTTTCGTTCCGGGTATTTTGGGGAAGGGAAAAGAAGCAGGCTGCCATTAGGAAGGGAGGGTTTGTGTTTTGTTCCTTGAGAGGCAGACGTGAATTGATCGCTCGGTGATGTCTGAGCTGCAGAATTTGGCCTGGGTGGTTTCTCCTGGGGGAGGCAGAGAGCACATACTGCTCTGGGAGTCTGCTCAGTGTAATTTTGGCCGCTGGTGAGAGCAATGCTAAGTGCAGGTTGAAGCCTGGCTTCCGAGAAAAAAAGGCCCAGACGTCTCTGAACTAACAGTAAAGCCATGGAGCTGGTTTTTTTTTGAAGCAGCTAAAAGGCTGCATGACCTCACAGGTCTCTGTCCTGGAACTTTGTAGCTTGTTCTCGGATTTCCCAGTGGGAAAACTCCCTGACCTGGCCAGGCTGCACGCGCTTGGAATGATCTCTGTGCGTGTGTCTTTGCAGGACGGGGACACAAATCTTGCTGCAGGCGACTGCCTGCACCTCTGGAGTCCAGCAGGGAGTTTGATTTTTTAAGTGAGAGCTGACTTCTTTCCACAGACCTAAACGGTGCCAAGGTTTAACCAGGAATTTCACTGGCTACACTGAACAGTGCCCCAAAACCAGCGTGGCCAGTCAGGGTCAGCACCCCAGTGAGTGACCCAGAAATGGGGAGTGAGAGGAGAATTCCTCCCAGGCTGTGAGCTCAGAGCTCTGGGTTTTGCTGTGGGTGTCTCTGTTTTGTGGTTTTTGGTGGTCCCAGCAGGGCCACGCGTGGCACAGGCTCCTCCTGGGATTACAGTCACGGCGGGATGTGGATGTGGGCTGGTTGAGACAGAGGATTTTCTCTGCATTCAAGACATATCTGTGCTCTTAATAACTTTACAGGGGGTTTATTGTAAGCTGCTTTTGTGGTTTCACGCAGCTCTTTGGGCCCCATCAGCTCGGAGCTTTGAAATAAAAGGAGGGAGAATCCAGTGGAAGCCCATTGTTCTGGAGAAAGAAAGGCTTTGGACCAACCTTCCTGCTCTCTGACAGTGCCTCTGGAGAACCAGCATTTTAATATCCTGTAATTTTCAGCTCATGCAAGGAATTTTCCAATATCTCCAAAGAGAGATGCTTACATGGGGGGAATCAGAAGTGCCCTAAAGTGATGCACCTGTGTCACCCGTGGCTGCAGGAATGTAGAAGGTCTGTAGGATGTAGAACTTCCAGTTCCTTCTCTTCATTTTGGGTTTAGGTGTAATACTCAAGGCCACTGACTGCAATCACAAGCTGGGGTGTGTAAAGAGAGGCAGAACCAAAAATCTGTGTCCTCCAGAGGCTGAGGGATCAGCCCAAACCAGGGGAGAAATTATTGCTTAGGGGGAAAATGGAAAATGCTGAAGCAGATTTAGGGAAGGATCCCTTTGAAATGGCATTTGCTCCTTAAAATGGGAGTGCAAGAAATGCATTCAGCACTGTGCTCCCTTGCACTGTTTTAATGCTGAACTCAATCTGGGAGGAATGGCCACCTGCCTTAGTGGTTTGGGGAGCCAAATAGGCTTCCTGGAAATTCGGGGAGGGGAGTTGGGAGGGATTTTGTGGTCCCTGGCAGGCAGCTGTGCCGTGGTGCTGTGGGATGCTGTTTATCCCAGTGCCCTTTGTTCCCTGCCCGTCCTTTTGAGGTGCCATTTGCGGAGGGGGGTGAGGGCATTCACCCCAGTCCTTCCCTGCTGTGCCAGGGAGGAACTTTTTTGAGAAATGGGGACGCACTTTTCTGTCCAACCTCAGCTGCTGAGATCAATATCTGCAGCCAGAGAGCGATTTTAATAAAAGGACTTTCTCTCAGCCTTCCTATCTCCGTGACAGATAGACCCCAGCTAACATAAATCCCGGCCTTTCTCCTGTCACTCTCTTGGCTTTGTGTGACGTGTAGGTGTTTTGACACGGAATACAAATATTTCACAGCTGGCTAATGGTTTGGAGCATATATTTAAAAGATTTACTTTTGCAATCACCCGGTGCCTTTAGTGAATGTGTTTGCCTTGTAAAGCCTCTCTGTTATTTGGAGGATATATCCACACACTCCCATACATGTATTCATTTTATTTTGTCCGTGAAATATCTCTGAGGGAAAATGAGTTTTGCTTTGGATAATGGTAGGGAGCCCTCTCCTAACCTTCTTTTTAGCAATGAGAACCTCCAGTGGCCGTGACAAACCTTATTTATCAGGTGCCAGGAGGGATGCCCAGGGGTTGTCAGTGCTGGCAGCTGCATTAGCAGTTGTTTCTCCTCTCCAGGTAACCAGAACAAAACCCCTCCGTGGTTAATCAGGTGTTTTTTAAACTTCGGTTTCACTTGCAGTAGTAGCTGTGTCCTTCAGTCCTTTCAAGCTGCTGAATTTGTGACCTTTAGCCACCGTGCTAATGTCTCTAATTGTAAGTGGCAGGACAATTTCCCAGCTGCTGTTGTGTAAGAGATGCAGAGAAACTTGCCAAGAGCAGCCTGTGACTTTTAACCACTGTCTTAACAGCCCTGATCCAAGCTAAAAAGGCAAGTTAGGCCAGCGATGGGCCCAGCAGAGCAACAATAAATGAGAAAACTCATCCTTTGCCTACCCCTGATTTAGGGAGCACAGGGAGCAATATTCCCTCTGGAGTCCAACACTCCACGTTTCCCTTGTCAGCCCAAAGTCAACTTTGAGCCTTCTTGTTTTTCTCCAGCTTCCCAAACTTTTGCTGATAGAGAATCCTGAATTAATCTTCAGGCCTTTTGGGCACTGGATTACACTCTGTCCCAGTCCTTGCTGTGGCAGCAGTGCTGGAACTGGCACGGGATGCTAATCCTTCTGTACCTATTCACTCAGTCGGAGAGGAAAAGCCATGAAAGCCAATTGCTGGCCCGAGCTAAATTTAGATTTATTCAGCTGGAGTTAATTATAATCTTTATTTAGTCCCAAGCGATGCCTTCTTATCATACACTTATTATAGCTGAGAAAATTAATTTTTATTCTACCATAAAGGTGAATGTAATAATCTGGGTTCAGGGAAGGGATTACTTTAATAAGATTTATAGGCAGCCTTTCAGACAGCACGGTTTTATTACTATCTGTAGGTGGCCTTGCTGCACATATGTCTTTCAGTATGGGTGACTGTGCAAAATGCAGGCAAGCAAAAAAAAAAAACCTCTGGAAAGCACCAGCTCAGAAACTTCACCATCCAACTTAATCTGCTGGCAGTGGCAAGCAGGGAAAGCACTTGCCTTCCTTTGGAACACAATTACACAATTTATGGCTGAGTGTGTGGCCTGATGAGGGATTTCATTCATATGCATGGTTTAATTTTGCACTTAAAAATGTATTTTAGTAGACAAAAGATTTATGAGGCCAGAGATGTTGCTTTAAAGCTTTTTTGGAAGTGCAGTGCTGGGTAAACATTGGCATGTGGTTTCTCTATTGCTCCCATAAAACCGGGTTCCTTAGTTGTGTTTCCCACTGTACAAGGTTCCTTTCCTTTCCTTTCCTTTCCTTTCCTTTCCTTTCCTTTCCTTTCCTTTCCTTTCCTTTCCTTTCCTTTCCTTTCCTTTCCTTTCCTTTCNCCCTTCCCCTTCCCCTTCCCCTTCCTTACAATATTTTTTCCTCATAGAAGGCTTTAGAAAACCTTCTTATATTTAGGCATGCAAACATTGGTTTCCTCTAAATAAAAACCTTTAAAACTTTTGGGAGGAGAAGCTTTAGTGAAGAGGCAGAACTTCTCTGCCCATGCACAATGTGCAGCTGCAGAGGAGCCTGGGCAGCAGAAGTTTGACACAGACATTTGGAGATAAGGATGTGAGACATTGTCCCAAGCCAACAAAAGTTAATTAACCTCTGTTCAGTTTTAGATGTCTGGATTAAGTTGATTTTTTTTTTTAATTGCATCCTTTTTTTTTTTTTTTTTTCCAAACCAGCTGCTGGTCCAGCAGTGTTTTGCAAAGGAAATCTCTGTCTCCACAAATGTGTAATCAAGATTGAATGTAAGGGCTGTGAATTGGTTGCAAGTCCTACATCAAGTTCTATCCTCACATCAAATTAGGATAAGAAGAAGAGAGAATGAGAAATTTAAGGGGTTTTATCATCTCTTCTCACACTATTATTTTTTTTATATCTTGACAGCTTCTGGTCTGACTTTAATGTTAAAAATGTACCAGGAGCACTTCTAAACTCTTTCTTGTATTTTCAAATTATTCTGTTACAGCTGAGAACACGGATTGTCATGATTTTTTTTTTTTTCCTGTGGGGTTCACAGATAACCAAGCCAAGCAGGAAAGGAGTAAAGCTTGCTGTGAATGGAAGGTGATGGAATTTTTCCTTCTTCAGCTGGGTGATGGAACTGTGCCCCTCGGGGGGGGGGGGAACTGTGGAGGGTTCTCCTCATTTTCCTCATGAATGTAAAGCCGAGGAGATGAGTCACAGGATGGGCTCTGAGTGTAGGAAGTAAACAGTGACATCCTCCTTTCCTGGGTATTTCATTGCACTGGGAGTGAGTCAGGGAGAGCACGAGGCGAGTGCTCATCCTCAATCCGCTCACAGCCCAGCCTCAGCCGACTCCCAGTGCAAAAATGATGAATAAACTCGTAGTAGACTTCCACACTGTAATCATCCTCCCTCCTTTTCCTCCTGCCAGGCTCAGGAGTCAGAGTTTTCCCAGCTGCAGCCAGGACAAATCACCTTGACCAACCTCTGGGGTCTCTGAACAAGCCATCCCGTGGCTATGTGAGAGAAAATGACCTACACAGCTGGTCCAGAATTAATTATTTTGCCTCTAATTTATGAGTTCCAGAACAGCTTCCCTTGTGTGGACACCCTATTCTGGGATACAGCGTGTTTTTATTCAAGGCTAATCCCTGCAATTCCAGAACAAAAAAATAATTATCCCAAACAGAGGCATTTTTTTAATAGAGGAATAATGTACATGTGTAGTTTGATGGTTATGGTGTTTCAGCGAGGGCTGGTGGGAGGGGCTGGTGATTTTTCTCCTGTACAGACAAGCCATTGATTGCCTCTGTGAGTCATGGATAACATCATAGCACTTACTGGCACCGCATTACTTGAAATTATTCCTCTTTTACAAAGAGGAGTGTCTGTATGAGCTCGCTCGGCAGTTCTGATGATGCAGCAGGAAAGAGGAATTTTTAACGTTTTCACAGTTTTTCCACAGGTGCGGGATTGGCTTCTTGTTTGTTTTCAGAGGGAAAAAACGGGTATTGAAAGAGCTGCAGTTTTAAACAGTTGTTGTTCCTTGCACCTCCAGCTTCAGAATTACTGATGGCTTATGGAAGATTTGGCTCCTGTGAGTAGTTTGCTAAAGCAGGGAGAAGATCTAGATGTGAAATTTGGGTTTAGATTCCATCAGGAGCTGTTTTCCTTTTTAGCTAGGAAATGATGGTTTAAAAAGGACTTTCCTCTTATTACAATTTAAAATAGATGCCTTGTTTTTAACACTGACCTGCCACTGCCACTGCTCTCTTCCAGCAGGATGCTTGTTTTATTTCCTATTAAAAAGTATGAAATCTAAGAAACGTAGCTTTGATGAAATCTTGAGTTCCACGAATGGCAGATTTTTATTTCACAGTCCAGAGCTGTGGCTTTGCATCTCTTTTAGTCCCGTGCCACTTTTTTGTGGTGGCAGTCCAGGGTCAAGCGAGACTAAAACCAAAAACGATGGATAATTTTATGGTTAGATTAAAAAAAAAAAAAAAAAATCAAGAGAACAGAAGAGAAGCTTCGTTTGAGGCCTGAGCTGGGCAGGGTGAGGACCAGGAAGGGACATCTCTGATGCTCAGCACTGCATCAGAGCATTGCCAGCGTGCAAGAATTGCATGTTCCATCCTGTGCCTGGTGTTTTCCTCTCCCTCTGCGCCTCAGAAACATCACAAGGGTATTTCCTTTCCATCTCAGAGTTTACAGGGTGAGCTGGGCTCTGAGGATATTTCCCAACCCTCGAGGGAAGGATTTTGAGGATAAAATGGCAGTGATGATGTTTTAAAAGCTGACCTGTTGCTCCAGGGGGTCAGCAGTTGGTTAATCCAAACGAGTGTCTGAGCAGAGGCAAAGCTCCTGCAGAGAACCTGTTACAAGGTGGAATTTTTCCCAAAATTCCAAGGAAACATCTCAATTCCCATCCAACAGTCTGTTATTTCCACACATCTCCCCTGAACACCCCCAGTGCCCCAGGAATGTGAGCAAACCAGGCTGTTCTGTCTGAGGAAGCACTGGGGGGCTCTGGGGATGCTCATTTGGTCTCCGCTCGCTTTTCCTCAGCTCTTGTTCTCTTTTGGTGCCTAATTAGAACGAACCCACGTTCTGGTCTAATGTTCTGCCCTCTTTGATCTTGCTGGAGTGCTTATTAAAGGAGCAGGTGATTTTTTTTCCCTCGCATTTCTGCACACCACAAAGCTCCAAAAGCGCCTGGTTTCTGATTGTTGCTGTAAGGAGATTGATGCTGAGCTGCTGATGCGCTGAATTAAAAAGGTGGGGTGCTGGCCTGCCGTGCTGTGAAGTATTTCTTTTTAGATCTTCCTTACAGCATCATAAAACGCTGCTAAATTCAGATATCATATTTTGTAGCAGGCTGGTTCCAGGACAAAGCCCAGCCCTGTCTGTGGATGTTTATGGCTTCCCATATAAGGTGTCAGACAAAATTTGTATCTCATTTTGTTTGAGTTACGGCGGGATGAGATCCTAGTCCTCGTACCAGCTCTGAGCACGGGCGCTGAAAAGTTGCCACTGTAATGAAATGGAGGAGAGGGAAAAACATCCCTTTTAAACTTCCTGTAAATCACTGCTGGAGAGAGATAAAATATCTGCATAAAGTGCGTGTGGGAGTCCTGTAATGTAAACACAAATGCATTTAAGCCTTGTCTTGTTTTTGGATTGCAACGGTGTCAGTGTTTAAATCTCCTCTGCAACCTGGTGTGCTTTGGGAGGAGGATTTTAGCTCTTGCTCCAGAAATCAGAGGGTTCTCTTGTTCTTCTGGCTCCTCGTTATCTGCTTGGTTGCCTGTCTGTTTGGCTCTCAAGTTTTTATGATAAATGCAGCTTCTCAAAAGTATTGCTTTCAAATGTAGTTCCATTTATTTACAATTAATCCAGAGAGGGGCTTGTCTGCATTTGAATTTTTTAGCAGAGTACCCTTCATTCCCTGTCTGCCTCAGCTTGATCAAAGTTCACTTTCTGCTCCTGAGCTGGGAAGTTGCCCAATGGCAGGACGTGTCAGAGTGCCCCAGAAATAAATAAACAAACCACAGAGCAGAAATGGGGCTGCTCAAACATCCCTTGGTGACTTTCTGCCTGGGGAGGGAGAGCACCCACCGCCCATCATCCCCATGTGGGTGAAAGATGAGGAGGGGAAGGACCAATTGACAAAATCTCGTCAGTTTTCCCGACGAGAAAATGGGTTGTCCCGTGTGTGATGTCACTGCCATTGTCTCATCCTCTGGGTTTCTGCATTTCACCGTGGGCTGTGCTGGTTCCAGAGCTGGCCTGATGGTTGTGATGAGAGCAAGGGAGGGGACATTTGCCTCTGGAGCTGAGAGGAAACCCCAGGCTGATCCCCTCCAGTGGTGAGAGAGGAGATTGATAGAGTATTCCCTGCTGAGGATATTTTTTGGGCTGCTTTTGTATATTTTTTGCATGTTAACTCGTTCCCCCAAAGAATATTCCAGTGGCTGAAAAACAATCCCCTTGACACAAGTAAATAGGCAGCAAAAGCATCGTGGTGAAATGAGAGGCATTTAAACAAGTGTAGATAATATCAAACTACCAGAAAACAAACGACCAGAATTTCAACTGAGAATAACAGCGGGGGCGAAGTCAAATGGATGGGATTTGCCCTGGAATCTGTCTTTGATAAATGTAGGCTTTAAAAATACACAACCTGAAAAAAAAGAAAAAATAGCTTAAATATTAAGAGCTTTTATCTCTGCTAAATTGTGCCCGCGAGTATCGGAGTCATCTGGCTCGAACAGGTGTAATTGTTTGTGTGTTGTGTATCTGCTCTGCCCAGCCCTGACAAACAGTGAAATCACCACTCTGGCTTCAGAGACACAGGCAGAGCTTTGACCTTAGGCTCTGTCATTGTGCCTTTGTTATCTCTGTGCATTCTGGCGCTGCTGCATTTTAATTCCTTGGCTTTTCTTGTTTGTTTCCTCTGAGGCGGTCCCAGGAGCTCGGATTCACCGGCTTTTGTAGGAACTGTTAGTTTGAAAGAAGCCACTGTTTCTGGTGAAATAACAGCCCGGGCTGAATATCTCTCACTTTTAATTAGAGATCAGCCCAAACCAAAGATGTCCGTTTGATCCCTCCCTCCCTCTGGAATCTTTTCTTTCCTGGGAAAAAATTGCTCAGCGTTGGCTGGAGGATTGACCATTGTGCTGTAGAGAAACTTCTGTGGTTTCCAAATGCGTTTCATTCTCCTCAGGAATTAAACAAAAAAAAAAAAATCCTTCTAAGTGTCTGAGAACCTTCTGTGTGTAAAGGATTTCTCCTTCTCTCAAGTTCACTCTTGCCTATGAATCCATCCCACTGAGGCCTCTGTCAAACCCCATATAGTTTAGCGTGAAAAGTTTTGGTTTCAGGAACGTGAAGCTTTTATCAGGTTCTCACTGAACTTCCAAGCTGCTGACCTGGCAGAATGGATTGGGAGTGATGCAGATGTTCAACCCCCATTGCTTTTTGCGTTAGCGATGGTAGATCAAAGAAAATGTTCCGTTTTTACTGCTCAAACTGTTCCGTTTTACTGCTACTAATATTCAATATGCCACTTTCTTCGGCACGTTGAAACGTGGGTGAGAAGAAGCTGAAAGTTTGATCTGATGATAAAAGAAATTAAAATAAAATATAGAGTGCCAGTAAAAAGTTTTGGGAGTTAGGTTGAGATCTGGCCAACCAATCCTCTCTTTGTGGTAGCCAGTCCTTGATTAATGAATGGCTTTTGAGCAGATAACAGGCTGGGGAAGGTGGGAAAGGGAGCTGGTGCAGCCTGAGCTTTGAACAGAAGTGTTATTCCACGGTACCTGTGTCAGATTGTTCCGTAATTGTGGCCTCCAGTATCGATCCCCTGTAATCCATTGCTTTTGTCAGAAGCTGAGGGCCGTGCTAAGCAAACATTTGAGTTGTCTCTCTGTTTCCTTTTCTCTTTGGCCCGCAGTGGTGGAGAGCCGAGGAGGGATCATGGACAGCATCCAGAGATTCTCCAACCTGCCAACGTACCTCCCTGCCAGCCCTCACGTCTCCAATGCTGACGTTTTCTTCTTCCTCAAAGAAGCCAACCAGGATATCATGAGGAACTCCAGTTTGCAGTCCAGGGTGGATTCATTCTTTATATACAAAGCCAACCAGCCACCTGTCCTAAACGCCACCTATGGACCCTTTTCCGTTGAACAGCCCATCCCCTTGGACCTCATGCTGACCTCTGCATCTTTTGGTTTCACAAACAAATTCACTTTTAACTGGAAATTAAAATCCCACATAATCAACAGCTCCATCTATTCCAACAAACCTAAAATACAAACCCTGTTCTACATCGCGGGCAGGGACTGGGAGGACTACGACCCCGAGGAGATGCTGCCTTGTGTGAAGATGTTTGCTTTCCTGGAGTCCAGAGAGGTGGTGGCCAGCTGCAGGCTGACAGGCCACCTGGGATTATGTGTTGTGGAGTTGGAATTGTCTCCCAGCTGGTTCAGCTCCCCTCCACCCCTGCTTTCAGAGGAAACAGCCTCCCTGGAAGGGATTACCGTGGAGCTCTTCTACAAGATTTACGCAGCGGATGGGGAATGTTCTCCAGAGGATGCAAGATGGGAAAACAATATCCACGCAGGCGAAGAGAACGACCACCAGGCTTTGTCAGCTATGGAGAGGATTGGTAGCATCGTTGTTTACCCAAATCAAGACAAATTGAAGCAGTCCTCGCTGAGGGTGGATGAAAATATCATTATTCACTTACCACTCAGCCCGGTCAGAGAGGGTGACATTGTGACCTTCCACGTTTTCCTGGCTGATTACTCGCTGGCAGACCAGTTTGTATTAAGGTAAGAGAATTTTTAAAGCGTCGTCTGCGAAACAAATGGGGGCAAATCAATGCTGGGCGTAAATCTTTGCTTATATTTGATGTTTTCATGAAAGAACTTCTGCATTTCCTCTTCAGTAGGAGAAAACTATAAATAGTCTTGAATTATCTGTGTGGATGACACTTTTTGGAACATGGGCATTGATTTTAAAGTACAGGCTATAAATGCTTGCTTGATTATTTTTTTTTGTTTTAATTCTGTTTGCTTCTAGTCACAATTCTGCCTCTTAAATTCTGCCTCTGTAAGTCAGCCAGGGTAACTGCTGTGATGTGTTTTTGCTAAAGAGTTTGCTGGAGGGTTTTCTGTTTCTTTGGTGAAGTTTCCTCTGTTTTTGTCGACTTTATTATCGTCATCTTTCCAAAACGCACGGGCTGCATCTTGCACAGGTCAGACGTGGTGGGAACTCTTTTGTTGCATTGTACAGAGCTGAGAGGTGAGGAAATGAGCTCAGCCTGTGCAGGAATCCTCTGGCAGAGCCAGGATTTGGGGCCAAACTTTACAAAGTTGTCTTCGGTTTTCCTTTGAGATCAGCCCATCCTGCTTCTTCAAGCTTTTAACTGCTTGTTTCGTGGCCCATTTTTGTTTTAAGTTTGAGGACTCTCTGTTGACCTCATCCTTGTAATGGGAGAATTCAGGCATTTCTAACCACCCCCAGGGTTAGTGCTGTGTATTTGTTGTGTCCTTCGCTGTCAGACTCCGGGTTCAGAGCTGCACAGGGACCAAATTCAGAGAGAAATGTGAGCCAAACTGGGGGAATGAAAGGGCCAAAAGGTAATTGGAAAGTGTCATCTGCTGTAAAGGATGTGAGACTCTTGGGAAAGAAGGAAAAGAAACCTCAGGGCAGATTCGTGCCTTACTCTTCCAACTTTTTGATCCAAGAACGATGGGAGCAGAACGTGACAGAAGTGCACTTTGGGGACAGGTGTTGAGGAAACAGACAGCAAAACCTTATGCAGCACTTTGAAATCATTCAGCGTTTTGTGAACTGGCACATGCATATTAATAGAGTTACAGATTGCTGCCCGAACTGGGACGAGTGGTTCACAGCACAGCGCTGCTAACGGGGGGAGGGAAATGTATGAGAAATATAATGAGCTTTAACCAAACTTTAACAGGTTTGGGTCAGGAGGAGGCTTCCTTTAAACACGACTCATTCGTGCTTTTCCTTGGATTTGCTGTTTTTTAATTTGTTAGCTATGAATTTGGCCAGCATCCACGGGCAGGAGACGGACCGGCCTCACGGAGCGGTGGGGCTTCAGCAGGCGTGCATTGATCCCCAGTGCTAGAGCAGAGAGATTATAGAATTTGCCTAAGGCTCTGCAAGGATTTAACATCAGCTCTTAATTCTCAGGGTTTTGTTCTCTTCCCCACACCACGGATAAAACTCCCGAGGTGTTAGAGACAACCTAAGACGGGGATGTTTCCTCTCCACTGGAATTTCTGAAGTAGCGTTTGCCTCGTCACAAACGGTGTGCAAGGGCAGAGTTCTGATATTTTGGAAATAACCAAAAACCTATTGCAGAGACGCTTTTGAAATGCTGCCTTTCAAAAAGCAAAAATAGATCCTGGAAGCACCGAGGGTTTTTCAGGGAAGCAGAAAATGAGGGATGATCCACAAGAGCCTGGCTGCTGCTGAGGCCTCACCTTGTCCCACAGCCCCTGGGATTTGCATGGCTCCAGCTGCTCCAGATGTTCTCCCAACATGTGGAACATCAGAGCCCCCGAGCTGCTGGGAAGGCAGTCAGGTTTCCATGGGGATTTCCTCCTCTGAGGAGTGTATGGGATCTGTTCATCTCCAGGAAATGTTTCTGTTACAATAAATCAGCATGTTTTACGTGCCCAGAAATATTTCCTTGGAAAATTCACTGTTGGCTCTCTGTAGTCTAGCCTGTCTGGGCTTTTATTTGGCTTTGCTTGCGTTGTGCTTTTCATCAGAGAAGCCGATTTTTATCTTTAAAAATAAAAATGCTGGATTTTTATTTACCCTTTCAGCTGAATGCTGCAAGTGAGAGGCAGAATGCAGTTCTGCTGGTTCTTTGGAATGGAAAGAGTACCTGCAACTGTTGCTGTGATTATTTTGGATGATATCTGTCGGGTCCATGGAGAGATTTTCCGGCTGAAGTTTCCATGGAAGGCAGGGAATGATGCTGAGGGAAATACAAGCACTGTAGTGCCTGCATCTAATTTATGCAGTTTCCCCTCACCAGCTTTCCCTGTTTGTCTTCTCGATGCTAATGTCTGTGAAAACCCAGAAGGTTCTTATATACATAGAATTTCTGTGTGTTATAGCCAGAGAAAAAAATACATTGGAGCGAATGTTTGCCCTGGGAAATATATTTTTTGCCTAATATAACTGGTAGTTTTTAATCATATCTTTTGTAAGTGTGGCAGGGCCTGGCTCGTATGAGAGGCTAGATCAAAACCAAGTCATTCTCAGCACAGCATTTGATGCCAGCCTTGAGCTGTGACAGGATGCAAAGGAGCAGACATGCCCAATTTTATGCACCTCTTTACTATTTCATGCCGTGTTGCGTAGTATTTTATTTAATGCTGGATTTCTCCTAGCAGAGCTGACTTCAATTCTCATGTGGGAGCGGATTCTTTTTTGTTTTGGTGAAATCTGTGATTCCTGAGGAAGCTTGGAGGCTGAAAAGCAGTTGGGAGCAGTTCCTTGGTTCAGCAATGTGCTGTGCTGAGAGACACCCAATCGTTAAATCCCCGTCCTCCCAGTCGTGTCACTCACAGGGTGACACTGCAGTTGTTGGGGAAGCTCCAGACATCACTTCCAGTCCCTTCCATCAGTCCAAACTGGTTTTGTTTGGCTTGATTTAAGTCTTGGCTGGTTGTTTTCATTCAATAAATTGAATTTCAGGTGGAGCTGGAGCTCTGGAGGTGCTGTGTTTTAAATAAAATACATTTGTTTCTTTTCCTACTGGGATGCAGCCGGCGTGGCCCGGTGTCAGTGAAGGACAGGGAGGTGTCAAGGGGCAGGATTTGGGGACTGAATGTGCATTTAGTGCCTTTGCTGTGCCTGCCACTCCCATTGCTGGCTTTGCTGACAGATGATCTACACACGTGTGCCATGAAACGTTTGTGACACTGGAGATTAATTTGTGGCCTTGCTGCTCCGATCCGTACGGCAAAAATTCACCATCTGGGATGATAAATTCTGCCCGTTATGTTTGGTGGCTTTGTCACTGAGCACAGTTTAACTGTAAAGGCAGGTGAAATGGGCTATGTGGCCGTGATTAAACTCTTTTATGGGCCACATCGTTAAAAAAAAAAAAAAAAAAAAGGGTAAAAATGAAGGACAGCTTTGGGCTTGTACATACTTCAGTGTCACAAATTTTCAGGCACTTTTAGTCCTTTTGTGTGCTGGAGTATCCCTGTTTCCTTCTTTGCTGACAAACGAGATGAAATGTAGTAAATGAGGGAAGCAAAGACAGAAATCACGACTACAGAAGGGGTAGCAGCGACTTCAGTGCTAATTGCTAAGCAGAAGAAGTCTCCTGATACATGGAGGAGTTATAAAAGAGGCAGGAGAAAACAATTCCCGCTCAACTGGAAGAACAGAAATCTCATCTAATAGCGCTGGGAACGGCTTCTATTTCTTCTGCGGTGTTTGTTATTATTTAACTCCGGCTCCAGACTCTGAGGATGTATTCAAAAGAAAAATGGGAGTCAATTTGTACAGCAGGAGAACGTTTAATGAAACAAATGGACAGTTGCCCCTTGGTTATAGGGAGGAGATGAGGACACTCTCTTTAGGAGTAAACAATGGGTTTTTGGCCTGTTTTCCAAGTCTCCCCATCTAAACTGGGAGTGAGGATGCGCTGCTGCTGGGAGCTGAGCGTTGACAGCAAACTGTCACACACAAAACGTGGCTCTGTTGGCATTCCTCACACGTCCTCCCCAGCACCAACCACCCATCCTTCTGATCTGGAGACTGGAGAAATTCCAGGAGTGACAGCGAGGGCAGGTAATGAATGCCTGGGAAGGGGGAATGGAAGCAGCAGTGGCTCAGGATGTGCAGGGGTGGCAGGACCCTGCTCAGGGACCTCACTGTCACTCCCCGCCTTGGCAATGCAGGAGAAGGACTATCCACACTCCTCCCCGCCTTGCTCCATGCAGAGCAGGACAAAGATTCCCTTTGGATGAACCAGGACAAGGTGTAATCCATGCCAGGAGACCCTTTCCTGATTATTCTCGCCAGGCAAAACGACATGAAGGATTTATATTAATAAACACGTATCCATATGGAGGAGGCGAGGTCTCCTGCTAAGGAATAAAAATTGCACAGACCATTAAAAGTGACTTACGAGGCTTCTCCTTTAATAATGAAGGATCTGGAGAAGTCTGAGCAGTCGTCTAGAAGGCCAGAAAAAGATCATTAAGAGGATGTCTCCTGCCAGTAGCTGCCAAGAGCAAACAAGGGAAAGAAAACAGAAGGTTTTGGATCTGGAAACGCGTCGAGAATGAGAGAGTACAGACTGTGGGGAATGCAGCCTGGCTGCCTGTGAGGAGGAGGCTCCACATGGCCCTCATCTCTCCCAAGCAAGCTGCTGGGGATGGGGAACTGTCACTGGGATTGTTACCGGGGAGACAAGGAAATGATTCGCTGGAGCATCATTTTGGGATGAACATTCAGCAGAAATCAAAGCGTTGAGAAGGGAAAAAAACCCCACACTCTTCTGAAGTCAGAAATGCTGGTTCAGATTTAGAAATAATCACAGGAATAAACCATTACTGGCGGCTTGGGAATAATTGGGTTTTTAGCCCAAAATTTTATTAAACCCGGGATGAATGTTGAAGTTTTTGGTTTCCCTTTTCTCTCCGAATGGAACTAAATGTAACATATGAAACTGTCACACGTAATATTAATAAAAATATCAAGCACTGCTAAGTCTGGAAATGCCAGATGTGTCTGTGCAGCCTCACTTCAGTCCCCAAGTACTTATGCACTGCTTCATATTCCTCCAAGACAGATTCACATCGTTTTTTTCCCCTCAAATCTCCTGCTTCATTTGATGCCTATATTGTCTTCCTCCCACTATTTTCTTTTCTTTTTCTTCCTGAATGGGAAAGGGAGGAAAATCCTTTCAGGACACTCCTATAAAGCCTGGGGGAGCTGTCACCAGAATGGTTTTTTTGGCTTGAATGAACCATTTCTATAAATTCTCTTTCAGGAAAGGTTGAACCATCACTTTATTTTTCTCATTTCTGTTTGAGACCGGCTCGTGGCCCAGAAAAATCGGCTGTGGCTGATGAAAACCTGATGTGATGGTGTGGAGTCAAAAATTTCACAAGGATGCTGCAGGAAGCAGTTAGACCTGGATCTCTCCTGGCTGAAGGGAAAAAGGTTTCTTCCCTGGAAGCTGCTGGCAGTCCGTGGCTCTGCTGCATCCGTATCCATGAGCCAACCTGGAAATAATTAATTGTGCGACACTGGCAACTCCTCTCTCCTTCCCACGTGGCATAAGATAACCTCCTCTGCCCTATCCACGCTGGAGAGGGAGAAGAAAAGAAACCACCCCCTCACACAGCCTTAAAAAACAGTTCAAAATGACAAAAAAAACCAAAAATAAAATAACTCCCCCTCAGAGCTGGAGCAATTCTGAGAGCTTAGGAAGCGATGGATCTCTGACAGGGAATAAATGATCCAGTGAATCCTGAAAGACCCTGCAGGACTACAGTCAATAAAGCTTTTTAATGGAATTTTAGATAAAGGTCAACTATGTGCTGCAATAATCAGCTGTCCATGATCACTGCCCAGGCAGAGCAGCGGCTCCGGTGACAGACAGAAGCCCTGGGAATTGTTGGATATTGGCTTGGAAGCGCTTCCAGATGGGATTGCAGCCTCGTGGTGATAAAACAGGGGGCTTTAATTGAGATGTTTCCCGCTGGAAATTTCTGTTGCCCTGCGAAAGGGGTTCTGGACGTGCTGCTTTGTGCACAAAGCGAGTTCCTGTGCTGGTGTGGAGGTGCTGGTGAGGGGCAGGAGGATGGGGCCAGGGTCCTGGGGACTGTGGCAGATGTTCCCACTGTCTGCTCCTTCCCTCGGCCTCCACAGCCTTGGCTCAGGGATCTTCTCTTCTCTCATGGGAGTGGGGAAATGTTTGTAAGAGCTGGAGGGGAGGGTGGATCAAAATGCAGAATTAGATTAATCACAAATATTTAGTCTGCGTGTGTATTCCCCCAGTGTTTTTCACTGAGAAGGTGAAGAGTTCGCCAGTTATTTCTAATTTTGGTGGTTTGGGAATAATTCATGTGTGTGTTAGAATATATCTCATATCCAGAACCATAAAGCAGATAAAAAAAGAGAGGCAATTGTGCTGATTGGAAGTTGTTCGGTGCACGAGCAGGCGTCTCATGGCTGCTCCACCAGCGGGTTCGTGGTGCTGTGTGTGGCTCTGCATCTTGTTTGACACATGGGCTCGTTTGGCAGGGGTGTGACAAGGAAGGGCTGCGAGAGGAGCCCTGACAAGCTCTTGTCTGCCGGTGTTAGCAGGCTCTGCCGTGCTCTGCAAAGGGAGAGGATGCGAAAAGCACTTCCCAGGGATCTGGAAGGTGCCAACGCGCCACGTGACTCCACACAAACTCTGCCTTGTTGATGGTAATGCGAAGAGATTTTTACATTTCTAAACGCTTCGGGTTCCTCCAAGCTTGTTCCAAGCTGAACCCCATCTCCAAAGGCTTCCAAATGACAGCTCCGGCTGCATTAACTGCAGGCGGCTCCTGCGGGGCCGGGTGATGCTGCGGGGCTGGGCGTGGATCCGCAGAGCCCCGGCAGCGCTGAGGGCTGCGCTGACAGCAAGGTGCTTCACCTGCTCCTGGTGCTGAGCCTGCCTGGGATGGGGGTTTTGGGGCTGACATCGCTCCTCGGGCTGTGGCTCCTCTGTCTGTGGGAGGGTGTGTGGGGTGGGATCCCTTTGGGGTGAGGATCGCTTTGGGGTGAGGATCCCTTTGGGCTCGGGATCCCTTTGGGCTGGGGATCCCTTTGGGATGAGGATCCCTTTGGGGTTGGGATCCCTTTGGGCTGGGGATCCCTTTGGGGTGGGGATCCCTTTGGGGTGGGGATCCCTTTGGGGTGAGGATCCCTTTGGGGTGAGGATCCCTTTGGGGTTGGGATCCCTTTGGGGTGAGGATCCCTTTGGGATGAGGATCCCTTTGGGGTGGGATCCCTTTGGGATGAGGATCCCTTTGGGGTGGGATCCCTTTGGGATGAGGATCCCTTTGGGATGAGGATCCCTTTGGGCTGGGGATCCCATTGGGGTGGGATCCCTTTGGGATGAGGATCCCTTTGGGGTGGGGATCCCTTTGGGGTGAGGATCCCTTTGGGATGAGGATCCCTTTGGGGTGAGGATCCCATTGGGGTGGGATCCCTTTGGGATGGGATCCCTTTGGGGTTGGGATCCCTTTGGGGTGAGGATCCCTTTGGGCTGGGGATCCCTTTGGATGAGGAGCTGCACCAGAGGGGCCCCAAAGGTTCAGCCTCTCCAGCATCGCCACTGCTCCTCTCCAGAACTTGCTTTTGCTGTCGTGTCTTACCTTTGCCGTGATTAATGTCGGCGCGGCTCTGAAGTGGGAAGGCAAAGCACAGCAGATGGAATTAGAAGCCGAGTTTTGCCTGCGAGCAGCCGGCTCTGAGTTCAGTTACCTCCGTTAATGAACACAAAGCTGCCTGGGGGTGACAAAACCGCTCAAATTCACAGGATCACAAAGGGCAGTTTAAGGAAGACAGCTGTAAGACAAACATTTTCTCCATCCATTTCGTTTATTTTTACCTTGCACTCAGGTTGGAAAGACAAGTCAGTAAAGGTTCCTGCCTTTGAGTGATCATTTCAAGTTTGGGGCACACCGTGGCTCTCTGCAAACTGCGTGTGCTCGTAAACGAGTCCCCGGCGGGGAGCTTGGGGGCAGCCTTTGTTTTGGACAATATGCTGAGTAGTCCCTGCTTTGTGCCGCCAGACAATGATGGCATTGATCAGCTCCTTGTACAGCTCTTCATTAGCTGGCAGTGCAGTAAATCACAGTCTTGTTTAAACAAGTCAGACACAACAGTGATTCGGTCCTTGATGCAGTTACTTCTCCTTCTATTCATTACATTCAGAGTAATGAATAGTATTAAAAGTAGAAAAAATGCGGCTATTTTGAAATTTCCTTTTTTTTTCCTGAGAGGTTTGAGGCCGTGCATTGCTGTCATTTTATCCTGGTAAAAACCAGTTTGCTCTGCTGTGAAGCTGATGAGGTATTGCTTCGAGTGAGCACATTGATCTCAATTTCTTCACGTTCCCCCTGATGCAACAGAGAGTTGCTTTTGTCCTTGTGCCTACCCGTGAGTTTTTTTGCATGGTCTGATAGAAGAAGGCCAGAGTGATAGTTTGCTTTGGGGAGGAAGGACTCTCCGAGCAGGAAACCAATATCTTGTTTTGGGTGCTGCTCCTGCTCCCCCATGCAATTTGTGTCAATAAAAGACTCCTAAGAAATGGTTTTGGACAAGGCAGAGCAGGGAGCTGTGCTGTGTGTGAGGTTCTTAATGCTCCAAGTAGCTGCCACGTCTGCCTTGGATGCTGTACTCGGCCAGGTTATGAAAGAAATCACATTAACAAAGTTATTGGATCCCAGATGAATCTAAAGAGCTGCAGGAGAAGAAAACAGTGACAAATGAGTCTGCCATTCCGAGGCACAGCAAATGGTGCTTACAGTTAGAGCTATTTCACTCCTTGCACCGTTCCCTGCCAGCCCTGAGCACTGTGTGGGCAGCAGGAGCCAGGACAGGGAAACCTCGGGCTGGCAGAGCCCCCTGAGGCCCTGCAGGGGGGTCAGTGCTGAGTGACACAGGGAACACCATGGCAGGGGCTCTCCTTGAGCTTTCCAGAGCCCGGGGAGCTGCTGCTGAGTGCCCTGGCTCTCCTCTCCCCACAGCTGTCCCCCCTGCCCTAAGCACTGCTGGGTGCACTGGGTGCACTGGGTGCACTGGGTGCACTGGGTGCAGCAGTGCTTCACCCTCTGTGGGGGTTACAGACACCTCAATAAAAGGGAAATATCTCTCAGATCTGTTCTCCTCAGGATCCCCAGGGAGATGCTGTGGGTGTTCCCAGCAGAGGAGGAATTGTTCTGAGCAGCAGAATTCCCAGGGCGGGTGCTCTTGGGGGAGCCACGTTCAAGCAGCCCCACGTTTGTGGGGCAAACCTGTCGCTCTCCCTCTGCCCCCAACCATGCTTTCCTTTAAATGCCTCACTGAGACCAAAACGTACCTTCCTGTCCCTCCACTGCATCCCTTTGAAAATTTTCCTGCCAAGTGAACTTTCTCAGTTCCTTTTTTCCCCTCATCGTGTGGCCCAGCCTTCCGTGGTATTAATGAAGGAGCCCCCAAATGCATTTTCACTAAATCCCCATCTCTAATGGTGCTGGTCCTAGAGGACAGCACATGGGGAAGGCAGGGAAGGAGAAGTGTGGGATAGGCAGTGCCTTGTCCATGAGCTTTCTAAGCATCAGCTCAAGTTACTGAGCGTCTGGGACAGAAATGTGCCAAGCAGCCACAGGGAGCACACGGGTGAGCACTTTGATGCAGGTCCCTGGTGGAGGATGGTGATAAAATGGCACCAAGTGATGCTCGGGGACAATCTGAGAAGTTTGTCCTGTCCTGGGAGGTAGCAGAGGGAGAAGCAGTAGCAGACTGTGAGAATCTGGACCTGGATCCAAAAGCATTGTGAGTTTTGGGTTGGTTTGGATCTGGGAGTTTGGCCCTGGCCCATCCCTAATTTCATTTTCCTGGCCAGAGCCTTCTCAGTCTTACCCAGAAAAGAGGGGTGATTTAACTGACTTCCATGGAATTACTTAGGAATTGTGCCAGTAAAACTATCTGAATTTGGTGGTGTGAAGGCACACGTGTGTGTGCCAGTGTCCTGGCTTCGTGTTTCCCTGGGAAATCTGTCAGGGACAGTGGGAGCCCCACGTGGGTGGGTGGGCAGGACACGGATGGAGAGGGAAGGGTCGTTTTTGGAGCTCTGTTTTTAACCACACACACTGACACCAGCAGAACTCTCTTAATTGTGGCATTGCCTGCTTTCATCTCCATAACGTGCTGTAAGTACCTATGCTCCTCAGCTCAGATGACTTTTGACTCATTTGACAAAGCTAATAACCCTTTAAAAATAATTTAAACCTTTACAGAATTATTCCCCTGATGCTCTTGGGACCAGTAGTCCTTTATTTGCCACGGAGCAGCCACAGAATGAATAGCAGCACTGTGGACTCCCTCAAACAGCGACCTTATGTGAGATGTAGCGATTACAGCAATTAAATCCTCTTTGCCAAGGCAACCAGGGCTTTATTTCTGACTGAAGTTACATTTTTTTTTTTTTTTCTCCCCCAAATGAATCTCTTCAGCATGCATTATTCATTTTTTCTTTGGAACATTTAGCCTGTGCGAATTCCACGAGCTCAAATTCAGTATTATTACTTATTAATTATTGTGTTGAGGTAATGTCTAGGACAGGCTGCCTCAAGGGGTCACAGGGCACCGGGTTTCCCATGCAGAAAAAAGCAGAGCAAGGCCATAAACTTTGTCTCGAGGGTGGGGGTTGAAAATTTAACAGCATTTGTAGAAGAACTTGTGAGAATTTGCATTTTTCTTCACTCCAAAACCCACATCAAGAAAATTTGGGATATTTTGGTCTGGTGGATTCTTGGGCCAGCACAGATTTGACCATACCCTTAAATTAAGTGTTTGAAGGTGGTTGGTCATGTCAGCTCAGACATTTTAAGTCCAGCTGGATTCTCATCGTTGAAGATGATTCTCAAGATTCCCAAGATTCTCATCTTGGCTCTTGCTTGGACAAGGGAAGGTCAGTGGTCAACAATAATGATTAAAGTGCAACAGTTTCTTTAACAATTTTGGAAATTCTAGCTCAGGATGCTCTTTGGAATCCTTTGTTTTTAAAGAAATGTGCTGCACTCTCCTTTTAAGATTACATGGTTTTCGTTCTCTCTTTCTGGTATTACATAAATAGCCTCTTGATTGACAAGGAAACTAAAATGATTCTGTTTAAATCTGTACTGCTCTCCTAAGAAATCCACATTCATTATTCCTGGGATGACTGAAAGATTTACAATAGTTTATAATCTGGTATCATTTCATTCTTCTTCTTGGTATTATTAATCACCTTGTCATGAAACGTCAGGAGAACTTTGTTCGGCTCGCATGATTTGGGCTGAGAAAGCCATCCTTTAATATTAATGTTTCTTAGGAAATTGGGTGGATATCTTTGCATTCTGGGAACCATAAAATGGATGAATGATGTCCTTTGACTAGACATTAGATGCTTACAGGCTGCTGAAGCTGAAGAATGGTTGAAAAAGCCCTGCAGCTGTACCACTGTGGGGAGAAAAATGACCTTGCAGAGCTGGTTCAGGTCAATATTTGGTTGTAGGATCTGCAGTCAGCAGTGCCAGGACGGTGTTTGTGGTTCTCCTGGAGCTGCCAGGTGGTGTGGCCACATCAGTGACCGTGTCTCACCGGGGACATGAAGCCCAGGTCCCAATTATTTGGTCATTTAAAGATTCTGGGTTGCATTTCCAAAGCCTGGAGGCAGTCAACCAGGATCCTGGCTGCCTTTCAGCTGCGGTAATTACAACTTGCCAGCTCAGATTTTCTCTGCCTCTTAAATCACATCCGCTATTTTTCACTTCCTCTGCTGAGCTGCCGTGTCCCCTCGTGCTGTTGTTGGTGATAATGGTTCTAATGCTCTGCCTGTTTATGTGACGTTGCTTTATCTGTGATGTCTCGCCGTGTTTGTACAAGAAACGTCTGTCATCGTACAGACCACTGTTTGTATTGCTCCTGTTCCACCGATGCACCTCAAAGAGCAGATGATTTCCAAAGGGAGGAAGGCAATGCCCCTTCTACTCTCAAAGTCTTATTCTTCAGTGAGGACCTGGGGGGTTGATGGGACGCTCCTGCTTTGTCCCTTGGGTCTGCTACCAGGACAGATGGATTTACCTGAGAGTTGATGGGACGCTCCTGCTTTGTCCCTTGGGTCTTCTACCAGGATAAATGGATTTACCTGGGAGTTGATGGGACGCTCCTGCTTTGTCCCTTGGGTCTGCTACCAGGATAAATAGATTTACCTGGGGGTTGATAGGACGCTCCTTTGTCCCTTGGGTCTGTTTACCAGGATAAATGGATTTGGGATGGCTCAGAGAGTGGTGGTGATGTGGGTGGGGAGGTGCCATCCTGCGGGTGCCCCCCGAGGGGACATGCCCAGGGCTGGGGGGATGATGGGATGCTCCTGCTTTGTCCCTTGGGTCTGTTTACCAGGACAAATGGATTTATCATGGCTCAGAGTGGTGGTGATGTGGTGGGCAGGGAGGTGCCGTCCTGCGGGTGCCCCCCGAGGGGAGATGATGCCCGGAGCCCGGCTGGCGGCAGCGCTGCCGTGTCCCTCCATCCCGGCACGGGCTGGGATCCGAGCGCAGGCCAGGAGAGGGCAGAGCGGACTCGTGTGTGGAGCAGAAACCCCGCAAAGCCACCGCAGGGAGGAGGGGGAGCGCTCTGGGAAGGATCCGGGCTTTGCTGCGGGTGTCCCGGCCGGGATGCCCCGGAACGGACTCAAAGCATCACCTCCCCCAAAAATGCCTCCGTGGGGGGACGTTTAGGGCTGTTCCATGACGCTGTTTTACACCACAACGAGACAGGCTCTGAACTTTAGAAGGCTGAAAATGACTCCTTGATTTTTGGGATGTGTCCCTTTACACAGACTCATTTGGTGGGTAAAAGGCAAACTTCTTCACTCACATTGGTCAGAGCAGAGGGACAGCAAGGAGAAGTCCCTCCTAGGAAAGGAATGAATAACAAAGGTACAGTTACAAAAACATTTCTCCTGTTTACAGAAAATTCCCTGGGAAAAGAGTTTCAGGAAACCAAAACACCTCAGGCACCAAACCAGGGCTACAGTTCCAGCTGTGCAAACACCTGCAAAGGGCAGGGACCTGCACCCAAGGATGGGCTCGTGGTGAGGTCTGTCCACACACCCTGGGGTGCACCCAGGTTCAAATCTGCAATTTGCTACCCCAAACTGAAACGCTTGTACTGTGGTTTATTCCTTTTTTAAACTTTTTCCCCCCTTCCTTCTTAAGGATAAACCTCTCCCTTCCTTCAATGATTTCTGAGAGCTGTTGAGTTTTCTCTTTATGAATGTGCCGTGCCCCGTGTGTGAGCTGGATATTGCAAATGTACTTCATAAAGCAAATTTCCCTGCTGGTCTGAAGGTTAAGGAGCCATAAGTGAGATTGTCTCTTTGCAGAACAACTTTCTTTTTCAGACTTGAAAAAACAATGGAAATGTAGTTAATGTTCAGCCCGACAGAGTCTTAGCAAACATATTAAGGGCTTCATTTAATAAAATCATATTTCACTTCCATAGACAAGGAGCAGAATAGACTTGAGTCTTTTTTAATGAATAAAGTCCTTAGTAAGGCACTTGCAATCTTTCTTTATGTAAGGCTCATTCTCAGGTTTTTTTCACTTTGAGGAGCCAGGAAGATTTAGTGCAGCATTTTCTACGTTGTGTCGTGCTTCCTTTGGAGCAGGATGGAAAGGGAAATGTATCTTAATGCTAAACAGACGTGAAACAAAAATGTGGTTGTTTTTTTCCCCAAAGAAAAGTTAAACATTTGCAAGAAAAATGTTCTTCACGGCGATTTCAATTCTGTTAAAAACACATTTACTGTCAGAAAATAATGGTGCTGGACGAGGTCTAATAATAAACCAATTTGTGTGTACCAAGGGAGTGGACTTTCTCAGCCCTTTTGTTGTAAGTCACGCTGGAAGGGCTGCCACTGGGCTACGAGAGCACAGATATTTTCACACTGGGATTTGTGTCTGCTTGAGTTATGTGAATAACTCCATTGAAGTACAACTGGGAGGAAAAAAAAAAAAAAATTCATCACGTGACTTCTTATTAAAACATTGCTTTTTTTTCCCCTCCCTTCGATGATGTTCGAGCAGCTCCATGTATTTTTCTCTCAGATTCCTCTTTTTAATTCTTTTTTTTTTTTTCTGAAATGCTCTGGTGTGCACAGTGCCTCTATTGTACAGCACCCAGAGCACGTGGCAGCAAATTCCTGATTTGTGGGGAGCTGCAGCTCACAAATGCCATTAATGGGCTGCGTGGGAGCTGCATCCCTGGGGGGTTGCACAGTGCTCCCCTTCCCTTCACCATCCAATTCCTTGAGATCAGCAGCTGCACCAAAGCATGCAGACTTAAAATTTTGCTTTGAGGGAAAACTGAGTGGCGTTTTTTCCCTTTTTTCCCATGAAATGAGCTGTTCCTCTGAGCATCGCTGCCAGCTCCGCTTGCCTGCGAGGATATTTGCAGAAACGGGATGCAAAAAGTGGCACAAATGCAGCCAAAGTGAATACATTTACAGATGTAAAAGGCTCGGCTTTTGCAGGCTGGTAGATCTCTTTGGGGTGAGGACTGTCACTTGGTGTAGATTTAGAGAGTTTTGTGTGACAGGTCCCTGAACACACGGGCCCTCAGGTGCCACTGCAGCCCGCTGGTGACAGTGACAACGCTGCTCCCACCCGGCTCAGACACCTGCAGCTCTCTGCAGCAGCACAGGTACCTCTGATCCTCTCCAGGCCCCCAGTCAGTCGTGCTTGATAACAGTGTGGAAATTGGATTTGTCAACTGGTAATCCCTCAGTGATCGATAATTAGTTGCAATTATGTGCTGTTTAAGAGCTGGGGAGAGAAAATTGAAGTTTGTGGCCGGAGGAGGAAATGAAGACTGACAGGTACACCGAGGTGTTTGGCATAGGGGAAATGCAGTTTGAGAACTGAATTTTCACCAGGAACAGTGAGTCAAAGTGCCTTGTCCAGCCAGGCCAGGTCACAGGGCCGCAGGGGCAGGAGTGTTTAGGCTCAGCAGGATAATGTAGTCATTAAGCATCATGATTTGGGCAACAAGGAAGTTTGCTTTTGTTTGTGGTCTCCCAGAAATGTGCCCAGAGTGAAATGGGGTCAGAAGCTGTTATTTATGAAATATCCTTTGAAACAGAACTGAAAACTTTGAGAACTTCTCCTGTGTTTATAATCAAAGCTCCCTCCCCCACCTTGGTTTGAATTTTTCTCCACTCTATGAGCTGGGAGAAGCTGAAGTCCTTGAGAGTTCACTCACGGGATGTGCCATCCTCTGCATGTCTCCAACAGCCTAGACACGTGGTTTGGTTTCAGATGGACGAGGAAAGGTCTTCCTTCTCTTCTTTTTGCTTTCTTCTCTGTTCCAAAGAGCACAGCACAGCTCAGCTTTCCAGATGGGCAGGGATGTTATTCCAGCTGTCTCTGAAAATCTACTTTGTGTCTGTCCTGGGATTTCTCCACCGGCTCTGCAGTTAAATCTGCCACTGGTAATTCTCCCCAGTCACAGAGCCAGGGAGGGTCCGTGCTGCTTTGTAGTTACACCCATGGGTGGTTGCCTCGTGGGGCTGGTTGTCACTCTCTAAAATAGACGTGCAAAAATGGAGCTGTGTAACTGCAGCAGGTGGGGGTGAAGGAGCTGGAGCAGACCTACACCCGGCGGTACGTGAGAAAGAGCCAGCAGAATTTATGGTTTCTGAAGGAGCAGTATATTTTTAAGCTCCTTGTATTCCCACACTTCACAGCCCAGATTAGCAGGTTGTTGACAGCTCCGTGATGTATTTGCTGTCACCTGGCTGGAGTCCGAAGCAAGTGATAAATCCCGAGTTTGAATGAGCTCGTGTGACATGCAGTGACAGATATATTTTTCGTTACTACAAGTATGTAGCGTGTCCTGTGCTTGGGGACTCTGGTGCTGCTCTTGCTGTGGTCGTGAGCGGTTTGCTCACTCTCCTCGTGCTTCTGTTTCACCATCCAAGAAAAGGTGGGGAGAATGACACATTCCTCATTTGCTGTGATGGCTCCTTCCTTTCCTGCCGTGGTGTTGGAGCCTGACACAGGCTGGGATCGTCTTCTCTGGGTTCAGCAGAGCCCATCTGCTGGCAGGAGGGAGCAAGTGCTCTGTGGAAAAAGAATCCAGCATTTCCAGCTGCTGAATTTTGTGTATCTTGGACATTTATGTGCAAAGAACTAGGGGTGTTTTTGAGGTGATATTACTGTATTCTGGGAAGATGCACCTCCCAAAATTCACATTCGAGATAGGAGAAGAGGCAAGTGGGAATCAGTTTTGTCTTCCCATGACTGAACACTTGGAGGGACTGAATTTACAGATTCTGGCTGTGGGTAAAACCTTAGTGCTGTGTACTGGTGAGCTCTGTCTGGATGAAGTTTCAGGGTGGAATAGCAAACAGAAAAATGTGAATATGCATAATTAAAATGCCTACTTTAAACTTCATGTCATATTCTTAACGCTAAATTGGTGTTAAAGAGCTTTCCTAGACAGCTTTCCTGAGGTTTTAAATCCTGGATACTTCCAGAGAGCAAGAGATTTGGTGCCAAGAGTCCCTCGTATTATAGGGCCTCTGCCATTTTCACATACCTCGGGGTGAAGGGTACAATAATTAATGGATTACAGGGATTAATATTGTTTCTTTTAACTGTAAGTTAAATATTTTTGGAACAAAAGGATTATCCAGGTCCATAAACCCAGTTTACTTGGAAACAGATGGTAGAGACTGAGAGGGATCAAGAGGCAGGGAAGCTGCATCTCTCCCTGTGAAGGAAATGTTTTGCTTTTGTGCTGGGGATTAAGCCTGGGCAAAAAAAAAGTCTGAGGCTTGTGTCTACTCACCAACACCTTGAGAGGGGCCACGTGTGGAGCTGACACTGCCTGGTTTAGTGGGGCTGTGTTTTGTGGGCAGATGAGGATCCATATCCAGCCCAGAAGCATCTCTGAGTCTGCCCCTGCGACAGCTCTCTGCTTCTTGCTCAGCTCCCCACGTGTGCTCCTCCAGCAAGGGTGGAGACTCCGGAGCATCTCCAGAACCCTGATGTGCTTAGACATCAAAAATGGAAGGTGCACCTCCCTCATGTGATTGCCTGCCTTAGGGGGGGAGAGCATATGCACAGCAAATGGACACTTACATAACCCTATTAGCTCCCACTGGCTGGTTTCAACTGTTGGTTTGCCACGGGGAGCTGGAGGAGAAGAATTAGGCAACAAAAATAGAAGGATGACATCCTCCCAAAGAGCACCATTCAGCACATATTGCTGGCTGGCCTCGTGCTTCGGAGCCGATAAGGGAATTTTGGCCTGGATCCTGTTGCAGCAATTTGACGGCGGCACCAGCAGGGCAGAATTGGCAGTTTTCAGCAGAGGTGGAGGCTGTGGATGCGAGCCCTGCCGTCCCCTGCCCGCAGCGCTGGCTGCAGGAGCCCGCTCTCCGTGGCAGGGAACCTACGGCCAAATTAATTGTGATTAATTTCGATTACAGAGCATTCCCTTTGAAGTGACTCTCCAGATGAATTTGTCCCATGCGTGCTTTAAAGGGCAAGTTGCTCACAAGTGCTTCTGCTAATGCATCCTCCAGGTTTATTTCAGATTTCCCTTTTTTTTTTTTTTTTTTTTTTTTCTTTCAGCAATTGGTTCCTGGTGCAAATATAGACACTTTGCATTAATTCCCTGCAGGGCTTCTACGCCATATTTTTAGGCTTTTGAGTGGCATTGTGGAAAAAACATGAAAGCATTATGGTAATGATCAAGGCCAATTCTTGTGTTCTTTATTCAAATATCAGGGGAAAAAAAAAAAAAACCAAAAAAAACCTGTGATGCTTAATCATGCAAAAATCCTCCTAAGAGCTCATTTGAGAGAGGGTTTGAGTGGGGACCTCGAGATTTGGCCCCTAGTGCACGATGGATTTTAACAACAGCGAGGTAGTGATTAGGTGGAAGAATGCGAGTACAAGTGGTTGAAGTGCTGGCATGAAAAAAGAGTGAAGAGTATTGTCCAACACAGGGAGCTGTTGCATATTATTATATTTAATGAAAAGGAAAGCGCCCGGTGAACGCACTTTGAAGTGAATTCCTCCCACCGTTCTTTTCATTTGTTGGGGAATATTCTGTGGGACTGACTGAAGGCTTTGTCTGGTCTGGCAGGAGCCTCTCAGCTGCCTAATGGCAGCGCAGAAAGTGTGGCACAGCACCTTTTCTTCCTTATTTGCTGATCAAAAGGAGTGTTTACAGAAAGATGTGCTTTGCCCCCCGCTTTAAGAAAAAGCCACCCCGGCTTCGCTCCTTGTGGCCTCCTGAAAGCTCTCGTAGAATGGGCAGCATTTCTCACCACGAACAAGCAGCCAAATGCGTTTGAAAAGGAAAATTTCTGATTGAAATGGGCACCTCAGAGCTCCCAGCTGCTGGTGAAAGTGTGGCAAAAACAATCGCAACGTTTGCAATCTCTTTGCAGAAGCTGCTTATCTAACAATCAGGAAAACTTCAAATATTTGTTTGAAACTGGTCGGTTTGAAGTATTGAAAAGCATTGTTTTTTCCCCTCTCTTTGCCTAATTAAAACATGAGTGCTCGAGGTAGGTCACCACAGGGCCTTGCAGGTCTCAGCAAAGAGGGAGAGGAATTTGGAAATGCTTGGGTTCCCTTGGAAGCTGGATTTTGAAGGCCTTTCTAAGCAAATGTGAAGATTTCGAGGAGGGATCAGGAGCAGAGCAAAACTCCCCAGATGTTTTTCCATTCGTAGGTAGAGACTGAGAGGGGCAGGCAGCTCTGAGGTTGGGGCACTGGCCACGGGCTCAAACCTGAACTGAGCTGGTTTTCTGTGTCATCTTTCCCCATTTTTGGCAAAGGTAGATGCTGACCCCCAGCTCTGCCGCCTCCCGTGTTCTCTGCTCACACCTGAGCTCTGTGCCTGGCCAGTTTGTACTTGGGGGACCCCTTGGTGGGTTCCCCTCAGCTGGTCTCTCCCTCCTCTCCCACAGCTTGTTCATGAGTCTCCAGCAAAGCTTTTTTCTGACTCCACAACTCCGAGACTCGGGTGCAGAACTCTGGAAAAAAAAAAAAAAAAGTTTTGTGCAGGCACTGGTGTGGCTGCAGCAGCTGCTGTGGAAACTGGGAAGAGAGGGGCTGTCCCTCTCCGTGTCCCAGAAAGTTCTGTGCATAGGTACAGAAAGTGCAGGAAGTCCTCTGCCAGCTAGGAAATGCGATTTTGAAATTTATCCTCACAAGTCCTTCTGACAGCTGCTCCTATTAGGAACTCAATCAGTACAGCATTGTGAGTTCAGTCAAGTCTTTCCCTTGACATGCTATAAATGTATTAAGTGATGAAATGTCACGGAATCAAAGCAAATTTGCACTTATTCCAGAAAGAAATCTGAATATGTAACTGTTGGAGCGGTGATGGGGTAAGCAGAGATTTGCATTCCTTTTGCTCCAGAATGGAAGTTCTGAAGGGTTGGCTTGACCTCCCAGTTAATGCAGTGGTTGTCCTGCTGTAGCCAGATTGTTTTTAATTTCTAACCATTTTTGGTCAAGTTGGAATCCAAGTGTTTGTGTCTGGTTCTGGTTTGCAACTGAATGACTGACATTAGTGAAGGTTCTGACTCAGGAATTCTCTTCCTGAGCTGTAGGAAATGATCAGGGATGAAAAGGAGGACTTCTGGCAAATCTCTTATTGTTTTCAGCAACCTGCCTCTTGTCTTGAGTCACCTTGAAGAAAGCAGCTTTCCAGCAAACAAAAGGGAAAATCTGCTTAGTGCATCCCTGGTTTTGATGAAGACTGCGGCTTCCAGCTGCTAATCTGCCTGATGTAGAAATGGGCACCTTTTAAGAAGCTGCAGCCCAAAATTAATTTCAGCAAATGCACTCGCTCCTTGAAGAAACCCTGCTCAAGGGTTTGAAGTCTGGAATAGCTGTTGGGAAGCTTGTCAGGCTCAGGAGGAAGAGCTGAGCTGTGTGTTGGACGTGTGGTGGGGTTGGTAGCGGGTGGATGTGGTGGGACTCACACCTGCCTTCAACCCTCCTCAGCTCCTTCCTGGGGCAGAGCCACTATCCTGTCCAAGCAGTGAGGTCAGCAGGTGGCTGAGCCATCAGGAACACACCTTTGGCATCTCCCATACAAAGCTCTCCTGTCCCCTGGTGTTGTCACAGGTCTGCATTTGTCATCTGTCGCTGCCACCTCAGCGCAGTTGGTGGCTGTGGGAGCCTTTCACAGCACAAGGCTCTGCAGGGAGTGACAAAAGACCACTCCAAGACATTGAGGTCTCTCCTTGGTTTGTCTTAAGCCTGCACATCTTGAGATTTTTGCTTGTTCAAGCCAAAGAAAACTTCCATGTATGAGTTAATCCTAAGATTTGGCTTTATAACCTAAATGCAGCTGATTTTGGGGCATCAGTACAGGAGGTGATTGAGCTGAGGAGTGTTGTCTCCTTTTAGGTTCTTTTTTCCTCCCTTGTTCTCCCTCCCCCTCCACAGTGTGCAATGCATTTGGAACTCTCTGAGGCCATTTCCACAGTGTTGTGGTTCATCAGTAATGATACTGCTTCAAATCCATTGTTTGTTTACTTTTCGTAAAACTCCCCGGCTTTAAAACCCACTTTTCAACTTTTTATTTCATTCAGATTTATATTGGTCTTGGGGAAAAAAGAAAAAAAAATAAAAAAAATACCTATGCACTTTGCCTTTTAGCATCTGCTTCATTATCCATTACATTTCAATACTTATTCATTCCAATGAAGGAATACAAATGTTGAAGCATTCTGCAGCAAGCCGGCAGTAAAAAAGCGCTTTTGATCAATTTATTCATTTTTCTTTCTGTTTGCAAACTGCTCGTGAATGTGCCTCCATTTGTACAACTTCGGAATTACTCTGCAAAGAGATCACTGGAGTTGCCTCACAGCAGGCAGAATTTCATCTGATCTGCTGTAACTCAGTGTTATTTATTTTTAAATAACACCTCCTGTTTGTGCGGTGCTCTGGCAGCACGGGCTGTCCTGATGCATTGGCTTGCACACTTTCTCTACATCAACTTCTAACTTATTTGTAGGAGTTAAATAAACACCAGTGACTGTGCTGTTTTATTCCTAGCTTTGATACATTTCCAGCCCTTTGTCCTTGTGTTTATTTTGGTGTTCAAGCTCTTGGGCTGCGTTCAGGTCGCAATTAGCGTTTCCTAACAATTCTTAATGGGTATGACCTTCCCTATCCATTTATTAGGCTGCTCTTTATAAAAAGCCTTTATCATAGCGCTCGCTGAGACATCTACAGCCCACAAAATCCTCAAAACTCCTCTGCTGTGAATTGCCAATCATATTTCTTTACTCCACAGAGCAGAGCTGACTGGTGCACAAGTCCTTTAGGGTGGGCATAATTGCGAAAAGTGAGACATTAAATGAAAATGAAATCTAAGATCAATGGTCATCTGCTGAAACAGCACCTTCCTAGAAATGTAAGATTTGAGCTTTTAGCATCCTAGAAATTTAAGATTTTTCATGACTGGCATCTTTGTCTGATGGTCCTGGGGAATTCAAGTGGTCAGAGAGTATTTTTCCCATTATGCAAGGCTCTACCTGGCTATGCAAAAGTAGTCTCACATCAAGTGTCATGTTCAGCATAAATTGAGAATGTGGAGGAGGCTGCACTTTTAAACCTGTGGCAGGAAATCACATTAAATTCAATGTAATTACATTGTTCTAGAAATGTGATTATGTGTTTCAACTACCAGCCTCCCACTAAATTACTTCAGATCAGTCTCAATCTGTGGAATGAAATCTGCCTGATTTAGATGCAAAAAATGCAATAAATATGAGGAAATGCATTTTGCATTTATATTTTATGTTCACCTGTGACTGCTTATTACATTCTCCCAATCTAGCCTTTCCCCATCTCACCTGCTGTGTGCTGCGTGCAGGGAAATTAAACCCTGACTTTGCTTAATATCAAGATTTAGTCTTTGCAGCACCCTGTGTATGACATTGGCCACTTAATTTCACACGAAGCTGCAGAAAAATCTCAACTGCAGGAGCAATCAGTAAAAAAAGGGCTTCCCCAAGTGAAAATAAGATAAAATGTTCCCAGGACTAAGGCAAAACTTGGGTGTAATGACACTTGTGAGGTTTCACCGTTCCAAAAAGTAGAAGAGATGGGTAATACTGATATTTCTGATAGATGAGCTCGAGATCACAGCTTGCAGAGCCACTTTTGAAACCCACTGCTAGTCTGGTGGGCAGAGTGTTAAAACTGAGAATAGTTGTGCCTGAAGTTAATTGAGGATGATGTCTTGACAGTGAAGGTTCGAGTCAGGGAGGCAACAACCACCAGGAAGGAGCGGAGCGCTCTCAGCGCCACCGAAAGTCAAAAGATGTCAGCTTTATATTTAGTGATTTCTTGGACGGTGCCTTTGTCATTTGGGCTCTTCCTCAGCAAGTCAGATCATTTATGGCCCAGATATCAGCTCAGGAAGCAATCTCAGCCCAGTAACACACTGTCTTCACTTCTAATATCCACAAATTATTGACATTGGTAATTGAGAATAAGGCTTTGTGTCAGCAATTACTCGTTGGGAAGACACTGTCCCTTGATGCCTCAGCTCTTGACTCTAGGATAAGGTCTGATTCAGTGACAATAATTGTAGGAATAAGCAGAGTCATTGGATCAGGCTGCATTTCTCAACCTTTTAGTCCCAACAGTGTCTCCTGTGTGTGGAGCACCACGAGAACGGGTGACTTTTTGAAAGGGGAGAGCTTGATTTATGAATAAATCTTCTCCAGCTTTCTCTGCCTAACTTAAGTGGAAGATAATTTTAAGCCTCCCTCCCCACCTCCTTTCCATATGAAGTCTCAGTGAATGGGTTTCCCCCTTTTGGTTTAATGGGTCTTTGAATATCTCAGCACTGCAGTCAAAAGGACCGTGGACATAAAGGTTTGGCAGCTGTAGAAACCACTCAGATGTCTCGTGAAGATGAAGTAGGGAGGAGCACAACTAATCTTTCTTTCTCTTTCAAGGTGTTTTAAGATCAGAAAAGGTAGTTTTCTGAGGAGAGCTGGGGAGGAGCTCAGGAGGAAAAGGGCTTGTCTTCAGGAATTAATCCCCCAGTCTCTAGGACTGGGCTCATAAAACACCTCTGAAAGCAGGACAGCAAGGAACATTCCTTCCATTTCGGTGCATTTTATAAACCATTTCAAGTACAATTAAGGTCCCCCCCCTTCAACCCCCAAACTGTTAGGAATATTAATGAGCACGTGATAAGTGATAATATTTAATGAAAAACACTCTCCCTTTGTTTTGCGCCGCTCTATCACATTTTTCGCGTCCTGAGAAATACATTTTTATGTTGGAGTCACCGAGAAGGCTGAGGGCCTTGCCCAGCCCTGTTGCCAAGCCTGGAGAGCAGAGCTGTCCTGCCTGTCCCCACGCCCCCAGCTGTGGAGGAATTCTGCTCCTCTGGACCCCCTGGGAGCTGAAGACTCCCCAGAGACGGCTCTTCCCTCGCAGGCACGGGGAGGAAGAGGGAAGACACTTGTTTTACACGTCCCCTCCAAGCAGGAGAGGAGCAGCTGCTGTTTTCCTGCTCAAGCATAACAAGCCATAATTAGTTTAGCCCTGGGTTATTGGTCCTTGCTGTACAAGCTCAGGAGATGTGTGTGTGTGTCTGCTCATAGTTAAGGATTCTGGTGTAAAACCGCGCTGGCACCATCCTCGCTCCACTCACAGAGGTGTTTTTTTTTTTGACCGGCCCCAGATTTACAAGATGTTAAACATCTTTAACGCATGAGGATGATCGTGCCCCCAGATGCCAGGCTGGGAGGCCATCACATGGCACCAGGGAGCTGAGAGCACAGCGTGCTGCCCCTTGTTAGCATGACTTAACAGCTGATTTCCTTTATTGAAGGTTTGGAATCGCCCCTGAGCGCAGCAGATTCCCCCCGCTAAATTAGATTGTCTTTCTGTGTGCTCAGAGCCTGTATATCAGAGCAATTTCAGCACTCCAAACAAGGCTCATTAATCAAGAATTCATGACTAACAGGGTTAGGGACTAGTGGAATTGGGAAGGCAGAACGGGAATGGGAAGTGCTTAATGCTCAGTTGGATGCAGTGTCTCACTGTGAGTGTTTCTCTCTGAAAATCACTGAATGCGTTATAAATGCATTGTGACTAGATTTTGAGGGAGCTGATTGTGTGCCCCACAGCCCCCCTCGGTGGGGAAGCCTGGTTTTGTTGCAAACACAGTGTTTTCCTTGATGTGCTGCATGTTTAAGAGGCTTTTGGGTATCTAACACCCAGGCCTGTGTAGTCTCCATAAAACATGAATCGTTCCTCCTCTGCCTTTTTTGACTGTGACCTTTGGCAGAGCTGGTTCTTCATCTGGAGTCTGAGGGTGCGTAAGGAGCTTGAATCACAAAGACCCGTCTAGGAAACAGGCCATCCAAAATCAGAGCTGTGAGAGGGGCTCGTTCATATCCTCAAAAGTTGGGCTTTCCTTTGCTTTTTGTTCTCTGGGGCAGTGCTGGGTGTTGGAGCCACCTGTGCTTCTGCCTGCAAGAATCAGCTGCTGCTCAAGGAGCTTTTTTTAGTCCTTCCCCCGTGGCAATCTCCTGAATGAATGTCGTTTGCCTCCGAATTAGAGGAGTAGCTCGTTTAACAAGGATGTTGTGACTGAGCAGCGCTGGAGGATCTGCTGTCCCCTTCCCAGGGGGAAATGCTGGTTCTGCAGGTGAAGCAAAACCAGGGAATTCCTGGTGGCAACAGCTGCAGTGGTAGAGGAAAAATCCTAAAAGACAAAGGAGGTTTTAGGATGGTGGAAAGGAAAAGGTTTTAGGAAGGAAAGGAAAAGCTACAGAGGGAATGGTCCCATCCCTCTACTGATTCAGGAAGAGAAGTAATCCCTAATCCTGGAATACTCTTCTGAACACAGAGAAAAGATGGGAGCACGTTCCTCTGCCACTGAAGCCTCCAGGTTTTGTTTACGGCCTCTTTGTCCTGTTTTGTCCCCAACTTTTTATTACACGCACGGTGCCAGGACTTAGGTCCCTGTTAGAGATTAACGACGTGGAAATGGATTTGGCCTCCTGAAACCTGCAAATGTAAGGAGAAGTCAGGAGCAGAGCGTGCAGCTGCCTGTCACCCTGCTCATTGCTGTGCCAGACCTGTCTGTCCGTGCTGGATCATGCTGGAATCCATCCTGAAGCCATCTGCTGTCTGTGACTGATCTTCAGCCCTATGAACGCCAGAGTTTAATTTAAAAACCCCTGTAGGGTTTAAAGAACCCTTCCCCAATCCTGCCGGCCCAGGGTGAGTAATTTCTTTCGACAGGCAAGGAAAATGCCATTAGTTTCTTGCATTGCCGTCAATCACTCGGGTAAACGGCGAGTAATTTTAGTGTGGTGGCTGGTAAATTTTCCTGACAGCTCTGCAAGGCTGGGTAAGCTTTCTAAGCTGTGGCAGCGCTGTGAGCAACGCACTTTGGAGGGCTGGATGCTCCTGAAGTCTTTGCCCATCTTTGGCTCTGGGGCTGCTGGGCTCTGTCAGCCATCAGCTTGCAGGATGATTTTTTTTTGGCCAGATCTGAAGAGCAGAAGCTGGGACTTGGAGCTTGAGGGGGTCCAGAGGCAAAAAACTGTCTGTTCATCTCCATGGTTGAGTTATTGCAGGCAAATCCAGGCAGACAGGGGTTGGCACCATCCGTTTGTGGGGCTTTCCCTGGACTTTATGGCTGGGGATTATGGATCCAGCCAACCTCTGCTGGGCCCAGACCAGAGACAGAGCTCAGGATTTGCAAAAAAAAATTATCCTTTCCAAAGACACAGAGTTCCAAAGTGGGATTCAAAGAGTGGTTGGTGAAGGCTCAATCCACCTGCAGAGAGTGTTCAAGGAGCTCCTGAGAAGCACCACCTGAAGAAACCAAACTGGGCTGGCAGAGATAAAAGCCCCAGCCAAAGGGTTGACTGGGGCTACCTGAGCGCCAGAGTGAAGTGCTGACTCCTGAGGAGAACCTTGGAAAATTGTCTGCAGGTTAGGAAAAAAAAAAAAAAAATCTTATAGTGAAGAAAGGAGAATGGAGGGAAAAAAAAAAAAAAAACCACCAAAAAAAAAACCCAGGGTGAAAAAAGTCTTTGATGTTTTATCCCAGCTGGAGGGCTGTTCTCATCAGAACTGGCTCGTTATTAGCCTGCTCCGTGGTCATTGGTGCCTGGAGTACAAACCACATAATCATAATGCTCACTAAAGTTTTCACTGGCAGCAGAAAAATGCTTCTCTGCTGTAATATATGGTGCCACCTTTTCAAGGAAAGTACTGGCCTGAGCTGTGCTGGAAATTGAATTCTATCTTGTGGAAAGGGAGATTATTTCCTCAGGTTTCCTTATTCACCGTCCTAGCACATACTGCTCAAGGTAAAGGTGCACTCCAGGATGATTGATTGGCAAGCGTGAGAGGACTGCTGTTCCATGTGACAGGGGCATAAAGAAGGATATTTTTATTTTTTGACAGTGAAGGGGAAATGGCATTACCAGCAATATTCAGCAATGTACTCTGCAGCCTCAGTTAGCTCTGCATATTTTATGGCATCCATTTTCTTTCTTCGATTAAACAACATAAAACCCCATAAAATACTCCAATAAAAACAACAACTACTAGTTCAGGCAAAGTTCTCGTGGCCTTTTTAATTCTGGGAGGATTTTCATTGCTCTGGTTTGTTGGGTTTTTTTTTTCACTTCCCTCTAACTCCATCCCTTGTGCTCAGGTCAGTGTCTCCTTGGCACAGCCCGGCTGGAGGTCCTGGTAACAACCAGGTTTTGTGCTGCTTTTGTATCCAGAGTGCTGAGCAAACCTGGGGTAATGTAGGGAAAGATCCCTCAAAGACCACTCCACGCTGTTAAAGAGCTGCTGGATGTGCCAAGGGTTGGGGTGAGTTCAGTGGAATCAGAATTGTCTATAGTTCTTCAAAGATCTGCTCTTTTGTGTGATCGTTTTTAGTTTATTTTTCTGCTGGCGCAGCTTGAAGCAACCCAGGAAGGTTCTTTTTTTTTTTTTTTGACCCTAAGTCATATATATTGATGTCTGGTGAAAGAGAATTAATTGTAATGGTATATTGTTGTATTTAATGAACTTTTAAAAGGAAATGTCTAAGACTCCAGGGTGGTGACCAAATTCAGCTGCAGGGATGGAGTTTTTTAAATGCTGTAAACCCTGGTCCAGTGGTGACCAGGACAATGCCATGGAGCTCGTTATCTACTTCTGCAAGGGGAGGGATGGATAGTTTTTATTTTGTTGTTGTTTAGGTGCTTCCAGAATCTGTGACCTTCGGAGCTTTTCTTTTATTTGTAGAGGCAGAAAAAAAAATATGACCCTTTTATAACAATTCTTTGTCTCTCAGGAGGCCTGAACTCTAAGTCAGGCTGCAGTGCTGATTTCTGGAAGGAACTTTTCAATAAAAAGAAACCTGTAAGCAGCTTTGTCTTTGCAGGAGGAAGCTTCTGCCTTACTTTGATACTTTGGTTTTTTATTTTTTTTCCATTATGGTCTCCAAAGCCGTGTTTCTGCATGATTGCAAGAATTCCAAGTTCAAATGCTTTGAACTCCTTCAGGCTGGTGATGCATATTCTCCCTGAAAACTTGCAGGTTTTTAAGGGAGAGTTTCATTTCTTCGAGCATTGCATCGGTTTCAAGGCAAAGGACGTGGTCTGAGCCTTTTAGATCTTTCAGAGAGAGGTTGAAGAGACTGAAGGGGCTTTGATTTTTGTTCTGTGGACGTGTTACAGAAAGCCACTCCAGCTTTTCACCTCTCTGCAGAGGAGGTTCAGCACAAATTGTTGTGTTGGAGGGAAGGGGGCAGTGAGTTCACTCCTGGAGATGTCGGAGGGCACTCCCAGCTCTTGGAATAACAATCCACACATCACAGCTCAATTAACTCCACCGAGGCACTGGGAGAAAGGAAAAACATCTCTCTTCTTTCAGGGGAGGCTGGTGCACACTAAGGAGAAAGGGATGCTAGGAGCTGTTCCCGTGGCACCAGGATCATCGAGGCTTGGAAACAGACCTGTCTCCTTCTGATTAATACTGGGAAAGGTTAATTCATGTTTATTGGATACTTTGAACATGCAAAGTGCCCAGTGAGTTCTAGGAATTGTGCATTTATTTGCAAATTCTGGGCAATTTTCCCTCCAGGCAGGCAAAGGACAGAGGATCTGCTCCCTTTTCGTGCTGGTGGAGCAGGACCCTCTAGAGCTGGGCTAGTGGGATGCCAGGGTTGGCAACCCAAAAACATCAGACCTGTCCCACTGCTGTCACCAGTTTGCTGGAATTTAGGAGCCTTCAGCCCAATCTAGACCCACACTTGCTTATATTTGGATCAAAGTAATTTATATTTCAAAGGTACAACAGCATCTTCAGGTGGACTCCAATAAATCGTGACTTATTTCTATAAAGAAAATGCCAATTGTTACAAAACTTTTTGGAAAGTGCTACTGGAAAATCACAGGAATATATTGAAATTCAGTGTCTGTGCGATTTTTAGGTCTACAATTGCACCGTGTCTCCATAGAAATAGTATTTTTTTTTTTTTTCTCCTTGCACGAATTTCCAAGCAAAGCTGAGTGAACATCCTCATTTTGAAGTCGCCCAGAGAGTAAAATGGTTAACAGCATGTCTTGAGCCAACAGATTTGGACCCGATGTCTCCTGTCTCAGTGCCTGGCAACCCTTTTTTTTTTCTCCCAGAGGGACAGAATTCCACTGTTGACATATTTCAAAGAAAACAGTGCTCGCCGTGGGAGACGGGCGTTTTCATCCCGCGTTACATAAAGGCTCCAGAACCTCTCAGGTTTCCATAGCAGTGTTGGAAATCCATATGAAACAGGTCTGCCTTGTGACAGGAATAAATAGGAATAAAAATTAATGGCTTTAATTTCAAGCCAATTAGGATGCCTTTCTGCTGTTTGGTCTAAGCTCTGTTTGCTTACCTGAGAGAGAGAGAGCGGATGGAAAAATGCAGTTTCTGCTGAAATGTGAAGATGAAGTCTTAAAATGTCTTCTCTCCTTTAAAAAACTGACAAAACTTGGGAGTTTTTCTTTGGATATGGAAATGTAACATGATGCTTGACTGCTTTGAAGCTGATCACATCCTCCTTGCTGATTTTATGAGCACAGTCTTATGCCTAGAAAATGTTTCTCAGACACCTTCCCTTTCAAAAAAAAAAAAATCCTAAGGAGGGGTGACACCTCTTCTTCTGACCTTGCTTCACAGATGTCAAATTTAACATCTCAGTGTCAAACAAGCACTTTAAAATTCATCAATGTGGTCATCTAGAGCAGCTGAGGAGCTCTCCTAAAATATTGAGACATTCTTGGGAAAGATGGGGAGCTCTTGAGAGAAGCTGCAGCATTTTTTTTTTTTTTTAACAGAAGTTATAAGCAGAGTTTGGTGAAAAGAAGGAGGAAGAATTTTTGGTAAAATACTCCCTCCATCATCATATCCTGTTTTTCATCCTGCCTTATTTTTATCTTGCTTCTGATTCAAAAATCATAAGCCATCATACTCAAGGGGTGGTTGTGTTAATTTGTCTTCCCTAATAGTTAATTTATCACATGGAAAGCGCCTTACTGTCAGAATCCAAATTAAAATCCTGTTTACTCTTTTCATTATTCAAAATCCAATATGCTAGTGAGCTCCATGTTTTACATAATTTGAAACATTTGATGGGCTGGGGGGGAAAAACAAAAAAAAAAAGGTTGACAGCTTCACCTTTTTGGGTAGAAGAGTGGCAAATGTATCATTCTAAATCTTCAGCGTTGATCCCCCTCCGTGATTTCAAAGGGTTTTCTGTTCTCTGAGTCATTGGGCTTTTTTTTTTTTTTTTCCCCTGTCAGCCACCACTTCTGTGGAGCAGATCTGCTCCTTCCTTGGTCCCTGAACCTGCTTTGTCTGCTGTGTCCTACCCAGAGCTTTTCCTCCCTGTGGTTGGATTGAGATCTCCTGACGTGTGACAGCAAAAGCTGCTCTCAGAGAAGCTGCAGCCCCAGAAGCTTGGCAGGGTTGAGCAGGGCAGCCACAAAAAGGTTGTTTAAAAATAACCTCAAATAAAAGGCGCGGGGAGGAAGTGAGGTGTGCCAGGGGGAGGGAAAGGCACATTTCCTGGGGAGGTGTGAGGGTGGGAGAGCGCTGAGGTGAGGAGGCACAGGAAGGGCAGTGCCACGAGGTTGTGGGGCAGGGAAAAGCTCCGAGGCGTTTTGGGGCAAATGGGGCCAAGGCAGGCAGAGCAGAGCACGCCCAGGGCTTGTTCTGGAAGCAATTCGAGCCAATTATGCACTGAGGGGTCAGGCACTGGAGCAGTTCTTAGCGTGGATGAAACTCAGAGGTCAAATCTTAAGTAAAACTCCAGCTGACTTTGGAAGTCGCTGCCTTTCTCTGACTATTGAACTGCTTTTAACCCCAAGGGCAAACCTGGGGGGTTTTGTCCCACCATTGTTTCACTGGCAGCACCAATTGGCACTGGCTTTTTCCCAGGGCCACGCTGAGGCTTTTTTTTTTTGCCTGCTGGTCCCTTCAGTAAAAGCCTTTCACCTGGGGTTTCCTTTAGTTTGGTGCCTCGCAGCGTTGCTGTTTTCCAAATTGCCATCTGCTCGCCGTCGAGTTCCACCTCTCCACGGGGACGTGTGGGCTGCTTGTTTTACTCCGCTGTAGAGCAGAATATTCTTTGTGTTTCTACTCCTGTGACCTCTTTGGAGAGGGCTCGGGCCTTTTAAAGGATCTTTGTGCATTTTGAAGGGTATTTTACATGCTTGGAAAAATAACTTTGCTTACGGTGACATTAATATGGAATTGAGGAAGCAAACACAGCTGGCCCAGTGCTGCTATTTAAGGCAGAATTTGATGGGGAAGTAATTTGAACATAAATCTGTGACAGGTCTTTTAAAACGTAAAAGAACAAAGAGCTGAAGTGTCTTGGGGAAATGTTTTGAAAAATAAACACTTGCTTAGCTCGTGAAGCTTTCGGACCTGGTCCCCTGAGCTGTTGTAAATTCGGTGAGAGGTGGGGCAGGGCAGGATCCCCGACTCACACACCCCAAGCCCACAGAAAGGACTTTTGCCAGGGGCTGGTTTTCCATGGCTGGCTGTCATCAGTGGGTCTGCAGCAGGACCAGGAGGACTGTTTGGGTGGAGGGTGAAGATACCAAATATTCCTTGGCACCTCTGGGTCCAATTCCTGGTTCTGCCATGTGTGGTTTTTTTTCTGGGTGACGTTACCTCACCTCATTTTCCTCCTGTTTGCGGATTGCCTGTGAGGAATTCTGGCCAGGAGGCTCAGGAAGACACAGAAGAGAGGGTGGTGCCTCTGCTGGGGGAGCTCCCTCTGCTCTGACTGCATTCCCAGGAGGTTTTGCTTTCACACACTGTCAGGGATGAACTCGTGGCTGTCTGTGCCTCCCTCCCAAATGCCACGGAGTGCACTGGATGTGGAAACTTCCATCTCCCAGCCAACTCCCTCTCCTTCCTCCACTGTAGCCCTGGTTCCGTGCCTGAGGTGTTTTGGTTTCCTGAAATTCCTTTCCCAGGGAATTTTCTGTAAACAGGAGAAATGTTTTTGTAGCTGTACCTTTGTTATTCATTCCTTTCCCTAGGAGGGACTTCTCCTTGGTGTCCCTCTGCTCTGAGCAATGTGAGTGAAGAGGTTTGTCTTTGTGTCACCAATCCAACTGGTCTGTGTGAAATAGTATAAAAGGGAGACACATCCCAGAAATCAAGGAGTCATTTTCAGCCTTCTGAATCTCAGAGTCTGTGTCCTTGTGGTGTAAAACAGCATCACTCCACCTCTCCAGGAATCCTTGCATTCCTTCCTTTCCAGAAACACTGCCCATCCTCACCCTCAGCCAGGAGTCCCCAGATGCTGTGCCTGAGTTCAGCAATGATTTTAATTCCTGATGCTTGGTTTAATGTCTCCTAAAACACACGTATTTTAACTACAAACTCCCCAGGGACCTTGTTCAGAACTAATTGCTCGCTGTTTGTGCAATCCTTCAAATACGTTAAATGCTCTGTGAGGGCTTGGAATTACTCAGCTCTGCTCTGGTTTGGTCTTAAAAGACGGGGAGGGGTGTCTGGCTGGGAATTGGGATGGATCAACCCTCATTCTGGCTCTGCAGAGACAGTATAATTTGGGCGAGTTGACTAAACTGGTTACAGCTTGGATTTCCTGCAGGGAAAGGATAATGGCTTTATTTTTAATTGGGCTAAAAAACGCAGCGTGGAAGGGCTGACTGCAGAAATGGCTGGAAGTTACAAATGAAATTTATCATAACTGTTATTATTAGTACGTCACTGAGAGTGAATTTAGCTCAGATCATGCTTTCCCCCATAACGGAGTGGGGAGGGGAGAAGGGGATTTCTAAAATAGCTCAGAAAAAGTCGTTTTTCTCATCGTTTCGAGCATTTCCCATCTGCTGCGAGCACATCTCTGTTTTATTTCCTAAATATCTTTTCCTTCTGGTTCTATTTTAAAGTTCCCCTTGCCAAGACTTCAGCTCCCGCTGCCAGGATCGGGGCTGGGGGTGTGTGACAAGCCAGGATTTACCTTTCAGATTTCGCACTTAATTGACTGAGAGGAATTCCCCACGCCCAGCGCTCGGTGCTCAAACCCCTCCCGCAGCCCTGAAGTTTCTCCCCGCCCCTGGCGATTCCTTGTCCCTTCTTTTCCTTGTGTTGTGAGAACGGAGAGAAGAGGTTTAGACTGGCTCAATTCGTGGGGTCAAATTCACTTCGGGCTGGGATTGCGTTTTAAAAGAGGGCTGGGGATGCTGCTCCATCCCGCCCAGCACTTTTTATCTTTACATTCCGCAGTAAATGGGGCACAGATCATTTAGGGGAAATCCTGCCAGGGCTACCAAAGGTGTTACAAAATCTACATTTTAAGCAGCTTCTGGTTGTGACTTTGGAGCTGCAGGAGGGGGGCTGCACTCACTCTGAAGCAGTTTTGGCATTTCTCCCCAGCTGCATCTCCTGGAGATCTTACAGGGACAGTGGCGGCAAAGGCACTGCTGGAGGGGTCACATTTTGTGGGGTTTTCCTCACCCCTAAGGCAGAGATATCCCGGATAAACAGAGAGATCCCAGATAAACAGAGATATCCCAGATAAACAGGCCATGTTTTGGGTAATTTCTGCCCAGCTCCCTCAGCATCCCTGTCTCACATCCCTGCTAACTACATTTTCAAATGCTGTGGATGCTGCAATGTTTTAAAGGTGGGCTTTTAACAGGACACTTTTCTGTCTGACAGTTCTGCTCTTCAGAAAACAAGAATTTCATGGGGGATAAAACGTTGGTTTTACCAAATTTCCAGTTGGCTGTCATGTTTTGTTCCTTTTTTCCTTTTTTTTTTTTTGTTTTTTTTTGCCCCTCTCATTTCAAAATTATCTTTAATAAAAAAGTAATGAAGCCAGTTTAGTGGTAACAGTTGCTTATCAGGTCAGGGTTCTATGAAATACTTCAGCCACTCCTTTCCATGATTTCATGCACAGGGATAGCAGAATTTATGTCAGCTGGCAAACTTAAAGGACATCAGATTTTTTTTTCCCAGGCAATTCCATTTATCCTTGGAAGATCAACACTTCCCAGTGTTTTAGACGTGGGGAAGGGAGGTATAAAAAAACCTAAATGATCCACCCAAGCTTCTAATTGAAGCCTGGCACAGAGGAGGGCCCACACACGTGCCATTCACCATCCTTTCTCCAGCTCATGTCAGCTCTGGTGGGGATTTCTTACTCCTTATCAAAGCCTGGGTCCCCAACAGTTTTACAATAATTTTTTGAGCCTGTGGAGTTTGGGGGCAGATTTAAAGACATGAATCACTTATCTGAGGAACAGTAGGCTCAAACCTCCCATATGTAGGCTGGTTTCATTTGAATTCCTTGACTTTTTCCTAAGTGAGAAGCCGAACGTGGTTTCTTCCTTCTTCTCTCAACCTTCCTGGCTCTGCTGATATCCAAAAATGCAAAAATGACATCTTGTCTCAGCCCACCAGAGCAGATGCAACGCAAGGGATTAGACTGGAATTTTTTCCTGAAATGCAGCACTCTGGGAGGCTTTTGGAGAAGGTGCCTTGGGGGAGCAGCGAGCGCTGTTCACTTACTGCTCACCCAGCCAGGCAGGGCAAGGGGGAGGCACAGCCAGAAGGGCAGCATGGCCTGAAAACCCACAGGGACACCTGGGAAGGGTCACCCTGAAGGGAAAACCAAGCTGGGGCGACGCTGTTTTACACCACAAGGACACAGGAGGCTGAAAATGACTCTTTTATTTTTGGGATGTGTCTCCCTTTTATACTATTTCACACAGACCAATTGGATTGGTGACACAAAGACAAACCTCTTCACTCCCATTGGTCAGAGCAGAGGGGACAGCAAGGAGAAGTCCCTCCTAGGGAAAGGAATGAATAACAAAGGTACAGCTACAAAAACATTTCTCCTGTTTACAGAAAATTCCCTGGGAATGGAATTTCAGGAAACCAAAACACCTCAGGCACAGAACCGGGGCTACACCGGGGTCAGCAGGAGAGTCTCAGCTGATGGCAAAAACCATCTGTGGCTGTGCTCAGACACAAGGGGATGAACAGCAGAGCTCCCTGGCTGAGGGAGGGGACACAGCTGAGGGGTTGGGCCAAGAGGAGGGTGGTTTTTGGGGTGCAGAGGCTGTGGAAGGGGTTGGAACAGCTGGATGTGCACAGCTGGATGTGCAGAGAGTGGGGGATGATGGAGCTCGTGCATCCCTGTGCTCCGTGTGATGGAGGTGAAGGGGGAGCAGCCTCAGCAGGAGCTGCACAGGGGTCCTGAATCCTGCCCTGGGGTGCAGGAACTGTGTCCTGGAGCTCTTCATCCTCATTGTAGCTCTTCATCCTTGTTGTGGCTCCTCATCCTCATTGTAGCTCTTCATTCTCTTTGTAGCTCCTCATCCTTGTTGTAGCTCCTTGTCCTCATAGTAGCTCTTCATTCTTGTTGTAGCTCTTCACCCTCATTGTAGCTCTTCATCCTTGTTGGGGCCCCTCATCCTCATTGTAGATCTTAATTCTTTTTGTAGCTCCTCATCCTCATTGTGACTCTTCATCCTCATTGTAGCTCTTCATCCTCGTAGCTCCTCGTCCTCACTGTAGCTCCTCGTCCTCATAGTGGCTCTTCATCCTCATTGTAGCTCCTCATCCTTATTGTAGCTCCTCGTCCTTGTAGCTCCTCATCCTTTTCATCCCTAGATTTGGTTCGGAAGAGACCAAAGTAGCTGCTGCAGAGTGAGGATATCTGCAGTGCCAGAGCTGTGTAGGAGGACAGAACGAGCTCCTGGCAGATGGGAAGAGGCTGATGAGTCCTGAAATCGTGGATGAGATCCAACTGTCCTGGTGTGTGTGTGTGTCCCCAGCATCTCCTGCCCTCCAATTAACCTTTGATTAACCAGGATCTGACCTGGGAGAAAAGTCAGGTTAGAAGTTTTCAGACACGTTGTCAAGAAAAAACATGGGGACTTGAGAGATTGGTGGTGTGGATTTCTTAAAAAAAATGCAATTTTGGCTGGGAAAGAGAAAATTTAAAAAGTGTTACTTTGATTTTTTTTTTTTTTTTTGNTTTTTTTTTTTTTTTTTTTTTTTTTTTTTTTTTTTAAGCCAGGCCCTAATGATTTTTATTCAAAAGCGGTTGACTAAATGTAATGAAAGAAAAATATTAAATCCATTGCTGAGGGCCTAATTCTCTATCTCCTGTGAATTACAAGTCGGTCTGAAATGAAGCCATGCAGGTGTCGTGCAGGAATAATGATTTGGTCCAGTGTGATTATTACAGAACGTCCCTCTGAAAAAAAGGAAGATGAGGTGATAGGAAAGGGGCACATCAGCTTTGAAGGATGCTGTTTGGAAAAGCAGGAAGGAGACAATTAGAAAAACATCAGCTAAAATTCCTTTACAGAGAATATTTTCCATCAGATTGGTCATGCCAGGCATGGATTTAACCCGTCGAGCCAGCAAAGCCTCACGGGCAAAAACCAAGGATATCATAAAAAGCAGGATGAATTAATTCCCTCTAGGAGGGAAAGACCACCCGTGGAGCCGTGAACTCCCTTTGATCCGAGCACAGGACCCCAGCCAGAGCTTCAAGGAGGTTTTTAGTGCTGTGACACGAGCACCCACCGGCCGTGGGGCACGGGGCAAACCCATCGCAATTCACGGCTCAACAACGCTCCGGGTCCCAGCAGCGCCGCTTCATTCCGCCACGTCGCTAAAAGGTCCCTCTCGGCTTTGCTTTTTAATTAATTAAGTCGCAGTGGTGGCGAGCGTGGCGCTGCAGCAGTTTCTCTCCGCCTAATTGTTCTCCAGGCACGTTTGCAGCGCTGCCGGTGTAATCCCAGGCTTGTTTCGGGAGTCAAGCTGCACAAATGAAGTTCCTGCTATTAAAAGCAGTTTGTTGCCTGTTCCTTGGCAATCTGTTCCCAGCGCTGAGGCTCGCTGGAGCACGGACTTTTTATTTTTTGGCAAGTTTTGTTTATTTTAAGCCAGAAAACGGTGGCGTTTTCCAGCTACCACACTGCTCTCAGGCTCTAGCCACGCTCAGGAAATCGAAGTTTTCCTTGCCAGCATCATTTTATTTTCAGCAGCAGCAGTCTGATGTGCCCAGTTTGATAGATCCTGGTGCAATGACATAATTATTTTCCTCCCCTCGGTCTAGGATAACTTACTCCTTTTCTCTCCTTCCTGCATTATGGTCTTTGAGCAATGAAACTCATTTTTTTCCTGTGCCCACGGCCCCTGATGTTACAAGATGCTTTACTCCCCAAGGTTTGCAGGCAGGAGGATGTATTTTAGATCACATTGCTCTTACTCCCCATCCTAAACCGCAGGACAGACACAGCAAATTAAATCAACTTCTGCTTCGTCACATCTGGTTCGTTTGTACCAGCCTGGTGCCACAGAGGCAGAAACCATTCTTATTCTCTCTCAAGCTAGAGTTGACTGGCTCTGCAGAGGATGAAACTCATACCTCACCTCTTTAAAATGGTTGGACGTGTTTAATGTGTCTAAAGCAGAGCCACTCGTGGCCGCAACCTGTTGTAGATGGGAGGGGGATTATTTCCTTCCAGCGTTCACCTCTCTGTGTTGATGTGTGGCTGAGGCAATCCCTGTCGTTCTCCCCACAGGATCAGGACGGCCCCAGGGGTGAAGATCTCGGACATCAGGGTCAGCGATGCGGACCAGTGGGGCGTGCAGGAGGAGACAGACAGCGCCAGGAGCACGGCCACGCTCACCTGCGTGCACAACGACCCCGGCGCCGAGGACAGGTGAGCCCCTGCTGCGTGAACCTGTGCTAAATCCTGCCAGAGACACACAAAAAACTTATTTAATGACACAGATTAGCAGTGGTTTTGCCTCCTTGGAAAAGGTAGGGGTGATCTGATGAGGGCTTTTTTCCCAGTTTGTTTCACTTCAGAGATTTTGGGCGTAGAGGAGACAGGTGAGCTCCTGCTGCATGAACCTGTGTTAATCCTGCCAGAAACACACAAAAAACTTCCTTAATCAGCCAGATTTGCAGTGTTTTTTCTTCCTCAGCTTCCTTGGAAAATCTATAGGTGATCTGATGAGAGCTTTTCCCCCCCTTTTTTTCACTTCCAAGTTTTTGGGAGTAAAGGACAGGCGAGCTCCTTCTGCATGAACCTGTGCTAAATACTGCCAGAGACACATAAAAACTTCCTTAATAAACCAGATTAGCAGTATTTTTTCCTCCTCAGCCTCCTTGGAAAAGCTATATATGACCTGATAAGAGGTTTTCCCCCCCTTTTTTTTCACTTCTGAGCTTTTGGGAGTAAAGGACAGGTGAGCCCCTGCTGCATGCTCCTGTGCTAAACGCTGCCAAAGACACAAAAACTTCCTTCATGACCCAGATTAGCAGCGTTTTTTCCTCCTCAGCCTCCTTGGAAAAGCTATATATGACCTGATAAGAGGTTTTCCCCCCCTTTTTTTTCACTTCTGAGCTTTTGGGAGTAAATTACTGAGTTGAGCTGGAGGCAGCCCCCCAGTCTTAGCTCACATCTGCTTTTCATGACCTTTGGGGCAGCAGAATTCATGTTACCAAAGAGCTGACAGGAAAAAAATGAACTGGAATAGAGAAATAGGGAGAACAACCAAAAGCACTATAGGAGGATGCAGCCCTCTTTATTTGAAAAGCTATGAAAATAATAGTTATTCCCTGTTATTTATTAATGCTGCAAAACACCTCTGGGTGCCTCTGAACTCTTGGAATGTTCTGCACGTTTGTGATGGGGATGCTCCCACCAGCTGGATCAAAAAGTAACGAGAAATTTACATTGTTAGCCAGAATTATGGATTTTTACAAAACAAGCAATTTCTCCCCAGCATCTTTCAGTTATTCCACAGGTAAAGTACACCGTGCATAAATTTAGCTGGAAATTGTGTAATGATTGGGAAATCACAAAACTTTATGTCGAAATTTTTATTCGCAGGGTCGTTTGCATCCATCTCTTTTTTTTTTTTTTTTTCCTGGAAACTCCTGTAAGGGAGGAAAATGGTTGCTGGTAATTGCTTAGACCTCAGAAGGTTATTGTCAGAGGTTTGGAGTACAAAGAGAGTTTCTGCTCTGTTTAGTCTCTGAAGCTGTGTTTGAGGAGCAAACAAACCCCATCCAGCTCCGGAGAGAAGTGCTGAGGGGAAGGATATTTAATGGGAAGATATTTAATTACTCTTTAGCAACAGGCACTGCAGAGGAGAGTTCTCCTGGCTGTGTAAATCAGGCCTGGTGAGCAGGGAGGGAAAAGTGCCTGGGTCTCTCCAGCACCGAGGCAGAGCGGAGGCGACTGAGTGGGCTGCAGACATTTATTTGCCTGGTGAAGCTGTGAAGTGAGGGGAGGTGAATTCCCCTCCCAGAGTCTCTGCAGAGCTGCTACAGAGCCTCGTGGCATCAATTCCAGGCCAGCCTTTCCCTTCCTTAGCTCTTCCATGCACTCGTTCCTCAATTAAAGGAAAGAAAAAAAGAAGAAGGAAAGGAAAGGAAAGGAAAGGAAAGGAAAGGAAAGGAAAGGAAAGGAAAGGAAAGGAAAGGAAAGGAAAGGAAAGGAAAGGAGAAGGAAAGGAAAGAGAAGGAAAGGAGAAGGAAAGGAGAAGGGAAGGAGAAGGGAAGGAGAAGGGGAGGTTGGGGAAGACCCCTCCTATTTCCTAAGCACATTTCTAAGTTGTAACTCTGAGGGGATGTAGGAAGTTCCAGCCACCTTCCATCATTATTTTCTGGGGGTTTCACAGGTGGATAATGCAGAGCTCTGCCCGCTGCATTTGGCACTTTGTCCCCATGCCTTTGTCCTTTGGCAAAGTGTCCCAGCTCCCCCAGAGCTGCTGCTGAGCCCCGTGAGCTAAAGGAAAGGAAAGGAAAGGAGAAGGGGAGGTGGGGGAAGACCCCTCCTGTTTCCTAAGCACATTTGTAAGTTGTAATTCTGAGGGGATGTAGGAAGTTCCAGCCACTTTCCATCATTATTTTCTGGGGGTTTCACAGGTGGATAATGCAGAGCTCTGCCCGCTGCATTTGGCACTTTGTCCCCAAGCCTTTGTCCTTTGGCAAAGTGTCCCAGCTCCCCCAGAGCTGCTGCTGAGCCCCGTGAGCTCCTTTGGGGCTGGGAGCTCAGGTCCCTTTGGGGCTGGGAGCTCAGGTCCTTTTGGGGCTGGGAGCTCAGGTCCCTTTGTGCCTGTCCTGGGGCTGGGGGTGACACGGTGGCTCCAGCAGGGAGGGCTCAGCCCCGTGGCTCCTGTGGGTGCGATGCTTTGGGATTTTAACTTTTATATTTTTCATCTCTTTGTAACCCTGCAATTCTTCAGTGTAGAACTCCAAACTCCACACACAGTGTGAGCTGCTGCTCTCCCATTTTGGTCAGACACAACAATTCCTGTCCAGGCCTGGGGATCAAGGACACCTCACTGCCTCAGGCCCTGAGAAATGTAAATAGAAGTGAGCTGGGGGAGAGCAAACTTGGGGTAAATGACTTCATTACCTGAAGCTGTAATTGGAAGATGAACCCCCAACATGCAAATGGACCAAACTTACCAAAGTGACAGAAAACCTGTGACCCATCATCCATTTTTGGGTGTAGCCCCTGGGGGACCCCAAATACAACTGAAGGCCCTTCAATACATATAAATAGAACTGCTTTTTATTCCCTTGATTCTGTCTGCCCTCTGTTTTTAGGTAGTCCCAAAAAAAGCAACAGGTGGCCAGGCAGGGTCTGCTCCCTGTGAACCTCATCAGGTTCTCTCCTCTAATAACTGTGACCTCTGTTCCCTTGGGAGCAAGGTGGAAAGCCATCAGTTTGAAAGTGAAATACTGAGGTTAAAGGAAGATTAAGGTCATCTGATGGTGCTGAAATCAAAATGAAGGAACTATTTTTAAAGTTGGACCAAAAAAAAAAAAAAAAAAACCTGAACCCTGAAACTTACTGCCTTGTATGTGGTTTCACTAATCCATGAAATTATACCTGTCACAGTAACTTAGGTTTTATTAAAACCGAGTTTTGCTTTGTGTTGAGCTGTTAAATTGCACAAAAGCAATGCATCTCAAGTTAATTAATACTTTGACCCTTTCCTTTGTGAGATTAGTTTAATATTTTTTGGATTAATTAAAGTATGCAAATAGAAACTGCTGAAAGATCACTTCCAGATTTGCAAATACTGTAGTGCTTCGAGTAAATATTTAACTTTGATCTTTCCTTTAATTTGTCTTTTTGGCCGTAATGACGGCCCTCCTGTTTCTTCTGAAGAGTGTCAAGTGTTTCTGTAGAAGTTCTGCTGTCTCATTGAAATGATCAGAGGCCTGAACTTGCTCCTATTAAGGCCGAAATTGTCACTGAATAGATCAAAATAGGCCAAAATAGACCTGGTTCATGTTTTCCTTGTTTTAGCAATCCAAGGAGTTCCATTAAAGGCAGTTTATGTGTGAGTGAGAGTGAGGATCAACCTCTTCTGTGGCAGAGCAGAATCTCTCAGCGAACAGAACTTTATCCACCTCGGGGGAAATGCTTTTTTTCTCTCCTGGAATTAATTCCCCTGCTGCTGACTCACCCAGCTGGTAGAGGAGCAGTGGCTAAGCCGGGACTGAGCCTCTGAGCCGAGCTTAGCTCATTTCTGGCTCAGATTTGGCCGAGTTCACGGTGGGTTGGAGCCTCCCTCGTGCTTTGTGCGGGGTGGAAAAGCCCTGTCAGCCCCCTGGGCAGGCACAGCTCAGGGAAAAGCAGAAATCCCCGTGAGTCACAGCCACCCTGGGCGAGATCTGTGCCCTCCCAGTGCCCTTCACCCCAGCCAGGTCTGCTCTGCGCTCGGGCTGTGCTTTGCCCGGTGCTCGGCTCTGATAAGAGCCCCTGACAGGCACAGCCTGTGACTCTGGGCTGTGACAAGTTCTAATCCTGTCTGTGCTCCTTGCAGCCCCTCTTATCAGCCGGAGCATTTTCAAATTTGCTTACTTTCCTAATCTTTCCTCCCCCGTCCCCTCTGCAGCGTTGCTGCTATCGTGGGCCCTTCATCTCCATTTCTCACGTTTCCCTACGCAAATTGAGGGTCCATTAAAAGGCTTTAAATTAAGACCTCTCCTCCTTTCATGCGGAGTGCATCGTTGCCCTTTTTTTGTGCATTGCTTAAAAAAAAAAATTCCTTATCGCAGCGTTTCAGGCAGTTTACATTATATTCTATTAAAAATCCATTTCGTCCGAGGTTGTCGGAATTCATAGATTAAAGCCTTCCAGAGTGTGTTTTGTTAGGAATACATTCATAAATTCACCTCTTTAGCAGCCCCATAAGCTTGTATTTAAAACCTCTCTTTTTTTTTTTTTTTTGATAATGCAGTTGAACAAAGAGCACAAGAAGAAGAGATTTATTTTAAATAGACACACACCAGTATGTATGCCCACTTCTTTTCTGATCTCTGTGGAGCCTTGCTTTGCCCTTAATTTTGCCACCTCGAAAATTCTGGTTGCTCATTGAGTGAGGGGGTTTGGTTGTTACCACCTGCATCTCTTCTCCCTCCAGCGCTCTCTCCTTGGGGCACAATCTCATTTTGGTGGGGATGGTTGAGGCAGCAGCGTTTTGGCTCAAAAAGAGTTTATTCTTCAAGCACAAATAGTTTTTTGCTCTGTGCCTAGACCCAGCACTTCCCTGCCACGGGGAAGGATCCGTGTGGGTTTCTGCTTTGAGCTCAGGCACGGCTTGTAATGAAGTCAGGGCTGGTGGGCTTTGCTGCAAACCAGGTGTTTTCAGCCCTGTGTGCAGAACAGCTGAGCTGCTGAAGGGCTGGGACCTCACCCAGGGCTGTCAGGGCTGCAATTAGTGCAAGAAACGCCTTTGAAATGCACAGCCAAAATCTGGGAGTCTACCAGACACGAGTCCTCGGTGGTTTCCTGCAGACAGATCCCCCTCCGTAAAGACCACGCAGGGTTTTTTTGTTTCCCCGCTGAGATTGCCAAAAGATGGATGGAGCCTCGCAATTCTTGTGTCCTTTGCTCCTGAGAGTTCTCTGGAAGCATTTCAGGAACGTGCCACAAATTGGCCTGCACAGGGACCAGGGCAAGAGGGCTGGGAAAAAACTCCCTGAGAGGCTGGTCCATCCTGACGAGCTGTGGCACCCCATAACTCAGGGCTGAGGGTTTCAGGGGCTTTGCCAGGGTGTTTTAGCATTTTATAGGATTAGGTTCTTTCAAACCAGTGCTGAGTTTCCGTGGTCTCGTTTGAAAGGCTGCAGAGCAGAACGTATTTCATGGTGCTGGGTGTTCTCCTGGCTGGAGAGGTGAGGAACAAACACTTTTGTGCGACCCAGCCTTTGGTTCAGGACACAGGAGATGGCACCAGCACAAAAGCTGAGGCCAGAGAGCTGCTCTGAAAGGGAATAAATATACTGAGAGATCACTTTCCTTCCTCAAGAACAGTCATTACATTGTATTGGATTATTACCAGGTAAGGGGAGTCTGATCCTTGACAAACCAGTATTTTAATCAGGAGGGTGATATTTATGCTAACTAGCAAAGTTAATAAAATCGATTTGACCTGCAGTGCTGAGTAGAGCCTCATTGAGACCAAACTGGTTCTTCTCACCCAGGGATTATTTTATCTTCGTGTCTATAATACAGCTTCTGTCTCTCAGGATATCCATCACTGCGTGAATTAAACTTGCATGAGGGGCACTCAGCATGCAGGAGAAAGAGTGAAATCTTCAGAAGGGTTTTTTTTTTTCAGGTGTCCTCAGAAGTATTTATTCTGTTACCTGGAAATTTATATGTATTTTTAATTGATTCAGTTCAGTTCAGCTCTAATATTTGACGTCCTCTGTCTTTAAAATTGAATGAAAAATTAAGATTCTATTATGATCATTCAATTTCTTTGCTATTTTAAGAGGTGTTCACGGAATTAAAATTAACTTTAGGGCAGCACCTTTCTGTAAACATCTCTACCAGTGAACAAGGTGGAAAAGCACCAGGGGTCAGGAGGAGGATCTACAGGGATTGTTTATAGGGATTGTTTTGGGTTTGGGTTGTTCCTCCTCAGGATTTCCCAGGCCAGACTGAGAGAGTTCTGTCCTTGGCTTTCCCACAGGCCTCAGGGCACTGCCTGGAGCCTAAAAATCCACGTTGTGACCACTGTCAGTTCCCAAACTGTGTGGAGCACCATTCCCCCCTGCACATTCCAGTCCCCCCTGCACATTCCAGTCCCCAATTCATGGGACAATAAGCAAATTCTCCACCTGGAACCTCCTGGGCTACTCAGCCCCTCTCTGCCAGACTGAGATTCTCTCTCAGAGCTCCTCGGAGGTGTTTCCGTGTCGAATTCCCCCCCAGGATGACACACTCGGGGTCTGGTGCTGCCTTCCAAGCCCTCCATAAAGGGACTGAGGGGCAGAGATTCCCAACCCCAGTCTGGCAGGCAGAGGCAGGGCTTTGCTGAGCTGATTTACCCCAGTGCCTCGGCCTCCTGGAGGCTGAGCTGTGCTCACCCCCGGGTGTCATCTCGGCACAGGGCAGCCTGATGCTGCAGCCAGGGCTTTGGATGCTCCTGGAAGATAAATCAACCCAGGAAAGACGGGCTGCAGCCAGCCCGGCACTCAGCACAGCGTTACTCCCCGCGCCGGGGATGTGCACTCAAACCCTTCCCGATGTGTTTATTGCCACGAGGAGGAACTCTCCCGACCCCAGGACACGGAGTGTGTGAAGTGCCACCAGCAGCAGCAGCAGTTGTCTGACAGGAGATCAATGGCGCGTGTTGCTGTGCACGAAGGAGCACACACAGACAGCCCCGCTCGGGATTATTTCAGGCCGTGCAGAGGCAGCGGGCTGGATGCCACCGAGTTCACGTAGTACTATGAAGTGGATGAGTAAGAGGAGCAGAGGGAGGGAAGAAACACGGGGAGGGAGGGGTGTAAAGCAGGCAGGGAAGGATGGAGAAGTGCTGAGGGGGAAAAAAGGCAGGGGGATGGAGAGGGAAAAAGGCCAGGGAGATGGAGAGGGAAAAGCCAGGGAGATGGGAAAGGGAAAAAGCCAGGGAGATGGAGAGGGAAAAAAGCCAAGGACATGGGAAGGGAAAATAGGCAGGGAGATGAGAAGGGAAAATAAGTCAGGGAGATGGGAAGGGAAAAAGCCAGGGAGATGGAGAGGGGGAAAAAAACAGGGAGATGGAAAGGGGGAAAAAGCCTGGGAGATGGAGAGGGAAAAAGCCAGGGAGATGGGAAGGGAAACCCACTGCTGTCACCCCCTGCCAGACTGATGTAGGTGAGGGCATTGGACCTCCTCAGGAACTCTTCCCACCATGAAAGCCGTATTTCCATGAGGCCAGACTCTGGCTAGTTTGGAAAGGAAAGCTTTGAATTAAAAATGAGGGGTGTTAAGGTGCTGTGGTGCTGTGTACTTGGGTGTTACCCTCCTCTTCTTCTTGCTGCTTTCCTTAGGTCAGAGGTGTTATGGGCAAAGAAATGTGCTGTGGCTGTGGGATGCCCACGGCCTTTAGATCCTGCAGGAGCTCACTTCCCAGCCTTTGGCCACCCTCAAGACAGCTCTGTCCCCTGAGCCATTGACGAAGGGGATTTTATCTTTAATGCACCAGTTTCCAGGCCGTGACCTCTATTGTGAGTGTGTGAGCCTGTTCTGCTTTGTGTAAAGCGAGAAGCATCAACACACGTTTTCAAATGTAAGCGGCTCCACTGAGTCACAAAGAGAACCTGAGTTAGAGGAATTTTAACTAACCTTTCTTCTTTACATCTCTGCCTTTTATTGTGTGAAAGAACCCAGGCCAGCCTGGCAACGTTCCCGTTAGATGAAAGCGCCGACACCTCACCGTAAGCTTAGAGAGGACAGAAAAATAATAGACAAATTAACAGTAGGAGGAACAGCTTATTGTAGAAAACCGTGGGGCCAGGATCAAATATCATTTCTGGAGGGTCTTTTTTCCTCTTTCATTCTTTCCCTTTTTTTTTAGTTTTTTTCCATTCAAGGTCAAGAACAATGAAATTGTCTCCATCTCCTGTAGGGAGCCCAGTATCCTGGAATGAATTCCCTGCTGACCAGGCAGCTCTTTGGGGTGGCTCTTTCTGCCTCTCTCTCAGCTGGGCTCGGTGCTGCTCTGGGGTGAAAAACGAGTTTCACTCTCTTAGAAAAATTTATAAGTTTAATAACAAAAGATAAAATAGACAATTTAGGAGATAGAAAAAGGAAAAATTTCTTGGCCAAGGGTGCCTGGCATCAAGCCAGCCAGCAGCACACCTTCACCCTTTCAGATTTCTGTTTTTAAGGATCTCTGTGTTACATATTCAATAGACCCTAATGCATGATTCAGACATTCCCTTTGGGTTTGATCCGTTTCAATTCCCTCCCAGTCATTTTATCTGGTAGATCCGTCTGTGGGTGGCTCTACTCTGTCTGGTAATATGGGTCTCATAAATTCTTCTCCTGAGGTTTTTGGTTGTCTTCATTTGGATAAGAAACAGAAAGTCAGCAGCCTTTATGCAGGAATGCAAGGTGATCCTCCATACCTTCTGGCTTGGTCAGTTTAGATATCACAAAGAGGAAAAAAACCTAGTCTTTTTACTAGTTACAGTCAGAAAATATACATTTATCACCTTTCTAAACTCAATTAAGAAAAGATAATACAGTACAATTATACATATAGCATTCATTTTAGTATTTGTGAAAAGCCAACTTTATAATATGCATTTATAACATCTGGTAAAGCTCCAGCAGAGCTGGGTCAGAGGGAACAGGGACTGCTGGAGCAGAGAATTGCTCCTGGCCCCAGTTCACCAGCCCAGGAGGGTGACGGCTCAGCCACTCTTCTTGTTCCATCTTGTTCCATCCCCGTGTTGTGACCCAAAAGAATCTTTTTGAGCAGATGAATCTTTGGTAGCTGGAGCAGCCTGGTGTGCACTACAGGGAGCCTCAGCAAAGTCAGTGTTCTGTTGTCTGGAAGTTTTGGAAAATGAGGAAAATCTTGTTGGAAGAACTCAGTACAGAGGCACGAAAATGACTTAGAAAATTAATTTTTGATAAAGATCTCTGGGCTTGTCAAACCAGCCGAAATCTTTGTGCAAATCCAGAAAAAAATGCAGAAAATCTCTTCTGGCAGCACTTGTTTGATGGGACTACAGTGAATTAGAAAAATATTAGGAAAAAAAAAAAGCAACAAAACCCAAACATTGGAACTCCAGACCCTTTGGTCTCTTCCTTGCTGCAGAGCTGAACATGCAGAGGAGTGTCTTAACTAAACTCCTCATGAGTGCAGTCCCCAGAACCTGATCCAAACCCTATTCTGAGCAACAGAAAAGCCAACCAAACCGTTACGAAATCAGTCCTTTCTTTTTTTTTTTAATTTGACCTAATTACCTCCGTTTTGGGTAGATCATTCCTCGATGTGAAGCTTAATATTGATGTAACAGTTGGGAAAGTTTAATTTCAGGGTAGGGTGGTCTGTATAATTAGGACTGCAAGAACGTGGCGGGGAGGCTGGGAGCCAATTTGCGGCGCATGCAGATGAGTGAGTGACTGCCGGAATCGTTATTCATCCAGTGGAGCCTGCCCGCTTTTTTTCCACACTGGATGCCAAAGGGAATGGTGACATGTTCACAATCAATGGGCGTCTCCAAGGCTCTGCTGCTTTCCTGCCTGCTCTTCCCCGTGCAGTGTGTTTTGGAGGGGGTGGGAGCTGCCTGGGGAGGTCCATGATGAAAACTTGCCCGATTGTGGGGAATTCTTCTGTGGGAAGCTTTGCAGAGTTCTGTGGGCACTTTGCAGCCGTGCTGACTGATCCCTGAAGTGTGGGTGATAAAGCACCACGGCTGCTGAACTCATCACTCTCACAACGGATGTCTTGACTCCAGGGACAGAATTGTTGTGTGTTGGATTTTGGGGGGTTGTCTCCATAATTTCACCACCTTTTTCCCCTTGAAGTAGTCTCTTCCTTGGTGTTTGCTGAGGAGAATACCCAGCAAACACAGTTCTTAGTGCAGCTCATCTTGTAAACGTGGGCTCTGCACAGTTCAGGTGTTTTCCCTGTCCGTGCTCACCTTGGCAGAGTTTGTGGCAAAGCTGGCACGGGTGACAGCTCTGAGCCTGTTGTCCCTGTGCGGAGTGAGCACCACTCCTCACTGCACATTCCATTCCCCACTGCACATCCCAGTCTCCACTGCACATTCCATGAGGTGAATACCCAGAAAACACAACTCTTAGTGCAGTTCATCTTGTAAATGTGGGCTCTGCACAGTTCAGCACCTTGAGTTGCCTCCCATCCCCTCCCTGCTGGGAAATCTTCATGGATCCTTAAGGAAATCCCAGGGGGAGGGAGGAGACGTGACCCAAGCCCTTAATGCCACAAGAGGCGTGACCTGATTGTTCTGTAAATATTGTACTTTTTAACGTATTCCCAGCTTGCAAACCCATCCCAGGCTCGGGAGAGCCCCTTTCCGTGGGGTGCCACTTAAGTACCCACTTGCTCTGAAGTACCTGCCTGGTTTCTGTGCCTGGCAGGTGTGATGATAAAGGAGGCACTCAGAGCCTGCCATTACAGACACAAATCTACAGAAAAATAAATGTCTTGATGGTTCTGCCTAATGACAGGCATTAGTGTGTCACACCTGAAATGCTGTGGAAACCAGAAACTGGAATTTTCTGTAACATTTCTGGTATTTCAGGTGTTGCTAAGGAATTTATTTTTGGCAACCGTACACAGGGATTGAAGCCCCATAATTGGATTGTTCTTTGATATAATGGACTGGGAAAAGATTATTGAATGAATGTGAAATCGGGGAGCCGGTATTTGAGGTGCGTTTGGTTCCTCCTTTTACCAATTTATGAGTTTGGCTTGCAGCAAAGCCTCCTGCACATATTTGGATTCCAATCGTGGTGTGTTGACTGGCTTACTTAATAGCCAGTGCATTAAAGTACAAAAGCTAACAACTCATTTATTAGGCATTTAGCCAAAACTTCAACCCGTTTTATTGTTAGGAGGTGCTGTTGCTAGACAGGCAAATATTAAGTTTGTTACATTGATTTATTTGGATCATCTGTGCCAAACACATTATAAAACAACCCGGCATTAACTTTGCATAAATTATTTTTTTGCTTTAGTTAGAATTTTCCACTCGTTTTGGCCATCAATATGCCTCACCTGTGTTTACAGCTTGAGAAAGTTACAAACTTTTTTTTTTTTTTACGTTTATGTTTTTATGGTTAACTTAAAAAGTTATGAACTCATAAAATGAAAAAAAAAAGGGAAATTGGCTGATGCTTTTATCGGTGTTTGTTTCTTGTAAACTCTGGTGTTTGTTTGAGAAGAGCATTAAATGGGAATTAAGCACTTTGCTCATCTCACTGGGGCTGGAAGAGGGGGAATCTCCCCTTGGCACTTGGCTGAAAATACCATTTTATTACAAACCTGGACATCCAGCCCTTGGGAGCTCCCACTCTGAATCTTTGTTCATTCTTTCTGTAGAAGTTGTGGATTTTCCCAGGACACTTGTTCAGGGGTTTGCTGTGAAATATTGCAGTCATTAAGGCAAATCACTAAAGCTTTAGCAAAAAAGCTTTCCTTAAAACCAACTGCCAATAACTTGATCTTGCAAAAATGCTCTTTTATTTTGTTGTTGTTGTTGGCATAATTAATGAAGTGGTTTGGTTCTCCTGGAGTTCTCACTGGGCTCAGAAGCTTGGCATGTACAAATCCCAAGAAGAGCTTTGTTGCTGGGGGATGCTCTTCTGCACGTGTGGTGTGGGTGCTGCATTTTTTTTTGGCTGGTTTTTCGGGCAGCAGCAGGACTGGCAGCGCTCACCCCTCCTGCTGAGTGATTTCACTGAGCTGCAGCCTTGGTTTCCCCAGGGAATTAAAATTTCCCTCCTCCTGGGCTGGGCCAGTGGGGACCCTGCCCTCACCCACCTCAGCTCCTCGGCTCAGCCCTGCACAAGCAAAAAGAATTATTTTGTCTTTTCTCTTGGGGGTTTGCAGTGCAGAGATTTAAATCTGGGAGTCTGGACCTTGGCAGTGAGGGGATAGTGGAGGTTTTTGCATCTGTGGGTTTCCCATTTTCACTCTCCCTCTTGGACAATTTATTTCCATGCTGGTTTTCTGAGTCTGTGACTGGTGTATCTTTTTGTTTGGCAAGCACTTCTTAATGGTGTACCGGTTAATTTCTCCAGTGACAAGAGGAAGAAATAAGTTATTCCTCCTTTTAAAAGAGTGATTTAAGTAGGGAATAATGAATGCAAAACGCTGTCATTAAAAATCAGCAGATAAGCTGATGGATCATCTGTCATTCCCAAGCCTTGCCATAAAGGAAAAGTAGATTTTTTTTATTTTTTATTTTCAAATAAAAATGGTAATGATGGGTATGGAACATGCTGACTGTGAATGCCTTAATAATGAATACTGTTGTTTATTCTGTCAACAACACCTTGCCACTGCTGCTTCACAACACCTTGTGGGAGAAAATGACTTCTTTGATACTGAATATTTCCATTTGATTGCCGATTGTCATCCTGTTAGTGTCATGAGCTGTTGATTAGTCAGTACCACAGGGCTCCAAAAAGCCAGCTCTGGTGCCTGTGCTGGTGTGGAGCACGTGCAGGACGCTGTGCCCGGGTCTCAGTGCTTGTTTTAGGGACAGGATTTTGGGGAGCTCCTTCCAGAACCTCAGCTGATGTTCATGAAGCCAGGGAGCAGCTGTTCTCTCTGTTTTCCATGCCTTTATTTCTGTTTTTTTCCTTAAATGGGAGGCTCTGCCCCTCTGCAGCAGCCTGGACATCAGCCTGAGAGCTCTCTGGGGTTCAGCAACATCGAAAATTGACACTTGCCTGAAACGGGAGCTGTCCCAGCCCAGCATCTGCCTCAGGCAGGGACCAGGGTTCTATTCCTCACTCCACACCCTGAAGAGAAAGAACATTTATGTTTCCCGTGCATTCCAAGGAGACAGGGAAGGAGAAGCTCAAGCCCTCATCTCACTATTCTCCATCCCAAAGAAACATTTTCCAGTGGCTGAAGATCTGAGCTCCCTTTGAGGAGCTGTTTGCTGCTCCACAACAAGCTCAGCTTTTCCAATTACTCATGTTTTTACATATATGGTAACCCCAAGCCAGATGAACGTGGACACGTTCTGAAAAGACTCTGGTGGAGGGGGAAATAAAAGTGTCAAGCTTTCTCAGAAGCTGAAAATACCAGCAGATGTCTGTTGATTTGGGGCTATCCGGGCATTTGTACCTTTATTCTTTGCACGAGCGTTGAAAGCCACTGTGGGGCTCCTTTCTTGGTGTTTTACAGAACAAACTCTCTGATCTTTTTACAAAATATATTTATATATATATAGAGAGAGAGCAATAAATAGTATAAAGAACTGGAGAACTGGATGGGTGGGAGCAGGAATTGAATGGAACAAGGATTTGATCACCTGCAGTGGGACAATTTGTGGTTTTGCCTCTTGTGATTCAGCGAATTGGTGAAGCTTTGGGGCTGGCAAATCTTTTAGTTTCCCCCCCCTTTTT
>VXBN01013849.1:0-83986 GCA_013397395.1 Sinosuthora webbiana | reverse complement strand
TTTTTTTGATGAGGGGGGATGTCTGCTGGACTTCTTCCCTCCTCCTCTTCCTCCACCCCGAAGCTCCAGCAGAGATCAACAGGAGAGCTGAGGTTCTGTGAGCTGTAATTCTGTTTCAGCCATGATTATGTGGCAGTCTGCTGCACTCTGTAAGTGCTACTCCTGGCTTCCTGCTGGGAGCAGTTGATTAGATTCCAGTACCTTTTATACTGTAGATAAGGATTTTTTTTTTTAGCAAAGCATAGTAACACACAAAAGCCCCCATTTTATATTTTACTGTTTTTCTTCCTTCCCCCCCCCGCCCCACTCCTAACTCGGGCTTAAATACAAAACTAAAATGTTTTCTGGCAAGCCTGACCTTCCTTAATCCAATCTGTCCTCCCACTCCAAACAAAATTCAATCTCAAGGTCTATTGTGGCCCTAAATTGTAGGATAAGTCTTTGACCCGGGTAGAAATTCTCTACGAAACGTGAATCTTGAGCTGAATTTCGGACTCTCCCCGACGATATGAATGCTAACTGCGAGTTTATTTGCAGTCCCACTTGTTACATTTTTCATTGTCAGCACAAGCTTTATTCCTCCAGATACATTATTGAATGAATGAAAGAAAGCAAGCAGCCATTCTTTTATCTGTTACTGCCAAGGGCTGTAATTCATCCTGTTCGTTTTCCGTGCTGCTCTTTGCTTCGTGCGCTGCTTCTCCGGCTCGTGGAGCGCAGGAAAAAACTTAATTGCTCAAGTCTGATGTACTTTTCTATTCCTGGCAACGGTGTGGGTTGCTGAACCATTATGTGGGAGCTGCCTTCTGGAATCTGGAGTGTGTGTTGCAGTTGGGATGTGGCAGGGTTAGGGCCCGGCCCAGGAGGAGCCTTGGAATTGCTTTTTTTGGGTATTTTCTAGCATGCAGCCAATTCTGCTGGTGTTTCCTCAGCGCTTTTTGCAAGTGGAAGGTTTTCTCTTTTGGAGGTCTCGTGCTAGAAGGTTTTCTTAAAGTTTATGGGACCATTTGGTTTTGGGAAGTGAAGAGGGAAACTCTGAATTGATACCAGCAGCTGATGTTTGACATGTTTTATTTTTTATTAAACCTATTCCTTAAAATTTACCAAGAAGGTGAACCTCGTTTTTCACAGACCAAAACCAGGAAGCAACTCTTTATCTGATGACGTGAAAGACCATCACTCTTGACCGCTAATCTAGTTTGATTTCCTGCTAATCAAAGCTTTAGTTGGTTGTTATTTCAGCTTTAATTCCACCTGTTTACCATAAAACACCAGGACAGTGCTGGTACTCAGGTACAGAGGAGTTTTATCAAGCAGTGATGATGATGCATATTGGCAAGTCACTTCTTTTTATCATGTCTTTTCAAATATTTACACTCCAAATCCCAGACTCCCCGAGTCAAGTGATTTTGAAGGAGGATTGCTCTTGCATTTGAATGTAAAAAAAAAAAGTAAGATTCTGCTTGTTTTGACTGATGAAAAGCCTTGAAAATTTCATGAGACTGGAAAGAGGAGAGCAAAAGGAAGAACAGTCGGAGCTTTAGGAATCCTTTGGATGTGCAGGGCGTGGAATGTGATGTCTGTGTGTTGGCGGTGCCCTCGGGGCTCTCGCAGAAGGACCACGCCGTGGTGGGGAGGGCTCCAGCTCCAGGAATAAATTATATAAATGATCTCCAGGCTGAAAGTGCTCATCGGATTTCCTGTCTTGGTGATTAACAATGGAGCAGACAGTAATTTCAATATGAGCATGGTTAGTCTACCTGTTAATGCCCCATGAACGCAAACGGGGCGGGTCCTGAGGAGCTTGCCCTGCTAATTAGTATTTCTGTGCTTTCACTAATCGCCTGAACTGGGAACCGGGCCAAGACTAACAGAAGAGACTTCCAGTACAATAAATTGTTTTAATTTTTGTGATCTGATCTTATGCCTGGCTCGGTGTTTCTGAAGGCAAGGGCAGAATAAAATCTCATTTTGCATGATAACGTATGCAAATCGGAACTTTTTGGTCCCAGATGAAGCTTCTCTTCTATTGACACAGTGCTGGGGAAATGCTGCTGAGAATAAAAAAAGCCACTAAAACTTTATTTTGCTGATAATATTCCATTATTGCTTTGTAAGCTACTTTATCCATAGGGCAAAATCTGCCAGAGAGATAAGATCCCATAATTCCTGTTTGCTTGTACCGTTCCCTTTATGATTTATAGACTGCTGGAGATGTTCGTGGCATTTCGCAGACATATAAAAGATTGACATGTTCTTGCCTCAAAAGAACTTAAAAATTCTGCAGTTTAGCAGCGCTCAGCAGTTCCTCCTGTTTGAATTTTACTTTTAATGGCACTGCATAAAATCACTATTGCACAGCCACCAAATGAAGTGGCATTTTATTTTTAGTTACAAATGCGACGGTTTTTTTTTAACATGTTTGCTGTAGGTCTAGACTGTGTGTGGGATGGGCTGGAAGGTTCTTCTTCCCAGTCCCCTCCTCAACTCTTCACTTGTATTTAAAACCTTCTCCCAGCATTGACTGGAAAGAATTAAATGCCATTTTATTTACCAGTATTTGAAGTGTCACTTTGCTGCTTGACACTTCTTTAATTCCTGCACCGTGTCCTTGCAGTAGAATGTGAGTGAAGTCCCACCTCTATACCCGCAATTTTAGGATTTCCAGGCAGTGGTGTAAAGCAAAAATCCTTCTATATCCTGCCCAGGTAATTTGGCAGAATTGCATCTATAAACATAACATTAAAAGCAATTTTCTGAGCCTCGTGATTGCACTGATTTTGTTTGTCACACACCTGCGTGTCCTGACTTGCCGTGTTCTGTCACTCACAGTAAACTCTGGGCTCTGGGTGTGATGTGACAGATGCTAATGAAGATGATACAACACAAATTTTAAAGGCAGAGATGCTTGGGAAGGTCTTGCTTTCACCGTATTACGCGCTTTGACAAATTAATTTTGTTGAAAATACAGTAAAATTCTGGGGGGTTTAAGGTGCCGTGAGCTTGTACCCTGAGCATAAATTAAATACAAGGAAATTTTATGGCTCGCTTTGATGAATCCCAGCCAAAAAAGGTTTTTTGAGCAGCAGACTGGTGGGAGGCAGGAATTATTCAGAGAGGTTTTGTTCCTAAGGAGGGGAGTGAAAAAACTCCTGCTAATTTCACTGGGAACTCGGGTAACCCGCAACGCTCTGGTCCAGCTCCATTTCCTCAGTGCAAGGCAGCAGCAGGGGCGGCTTTGTCTGGATTTGTGGCTGTAATAGAAGGCACCAGCAGGACTGTGAGGTCAGGAGTCCTGGGGTTTGTCAGACACCCCGCCTCTCCCTTTGAACAGACGCTCAGCAGCGAGCGCGGTGGAGCAGAATTGGCAAAACACGCTTTCAAAGACGGCAAACTTTGTTAAGGACTTGGGGCCAGGAGTCCTCCTGCTGGTTCTGCTGCCAGCCTTGAATGCAGCGTTGCAGGGGTGAAACATTCCCCCATGGAAGTGTGAGGATAGAGATTGTACAACAACTGTCTCGTAATTCCCTGATACAGGGAATTATTTATTCCGTGCTTGCTGTGGGAGAGGAGTTGATGTGCTGGGTGAACACTGGCTCAAATCTTCAGTTGCTTTTCCTTGTGTTTCTTTGCTCTTTGCCATCTCCAGTGAAATACTCCCCCATGGAAGTGTGAGGATAGAGATTGTACAACTGTCTTGTACTTCCCTGATACAGGGAATTATTCCGTGCTTGCTGTGGGAGAGGAGTTGATGTGCTGGGTGAACACTGGCTCAACTCTCCAGTTTCCTTGTGTTTCTTTGCTGTTTTCCATCTCCAGTTGCCTGCAGTGGGGGATCGTGCTCTGGGATGAACTTTTTATGCACTGCTGGGGCAGCACCTTCCTTGTGGGCAGTTCTGTCCCTCAGCACTGTGGCTGATCTGATTGTTGCAGGTTTTTCATCCCCTTGCTGCGCTGGTGAAACACCTTCTGACTCCTGGTGGCCAGTCAGGACCGCCCAGTTGAGTCTTTAGTCGAGGAGGAAACAATTGAAATGGATTTTAGCAAACCTTCTGTGGGTCATCACTGTGGCGAGGTGAGGAGGGCAGGGTGCAGGTCAGGGGAAGACCGTTCAGGGAACAGGAGCCCTGCTCACACAGGCACCCTAAAGCCTCCCATGGATGGTTTGGGAAGCCTGGGGTTTGGGAAGAAGCACCAGGAAGCCCAGAGCAGGCGTGTGAAGAGGTGGCACTGCCACACTCCCCGTGTCATCCCCCGGCACCTCACGCGAGGCCACCGTGGCGCAAACCCGGCCAGCGTCTCTCTGATCTGCACAAATGCTTCATCAGCCGTGTTTAAACTGCAGGGATGGTTGGTGTCTGTGTCACACAGGCTGCTGGGGGGAGTTAACACCCTCCCTGGCTGAGTGCTGTGCCTGCAGGGACAGTTTCTGTGTGTGACACGGCGGCAGGAGCGCGGTCCCCGCGACGTGCGCTGTGCCGAGCTGTGTCTGGGGCTCTGCTGGGGCCCCGCTCGTAAAACACAACAAAGTGGCGACAAGTACAAGCCTTGTCAGCTAAAGGATCTGCTGGGAATACCACGGAGTACTTAGTGACTAAAACAAATCAAATTTTGAAATCCTCCCTTTCGAGGGAAAGCGCAGAGGGGATTTAACTACAGTGAGCGAGTGTGTTTGTAGGGAAACGGGGAGAGGAGGCTCCACACGAGCTGGGCTGTGCTGGGACAGAGTTCTCTGATGGGGTTGGTGTGGGGCTCCAAGCAAAGGGAAAAGCAGGACAGCCTGGCAGGTGTGGGACTGTCACTGCAGGACATGAAAGAAAGATGAGAGACTCCAAATATTTCAGAAGGCAAAGAGCACAGAAAAAAGGCTTTTATTGTCTAATTCTTACTGCCTTTTATAAGGTGTTCCCATCCAGACTGAACATGGCTGGTGAATAGGAACGACACCTCTCTGATCCCATGGGTTAAACCAGAGAAACAGCAAAACTCCACCTGGAGAAAGATTGTTCTGAGAGAGGAGAGTTGTTGGCCAGGATTGTTTTGAGAAGAAACTTTCTAGAGAAATTTTTCCTTGGGAAGAACTCAGCAGCTGCTAGCAGGCTAAAAATCTCTCAGACCCAGAAATATCAGGCCCACATGGGACCATCCTGAGCAGCAAACCAAACCTTTTGTGGCCATGCCCTCCGTGCTGTGGCACTGGCAGCGGGTGCTCTCCAAAGCCCTCCTGCACGGTGAGAGCCTTGCTGCTCAGTGCTGGAAGGGGTTAAATACACGTGGTGCACTGCTGCCCTATTTGTGTAGGGGAAGATTCCTTTTTAATTGTAATTAGGCTGTCCTTGTGTCGGTGGCATGTTTCCATGTGGGAATTGTTCCTGACAGAAGCTGTTCCAGCAGTTTGGCCGCTCGCCTGGGGAGCTGGGCCTCAACTCTCTGCTGAGCCAGATGCTCCCTCTGTGTCTCTGGCCAAGGCACTTCCACTGCCTGTGCCTCAGTTTCTGGTCATAAAATGGGAATATTGACATCTGCCTCTGTCACAAGGGACTTGGGAGCACAGTGATCAGAGGAGCTGAGTGCCCAGAGGGTGTTGGGAGGAATGGTCAATGTTCCTCAGGCAGGCAGAGAGCAGCACCCATGAGTCTGGCTCAGCTTGGACCGTGTCCTCAGATGAGGGAATCTCAAGCACCAGTCCCAAGTGCTGGCTTCAGTTCCCCAGCAAAGCTCCAGCTGAACCTGGAGTCTTTGATAGCCACAGAAACCAAGGGAATGCTGTGGAGTGGACACTCTCTTCCTCTGCCCAAAAATCAACATAAGCTTCCTTGGGATTTTTAGAAATGTTTGTGCCTAACTCTGGTTGAAGTTTGCAGCAGTATGACAGAAAATTCTACTAGACCCTCAGTAGTTGTGTCTTCTGGTCACTTCTGCCATTCTGTTCATTTTTACTGAAGGGCTGTTGGGTTCCCTCGCAGTGCTGCCTCACGAGCCTCATTTGCACCACCATTAGTCACCCTTGGAGCTTGACTGGAGAATTTCTCAGTTTTCCTGGTCGGTTTGTCCAGCACAGCCTGGTCACTGGTGGCCTGGGGCTCTGGAGATGGGTTTGTCCAGCACAGCCTGGTCACTGGTGTCCTGGGGCTCTGGAGATGGGTTTGTCCAGCACAGCCTGGTCACTGGTGTCCTGGGGCTCTGGAGATGGGATGTGTCCTGTGCAGGTTGGGTCACTGAAGCCCTGCCAGGAACATCCTTTCTTTGGATGAACCATGATGATTTGGCTTTACATGTACTAAGTAGCCAAAAAAATCCCTGGGCTGGAAGTTGATTTGTGCCTTGCTTTGATTTATCTTCTTTCTCTTTAATTTTTTTTTTTTCTCTGAACTACAGCATTGTTTCCCCTAAGGACAGGACAGGGCCTTCGCTCTATTACATGGAGCATTAGTGAAAACTTGTAGCAAATGATGTTGCCTTTCCCCATTCCCCACTATGGCATTAAGCCGTTGAGAGAGCTCCAGCAGGTAACTGAGTTTTCTCCAGCAGAGACTCTGCTGCCTCCAGCCTATCGTGTTAATCTCCCCTTAATTAGATCCTTCATCCCATTGCTCAGGAACAGATGGGAGGCTCAGGGCTGTGAAATGCTCGGGATCTCCTGGGACACCTGAGGAGGAGTCCTCCACCCCTTTCCCAAAAGCAGTGATGCCCATCGAGGGTTCCTGTGGGGCTGTGCCAGGGCGGGCTGTGTGCTCCCTGCTGCCCGTGGAGTGCTGCAGGCTCTCAGTGCCCCTGAAGCGTTCCCATCTCCCTGGGGAAGTGCTGAGGTCACCTGCCCATCTTCCCTGCAAGGATTTTTGATTTAAAGTGGATTTTGGCTTAGCAGAAACCCCATCTAGTTGATGAGGAATCCGATGAAAAACCTCAGAGTTTCTGGCTGAACGCTCCAGTGCTGTCCCAAAGAAGCACATGGAAAAGCTCAGGACATCCCCTGGTAATCAGATTTCTCATCAACAGTGTGTGGGTGATGCAGTGTTTCCAGTGAGACACTGATTTTTGCCTGGCATCCACAGGCTTGGGAATATCCTCTTGCAGCACAAAGAAGAAGAATAGAGTACAGGCGTCCCCGTGTCTGTAAACAAAGCTGCTGAAAAAGGAGATGCTGACAAGGAAAGGCAACACAAGAAATCTGAGCCCCTCTCTCCTGGCTATTGTAAAAGAAGATGTTCTGCTGCGTGCCCGTGGTGACAGTTATTCCTTGACATTGTTGTGACCTGTTTGCTTCCTTGGCCTGCCAGCCACAGGTGTGCTGGCCAGCAGACAGCCCCGTCTTTGGATCAATACCTGCTGGAGCTGGAGTTTCTCTGATGGAAAACCTGCTGGACAGTCTTGTTGGTTTATCCCCTTCATTCCTTCCTCCACTGCTCTGAGCCTTTGTGTTGAGTGAAGCCTCTGCATGCCTGAATTTGAGTCCGGAACAGAACATCGTGACCATCCCTTGGAAACTCTGGGAGGTGGTGCAGGCAGTGAGCTCAGCCTGTGAAGAATGGGTACACGAAGACGAGGAGGAAGCTGTGAGCGAGAACCCTAAATGGAAGGGGTTTTTGATCTGTTTTGTTTGCTGGGGCTTGGAATACAGACAAACCCATTAAAACGAGGCCATAAAACAAGCCACTGGTTTTGGTCTATGGACAAGTTTGGCAAGACTCGAAGCGCAGAGCGACGAGATTTAAAGCAAGTATCCTTCTGAAATTATAGTTTGGAGCAGGGAGCTCCACGCCAATCGATGGGAATCTGCTTTTGTTATGGCCACAAAAACTGCCAGGCTGACTCATGCTATTACGGTGATGCACTGTGTTGTCAAGGTAATGGATTTGGGCACTTGGCAAAGACAGGGAGGGTGTAAAAGGCAAGGAGGTGTTCTGCCAGGCTCCAGGAGGAAGCTTCAAATTAAGGATTTCTTTTTTTTTGTTTGTTTGTTTGTTTTTTTTATGGCTGAGATGGAGTGCGCTCGATTTTTGTTGTAGGAGGGAGAATTTTATGCCCTGGCCTGTTGCTGTTTGTGGTGCACATCAGCCACGGGAATGCTGCTCTCTCCCAAATGTGTGTGAACTTCTGCTGCCTTGCCTCCTCCTGCTGGTGCCTGAGAAGCTTCTGTCCACAGGGCTGGTGTGGAAAACAGAAATGGGAACAAAGGGGGAGAAAGTGGAGATATCGTGCATGTTGCAGTTCCTCGGGGAAGGAGCTTGGCTGTAAAGGAATTGTTGGGCTGAGTTCTGAAGAGATTGAGGTAAGGAAAAAGCCTCCAAGGACCATGTCTGCAACCTATCAAGGCCTTTTTTTTTTTTTCCTTTCTCCTTTTTTTTTTCCCATAATAGCAACAACATTTAAAAGCACTGTTTAAGGACAGGCTTGAAAAGATCAACCAAAAAGGCAAGAGAAGTGGGGTTTCTCTTGTGAAAACTCTGCAAGCCAGTCAGCCTGCTTAATTGTACCTTGATAAAAAGAGAAACTGATAGGAGGAGGGGAAAAAAAAAAAAAAAAAAGAAGAAAGCAACTACCTGTTAAAAATTATCAAGATGAGGGATTGCTGTCTGCAAAGCCTCTTAAGACAAATCCTTCCTTATGCAACTCCTTGGCTTTCTTTCACCGACTGCAACGGAATCAGGAGCTGACAGGAGAAGTGAAATGTCTGCACTAATGAGATAATCTGACTTCTCAAGACCAGCAAGGCAAAGGATGCGTTAAGTGTTTGAAGGATGGAGCTGGAGGCTTGTCTGGAAAAAAAAATGCCTGGTGGGAATAGTGGGAATGCCACGGGGGAGCTGCCAGGGGCTCAGAGAGCAGCACTGCTGTGTCAATGTGTGTGCCAAGGTCAGCTGGAGGGGGGACAGCTGCCTAAATGACCATTTTTGTCCACTCTGTAATCTTTTTTTCTCCCCAAAAGAGACAATGGCAAGGGGTAGGAAAGCCAGAGAAAGAGAGGAGAGTCCGTCCCGCGGTTTGGAAAAGGAGTGTTGAGGTTTTTGGAGGCCGGACGTGAATTGCCAAGAGCAAGTGGCTCATTTATCCAAACTCAATGTGTTTGGACCTTCTTTTAAAGGCCCCAATCCAAGCTGGTGGGAAAGCTTCCCTGCATTCCTGTTTTTTCAGATCAGGCTTTTGGTGGTAGAAATCTGGAGTCGCACTTTGGTGCAGGGACAGGAGCAGGTGGAAAGGAACTGTGAGGAGAACACCCACCCGTGTTTGACTGCAGCCATCAGGAGCGCCAGGGCCCGGCGTTTATGGAGCTCCCCTGAACAAAATCCAAGGCAATGTTAGTTTTTATGTGGTACCAGCAGGACGCAGACAGGTTCTCTGACAGCCTCTGGTCTTGCCTGAGGTGAGAGAGAGCTGGGGCTGGCATTTGTTGGAGGTTTATCCTGCGAGAGGTGCACTTTCTGCAGCTCAAAGCCAACAGTTTGAAATGTCAACCTTTTTTCCGTGAGCGTTTAGGATTCACAAGCAGTTTTATACTGGGAAGCCTTTTCTTGGGGGGAGTTGTGTTATGTTTTGGCAACAGAGCTGGAGCCACTTCAGTCCAGCAGCCTTGTGCCTGTTGGCAGCCAGGCTCTGGAACGTTCCTGGCCCTGAGGAGCAGGCAGAACTCACAAATGCAGCGTGGTAACTCTGGTACAAACGGCCCAGATGATCCAGTGGGTCACCTCCAATGCTGCTTTGTCCTTGCCTGTGCACCAGGAAATCTCTGAGTCAATTTAGAGTGTCCTAAACTAGGCCAGAAGTGACAATATTTTACTTCTCCGGTGACAACGCGCGATGAAGTCGGATTGTCCCTGCGACGATTCACTGAGGCTAAATGAGCTGCTGCTTAAAAATAGTGTGGTGGGTAGGCATTTAATCATCCCAATCTAACTGGGAGATATGGTGATAATCCTTTTGTTTCAGTAAATTAAATGCCAACAGGGCGTTTAAGCGAAGGGAAAGCGAGGCTCCGTGAGAAACATGGCGCAGTACATTAAAAATAACTGTGGGGAGAGGTGATTCATTAAAGTAAATGCCAACCTTGAAAGAAGGACTCTAACAAAGCTATTACTATAAAGCAAATAATAGCTTGTCCGAGGTCTTTTGGCATCCCATATTCTGTTATTTCTCTTCTCTTGGGGAACGCAGAGGTCTGAGAGCGGCGAGGGGAAAGCTCATGAGTGGCAAACTTTGGGCTGTTTGAACAGTGACAGCATTTTTCAGCTTAAGTAAAGGTATTAAAAGTCAACACTCTACCTGTAGAGGTGAAATTTTGGCTTGCAGGAATGACTGAGCTCAAAATTCAGCCAGAGACACCGAGTCTGGGATATGTTGCTAATTAGCTCTGCAGAGCTGCGGGGATCCACCAGGATTAATTGCAGTTGTAGAAAGGTAAAGATTTTATGTGATGTCTTTCTCTTGTCAGTGTTGCTTGTGCAGGAAGTCTGATGTTGTTTACTTTCAGATTTGAATTTTTAGGTGGAAATAGTTTATCTGGACACTAAATAAATAAATCCTTCAGCTCTTTGCCTGTGTTGGAGCATCAGCTTCAAAATGTGTTTCCTAAGAGGAATGATGGTGCACCAGGACAACCACACAGATCTCACAGTTCAGCGTCCTTTCTCTTGAAGGGTCTCCAAATCCTTTACAAATTCCGTTGGACATTTCCTGCCCTGACCTGCAAAGTGCTTTTTGCTGATGTGGATTCAGCACAGAGTGCTGTGCTGGGTGTGGGCTGGCTCTCTGGGCACTATTTGGATATATATCTGCATATATATATATATTTATAACAGTATATGGATATATTTCAGCACATATGTAACAGTATATGGATATATATCAGCACATATATAACAGTATATGGATATATTTCAGCACATATGTATTTATATCAATATATGGATATATTTCAGCATATATATATTTATAACAGTATTTGGATATATTTCAGCACATATATAACAGTATGTGGATATATTTCAGTACACATATGTTTATAACAGTATATGGATATATATCACCACAAATATATATTTATAAGAGTATATGGATATATATCACCACATATATGTATTTTTAACAGTATATGGATATATTTCAGCACATATATGTTTATAAAACCTCTCATTTCAGCAGAACAGCCCAGAGGGATGGCAGTGTGATCCTTCCATGCATCAGGGGAGCTCCTCTGAGCAGTTTGGAGAGCAGCTGGTGTCTGATCAGGGGCGGGCAGCTCCAGGACCTGGCTGTCCCTGGAACACCTTTGTTATTTATCTGTGTGTGTGCATCACCCCCAGCTCAGAACAGCTTCCCTTTCCAATCTCTGCTGGGAGGGAGTGGAATGGAACCTCTTGTCCTGCGCAAGCAGATACAAATTGCTGACTTAGATGCTGGCAACTAGGAGGAGTCTCTCAGACAAAATTAATATCCTGTGGAAAGGTGTGTTTTTCTTTCTTTCTTGAATCTCTTTTCCCTGTCTTGGATGCCTTTATTTCATCAGCTCCACCATTACTATATTTGAGATGTAGTCACAGGCTTTTCCAGGCGGTGGAATATTAATTCATGGTCAAGTAAGAGCCTTTTCCTGATTCATCCTGGGCATGCAGAGCGTCACGGTGAGCCCTTCCTGGCTTTTGGCTCAGAGGGACTGTGGGAATGGGCAGTCAGAAGGGAAGAACAGTCTGTGCTTTGCTGCCAGCACACAGACCTTTCCTTTCTGCCACTGGGAGGAGCAGGAAAACAAGGGAAGCCACATCTTCCTCCTCGGAGCAAACGCTGCAACTCCCAGACTGGAAGGGCTAAAGTTGACACCTGGATTAATTTTATGTAGGAATTACTGCTCTCATCTGTTGGTGAATGCAATTATTTTGTGTTGAATACTGTGGTTATTGGTGCTTTTAATTCCCCTTTGCAGCCTCACAAAGTGCATGGGGATGTTGGGTGTTTGTCCAGGTGTGCCATTAAAAACGGGCTGGTTGTCACCTTGTGCAGTCCCAGCCCTCCCACAGCTGCTGGGCTGGCCTGGAGCTCTAATCCTGCCAGCCCTGCTCTGGTTCTGGGGCTTCCAGAGCAAAAATGTGCCCCCAGGATGACCTAAAATCTTCAGGGATAGAGGGGGTGTTGAGCAAAGAATTTATTTTTTTTAAAAAAAATTGTCATTACCTGTGTCTCTTTTCTCCATCTTTAGTTAAATTAGGTGTAAGCAGGTTGTAGAAAACTGAGTGTTCTCCCATGGGCTGATGCAGCCCTGCTGCCCGGGAGACAACAGGACTGCAGGAGGAGCCACACTTATCAAAGGAGGAGTGATGCTGCAAGTGGCTCTAGTCCTGCTGTGGTGACATCTATGTTTCTGGACAAAAAAAAAATAAATTTCAGTAAGTGAGTGAATCCAGACCCTTTCTGGTGCTTGGAGGGGGACTAACACTGCCTTTCCCACCCTGTGGAATAAACCCCCACGGAGTATTTCAGAGCTGCCTGTGTGAGGCAGGGCAGGGCTGGTGCTCAGCTCGAGGAACCCGCAGGGAATGTCAGAGATGTCCAGAAATGCCTCAGCAGTGACAGGGACACGGCCCCGTGGAATGGAGGCCCTGGAACCACAGCAAGGCCTTCTGCCTGATGCTACAAACAAACAATGAAGCTCAGGGGCGCGGTGTAATTATTTACTTTGCTAAATAACACCGAGGAGCCGTGGTTTAATTCCACCAGTTCAGCTGCGCAGAGGAACGGCAGAGGCTGAGGCTTCAGTGCACGGCACTAATGAGCCTTTGCTATCTGTTAATTCTAACACTGGATAATGTTTCTTTTGTTTGAAATCATCCTCTCCAAACGATCCCCCCCCGTGCAGATGAGAGGGAACCTTTCCGAAGTGCCACAATGGATTTTTCTCTCTGAAAGACACAACCCAACGAGGCACTCGATGCCACAGCGACACTCAGCAGAGCCAGATGCGTTTGGCTCCGCTCTTGTGTCATTGACATCCCTTTTGTGCTGGCTTCTGGTGGAATTTAAGCCAAAAGGATGTAACAGAGCATCTTCAGATGGCAAGAGTCTGTGTTTCTCAATCCTATCATCATTTCAATCAACTTGCATTTAAAGGAGATTGGAGAGAGGGGAATAATGCACTTTAAATAATAGCCTTTTTTTTTCTGAGCATTTAGGGCATGCTAATTAATAAACAGTTCACTGCAAGTTTAAGGGCAAATTTTATTTTTTATCGGAGTCAACGTCCCAGCTCCTCCAAGTGAACAAGGGTAGCGTTGGTCACGGCAGTGCGGTGCCCCAGAAAACAGATCCTTTCTCCATTGTTGCTGAGCCCTCCTCTTTTCCAGCCCCTCCGGCTTGTCTGTCCTGCCTGCTTTAGGATGATTTTCCTCTCCACAAATCCAAGCCTGAGGTGCTGCCACCCCACTGACAGCCTGAGGGAGTCCCATTGCAGATAATGACATTTTGTGCTCCGTGCTGGAAGGTGCCGCACCGCCCTTTGTCCCGCTGTCACCGTGTGACTGTTCAAGGCGTTTGTGTCTTTTTTTCCCATTCTGCAATAATTTGCGGCTCTGCGGTTTTTTACTTTAGAGCCTCCCTGACTTCTCACACTGAAAGCTCTGCTCGTCTCTCGTTCTCTGCTCTTGAGAGTGTCTTGCAGATTGCCCTGCATCATCAGTTCACCGTCCTGTAATAGATTTCTGAAAAAGATGGTTTGCTTTGCTCTGCCCTCTTCGCTTAAGCTTTCATTCTCATTATTATCAAATACTTCTCTTGACGCCAGAGCCTCCCTGCCCTGCTGCAGCCTTGACCAATTGAACGTGATCCTTGCTGAGAAGCTGCATTTTTGGTGGTTGGTATGGCAGAGGGGATTTGGGTTGAGCAGGGAGCTGATCCCTGTGTTTGGTGCTCCTTTCAGTGTCCCAGGGTGAATTTATGATGTTTGTATCCCCAGTTGTCTGCTCTGTTTGTGCTGGATATTGAGTTTGACACCTTTAAGACTGGTTCTGAGAGCAAAGGGGTGGGAGAAGAGGTGTGGGGTTCGTTTTGCGAAGCTGCACTCACTCCTCCTCATTCTCCTCCTGGACTGAGTTTGTCCGTAGTATGGACAGACAGAAGGACAGAGATCTCCTTTGCTCTTGGTTAGCTTTTGGCTAGCTGAGGCAGAGAAGTTCCCTGAACTGTTTTCTCTTCTTGTTTTGGAATTGTTTAAACCTGGTCTGGACTGACAACCCAGAAAAACCCCCAGAGCTCACACCTGCAGCCCACTGGGGCCCAGGACGGCATTTTCCTGTGCCTGGTAAGAGACCGGGCAAGCTGAGCCACAACCCATGGCAAGAACTGTCTCAATTTTGCCATCTCCCTTCTTTTATTGTTTAATATTATTCATTTTTTATGCTTGTGGGCACTTTGTTTGTTGAATTAACAGTTTCTTCCACTTTTCTCTACGGAAATTTTTTCCTGGATGAGTTGAGGGAGGGGCTGCTTGAATTTCCTTTCCAGAAGGGACCCCACTGGGAGGTTTCCTCCCAAATTCACCCTAAACCAGGACACTCAGTTCCTGTAGCTGTGGCCCATTCTCTCTTTTTCCCCGCCCTCAGCAAACTTTGAAGCAAAGTTCGAAGCCAGTGGGGAATGGTCTGTGCCTGGCCAAGGAGCTGCAGCGACGGACGGGACGTCTGCATTTCCCCATCACCTCGGAGATGTAGGGCCTGAGGGAGCGACAAGTGCAGCCCGCTCCTCATTCTCATTTTTTGCAGATTTCTATATTTATTTTTGTGGGCTTCTCGATGGCTCCCAGAGGAACATTTTGCATCTGTCACAGGCGTTGTGGTGAGTGGACTGGAGGAGCGTTTGGAGAGGGGAGGGAGTGCGGTCAGGGCCTGCAATCCACACCTGACAGGCTCATTTCATTCCAGTTTACGGACGCCGTGCACCTCAGCCGTGCACGGAGAATTCGCAGTTGGGCAAAACGGGGCTTTGCTTTCCCTGCTTTATACCCTCTGAAAGGACTGGATGCTTTTTCACAGACAAACTGATAAAACACCTCGAGCGCTTCGTGTCGGGCAGGGTCGTATTAACATGGAAATCTGGGTTGTTCGCTCATTCAGCTGTCCAGGCTTAGTTGAGTTCCACGTATCAGAAGCTGATATTTTTCAAACTGTCAATTTCGAGGGTGGATGAGTGACTAAAACAGATGTATTAATGTCTGGCAGTTGAAGTGCTGTAGCCTGTGGTTACACAGACTGGGGTAGCGTCTTGCCAAGATGCAGAAAAATCAATGGGGTAAGTGCTAAAAAGGGGGATGCTGTGTGCACCAGGAAAAGCTCTGGCGTTTCCTCTCGGGAAGAAAAGGAAATAAAACCCAGGTTTAGTGCAAGCTTTTGTTGTCAGAGGTAAAACTAAGACTGTAATGCTTAAACACACAAGAGAAGTTGTCATTTTCTCCTCAGAAACGTGGCTGGGAGCTCCTGGCCCAGCTGTGGTTTGGGGAATCACGTTCTGTCGATCAACGTTTCCATTGTTGTTTCAATTATCCGAGGCTCTTGATGAAGGCTGCGAAGTTAATTTTCATTTCAAAACGCAAGTGAATGACACTAAATATCTTTATGTCCCTGCTTTTGTGGTTGCAAACTTTGGCACGGAGAGAGCATGGCAGGAGTTGGGAAGTGCTGTGGTGGAGCGGGAGCTGGAGAGAAGACAGAAGTTCAATCTCATTGCCTGGCTTTTTTTATTTTTTTTTTATTTTTTGGTTTTCTTGCTTTGTTTTGAAACAGTCTCATCAGTTCTCAGTTGTCTGTGGTTATTTGTGGAGCTGCAGAAAAATGTATTTATTCATTGAAGAAAAGGGAATCATTGTGTCAACCAGAAGTCGTTACATATTTAGACCATTTAGGCTATAAATAAGGAAAAACTTTTGGCCCGTGTTTTCTCTAGACCTCGGAAAAATAGATGGGTTGTTTTCTGTTGTGCTCATTTATTTTCTTTTTTTAATATCCTCACTTGAAGCTGTTATTTTCTTTTAAAATGTTTTTACTGTGGCTTTTTAAAATGCGCAGGTTCTGACCTTGAAGGAACGATGCAAGATTTTTTAATTTTGGCTGCTCTGATCTGAAAAAATACTGCAACTTTTCTCTTTTTCGGATTCAACCACATTAAAAAAAAATAAAAAAATTCTACTAGAATTCTCTGTAGTAGGGACATTTATGGGTCTGTCCTCAGAGAGCTGAGCTTAGGAGCCACCTAGGGAAGAAGACAAGGGCACAAGAGGGAATCGTGCTATTTCTGTCAGGTTTGCCTGAAGAAATGCCAAAGGTTGTGTGCAAGGAAACCTTGCACAGGCAGGCAGGAAGGGCATCTGAATTCACTCTGGCTCAGGAGCAAACACAAGCACCAGCAGGGCTGAGAATGCAAACAACTTCCAGACGAGTTGAAAGAAAAGTGCAGCAGCAGCAGAGGAACCACCCCATGTGTCCCCAGACCCCACAGCTCCTGTTTCCCGTGGCCAGCACGTTGGACCTGCGGAGCTGCAACGAGGGGACGAGCCAAAAAAATATAAATATAACAACCTCAGCCAGCAGCAGCAGCAGAGCCAGAGAAGCCTCAATCTCCTGCCCTCCCACTGCTCAGGACGTGTGGGCAGAGCGTTGTTGGCCTGCCCAGGACAGTCAGAGATGTTTGCATGCTGCACTGAACATATGCTGCAGGTTGTCTCCACGGGGGCTGGCAGATTGCTGCTGCCTCTGTGCAATCGGTTTTTTTTGTTTTTGTGAGGCTGCCCGAGTGCAGGGCTCAGAACAGCACTCAGAATTTCCACTCCTGGTTGAAGTTTCCCTCGTGCTGGGGATCTCAGAGGGGGCTGCACATTAAACTGGGGTGGTTTTGGGGAACAGGTCGAAAAGATGCTCAGGGGTACAGGGAACTCAGAAAGGTTTGGTTTGTTTTTGGGTTTTATTTTCATTGTTTTGGGCTAGGATTTCAAGGGTGTATCTTAGCAGCTGTTTGAGTAAAAATTCAGCCTGGCTGTGGTTTAGCTTAAACCCCGAGCTCTGCCCTAAAGCTGATCCTGATGCTGGAGACAACCCCCTTTATTTAGCAGCGCTGTGTGTGATATCTGAGCAGTTTACTCAGTGTGCCCTCTGATAGCAGCTTGATGAGAAATCCTGCCTCACACAAATAGTGCCACGAACCCGGGGTGCTGCTGTGCCTTCAGGGGCTGCTCAGACCTGCCAGGTGCCCTCCGTGATCCCAGCAGGGCTCCCACGTCCCTCTGGGGACAGCGGGAGGTGGAAGGACAAGAGGAAAGGAGCAAGGAGGAATTGCTGTGTCTGCTCAGCTCTTCTGCATGTCACAGCAGAGTGACAGCCTCTGTGTTTACCCTGCTGAGGTGTTAACCCACGTTCTGTATTGACAACTCCCCTTTCCTTCCCGCAGAAACAACTCAATATTTTACTCTCCACTTTGGTTTTTTTTTCCGTTGTTCTCTTTCCCACTCCTTTTTTTTTTTTTTTTTTCCAGCGGCCATATGGGCATTTTGGCTTTGAGTTGAAGCACAGGACACTACGGTGCAAATAAACAAACTTTGCATATGGGCTGCCGCTTTGTTTGGGCAGCTAATGTCTGCTCGGCTGTGAGCAGAAATCTGTTTGAAGAGGAGAAGAGACAGGAATAGAGCTGGGGAGACAAAAGTTTCCACCTGAGAAAATTCTTAAGAAGAGCGGGGCAGGTGCCAGGAGAACAAAAGCGTTGGAGTGGGTGCCAGAGGAGCAGAAGAACGCTCCTGAGTGACGTTGTGTTTTTAGGATAAAATCACTGTCTGGATGTGCACAGGCGGTGATGGATGGGAAGCGTACCCAGCACTGATCTGCACACTGCCCTGCCTGTTCCCACCACGAGGGTTTCCTGCTGCCTTCCTGAGCAGCTTTTCTTTGGGGAGAGGCACAAATTCCGCCTTCACCGAGACCCTTTTCCAGCCGTTTGTGCGAGGGTCTCTGTCCGGCTCAGATCTTTGTTGAGCTGCTTTTCCTTTCCTGCCCAGCCAAACCCAGGGTGTGTTATCCCTGCCTCTGGCAGGTGCCAGGATCTGCTGGAGCTGGGGTGACTCTCCAAGCCCTGATGAGTGGAAATGGAAAGGGAATTTCAGAGGCACAGAGCCACTGAAGATGGGGAACGGGGGAACAGCAGCAGTTGAAAGAACATGAAAGAGCAAGAGGTCAAAACGTGGGTTTCTCTCTCTCTAATTCTGAAAGTTGAGGTGGTTTTTTTTTTCAGGTGGGGAATTTTTTTTTTGTCTTTTGAAAAATTATTTGTGTTTTTCCTGTTCCTTTTGGAGGCCTAAGCAGTAATGATCCCAGAGGTTGTTCCTGCTGGAAACAGGAGTCAGCTTTTCCAATACAGAGAGTTTAGAGGTTGATTTTCTAGGCTGTGGATCGGTTCCTTTTCAGACAGACTCTTTTGTGTCTTCCAGGATAAGGGAGATAATTTAATTGCTATCATTTGGATCTATTGTAAATATTACAGGAAGTTAAAGGGCAAATTCATGGGTGCATTGCTGAGGACCGCAGGAAGGGAATGTGGAGCACATCCAGAACGTTCCCAATCTGAATTTTTTGTCAGATTTCTGCCTTGGCCACCTCCAGGAGAAGCACTGCCACTCGTCACGTGAGACTGAAATAATCTGCTGAATTTTAAACAAATCCAGGCCTTCAGATTGAGGCTCTTTTTCAAGTGAAAAGCACAATTATCTCCTCTATTAAATATGCTAATGAAGCCAAAATGGGAGTTGGGGGGGGCAAAGCCATTGTTGGATTTTAATGAAACATACTTTATTTTAATGAGAGATGTCCTATTAAGCTTCATCCAGTCAACCTCCTGATAAAAGCCCTTATCAAAAAACCATGCCATAGGAAAATAAATTAATTTAATTGTGGCAGGCAAACAAAATGAACCATTTTCTTGGGTTGGAAGCAAAAAGGCAATGTGATCTAATAACACCACACTTATTAGGATTTCTGATATGTAAATTAAAAGCATTAAGTGAATAGCAAGATGATCCATGGCTTCTCTAGATAGAGTAATAAGTGTGAGCCAGGTTTTTTTTTTGTTTTTTTTTAAACACAGAAAACTGATATAATTAGGAGACTGTTAACAATTTTTTTTTTTAGCTGCGTGAAATGAACAAGCCACAGGAGACCAGTTTGTCATAATAATTAAAGTTCAGAAATAGTTTTATATTACCATAAGTGAGATTTGATAGATATCTTTTTTTTCATTTACTGTAAATAGCTGCTTCTTTTTTTGTTTTGGTGGGGTGTTTTTTTTTTAAGAAATTATCTTTTTTTTTTTTTTTAATTTTAACGGAAATCTGTCTCATCTTTGGGTGACGGTTCTGTTTATCCGAGACGCTCCGTAGTCTGTTGTTTGCCAAGGGCATACATTAAATATCTTACTAATATGAGTAACATATGGGTTGCCATTTCACCACAGCAAACAGACACAACAACGTCTCCCTCGCTCAGGATACACGCTGAGCAGGATATTGCTGAATTTCACAATTCCTCCACGTTCCCTTTGCCATAAAAGTTTTTGATGTGCTGGGGACGAGTTGATGGCAAGGAAATGACCCCAGGGCCAGTGCCCAGGGGAGCTCTGCAGGCAGGATTGGCTCCTCCACCCTAAAACACGTGGCTTTCTTCACCCCTGGGCTCTCAAACCTTCCTTCCCCTGTGTTCTTCAGTCCTGTCCTGCCCTGCTCAATCCTAAATCCTTCCCTGATATATTTGCAGGCTTGCTTTGCTTGTTCCTGCACGGATGATTTAAGGCCGGCAAATAACTTTTTTTCCCCCAGAGCATGCAAGTGTCTTCTCCAATAAATAAACCCCACATCTCCCATCAGTGGGCACCTTGGGACTTGTGTAACGATTCCAGTCCAGTTTAGCTGAGCTGGGATGGAAGCAGAGTCCAATTGTGCTGCGTGATGCCGGGGCTGTTGTTTCAATGCAGGGCTGATTTTCCACTTTGTTTGTAATGGACAACAGGCCATCACTTTGTTGGTAGGGGAAAAAAAACAAAACAACAAGAAACCATTGTAATCTGCTTTAGCTTGTGGCTCTTCTGCTCTTTATAGGTCTCCAGCAGAGATTAAATAACTTCAGTTTCGTGGTGCAAGAGGCCAGAGCTGGAGTTAAAAGGATTCCTCCCCGTTCAATCAGAGCAGCTGTGGGTGCAGGGAGCCCACAGCTATTGCCTGCTCCTAAACATTGACATTCCATTTGTTTGGGCTCTCAATCTTCATTTCAGAAATAGATACGTGTGTCAAGAATGCTGCTCTGTCAGTAATGCCCAGGGCCACGGGAGCTGCTGCAATCCCTCTCGGTGCCAGAGCCCGGAATTCTCCAGCAGCCGAATCTCGGTGGGTCCGTGAGCCCTGCTGGGAGAGGGAGAGCAAAAAAAATGGCACAGGGGGAGCATAAATCAGAGAGGAGAGTTAGTGTTGGTGGGGAAATGAGCATCTGGAGGAAAGGGGAAAATTCAGGAGTCGGAGAAAATATTAGTGGCAATCAGAAACTTTATCTGAATGTATTGATTCATCTGTAGAACATAAATAAGCTGGCAGTTCTGAGCTCGTGAAGCACTTCAAACTTGTTACGCTCGTTTTTTCCCCCTAATTCCCAGAAAAGGAGTTCAGAACCGGTCTGGGCTGAAAGTGTAAAGGAAAATTGAAATGATCTGGATTAAATTCCTGAGTCTGTTGCTGTCCAGGGCCAGGCTTTCTGAGGGGGTTCAGTTGTGCTCCAGGCTCAGGTTTCAGAGGCAATTCAGACCCACCCCACTGATTTGTTGGAGAGCCCAGCCCAGGCTCAGTTTCCTGCTGCACCCACTGTTGCTGTGAACGCTGCTGCTCCCTGATTCAGGGGATGACAGTGAGATTGAACATTTTCTTGTCATAAAGATCCAGAGGTCTGGGGATAACAGGTGCTCTCCAATCACAGCTGATGGGATTAAGAAGATGCCTGATTGATAAGGATGTGTTTGAAGGGTAACAATTTGCTTCTGAACTCCCCTGCACACCAGACTTAATTTTCATCTGCCATCTTGAGGGAGGAGAGTAAATTCCTGCAGTCAGCCTGGGAAAAAAAAAGCATTCCTATAATTCTTATTTAGCACCACTTCCTATTAGTCCCAGCCTCTCATCAGCTACACTCAGATGATAATTTATGTTTTAATGGGCAGAGCACTTTACTGCCCACAGGCTTCTAAACCAAGCCAGGATTTATGTCCCGTGCCTCCAAAATACCATATATTTATTTCCCTGGCACTCAGGGTTGGTGGAGTTGAATCTTTAAAGAGCCCAGCTCTGTCCCTGCGCTTGGCTAGGAGAGGACATCAAATGTGGGTTTTGTTTGAGAGCAGGTGCCAGAGGAAGCAGTTCAGTCCTGGGATGAGGATGGAGGAGCAGGCCTGGAAGGAAGAACTGCCATGGGGGTGGTCCTGCTGATTTAGCCACTTAATTTATTTAAAAAAAAAAAAAATTTATTGGTTATCCCAAAAGCCAGAGAGGGTTTCCCTTTAGCAGAAAGGTTTCTGGGGGTATTCCCATGTTTGCTGCTCGGAGCTCTGTGAAGGTGGAGCTGGTGCTGATGCCACCAGGAAGGGTCTGACAGTGACTGCAGTGACACCAGACGTGTGCCAGTCACAGCTCCGCAGTGAAAATTCTTTCTAAATTATCCACAGGCCTCCGTTTCCTGCATCTCCAATTCTAATAAGTCTCAATTAAAAGTTCCCACTCGGGCTGTCTGACCATTACTGCTCCCAGTAAATCTGCTGCTGCCCTGCAGTTAGAAAGCTCCGCTGGGCTCTTAATTTAAATATGTGGCAGGCAAATTTCTTGGTCTAGGTGTGGGATGGGATTCTTTTATTAAACTTATAAAGGTAAGTTATATAAAAATCAACGGTGGCAGGTTTTTTTTTCCATTTATTAAATGCAAAAAAAAACCTTCTCCCAGCATTTGAAATGCTGTCAGGTAGTCGGTGACAAGAAAGATGTGTGTGCTGGTGTGTGTATTACATGAAATAATTACTGTTTGTAGTGCAGAAGACTGACTTAATCTGAAAGAATATACGGATTTTTTTTTTTTCTTGAAAACATACTACAGCTAAAAAAAAAAATAAATGAAATTTAAGTGGTTGGAAAGAAATATTAAAAAAAAAAAAAAGAAAAAAGAAGTCACAGAGGAGGAGAACTGTAATGGTAACAAAAAAAAAAATAAACATCACTGGAATTGGTATTTACAGCAGGTAGTGCTTCCAAACCCTCGGAGAGGTGAGGAATGACAGAAACAAAAATATTATCCCTGCTGCTGGGCTTTTGTGAACCTGGTGTGAGGCAGAACGCGAGGAGGGGACAAAAGAGGCGAGAGAGAGGAGGGAAAGGTGTTGGGTGAGGAAAAAACCAGAAATCCCAGCTGGCCACTGAGCTCCAGCGGGGGCTGAATTGTGCTCATCACAACTGGAATGGCTTTGCAGGAAAGAGGAGTTTTTGTGTGAAAAGAGGGGCTGGTGTTCAGGGTGAGAGGTGCTGGGAGGAAAAGGAAAGGCTGCTCTGAGCTCCCCAAACTCGGATTTGGGGCTGGTTCTGTGGCATCAGTGCAGTAATGCAGAGCAGGAAACACAAATTCCATCGTGTTGGGCGCCCCTCTGTTCCCAACACGGCCCTTTTATCCATTCCCCTTTCTTCTTTCCCACTTCTCCCTCTTCTTTCCCACTTTCTTTTTGGTATTTGGAGGATTTACAAAGCTTATTTTATAAAGCTCCTCTTTTTGAAGGGGGAACTGAGGCTCCAAGTCAAAATAAAGATTGACAAACTGCCCTGTTAACTCTTGGGAAGGTGCTCAGGGCTGGAGTGTCCCCACTGCCCACGGGCTGCTGCCAATTTTCTGTCACATAAGGAGGTTTTTGTTTTCTGGCTGTGTCCCTGGCCTGGGGCTGGCAGTGCCCTGTCCCACTGCCCCCGAGGATTCTGTCTCACAGACAGGTGTCCTGAGAGGTGCTTGGGCAGGACAGTGGGGTTTGTGAGGTTTATTGCAGCCACTGAACACCTCACTGCAGTTTGGACCTCCTAAAATGATCTATTCGAACCTCAGAGGTTCTGCAGATCACGTCTGCAACTCGTGCAAACCTTCCTCTGGGTTTGCCCAGACTGACATCCCCAGTGTTTGCTCTGTGTTTCACCCCTGAGGGAAATGAGTGGCAAGGTTTAAATAAAGAATATTAATATTAATTGGATTCAAAAAGGGGAAGTTTAGGTTAGATCTACAGCAGTTTTTTCCCTGTGAGGGTGGGCAGGCCCTGGCACAGGTCTCCAGAGAAGCTGTGGCTGCCCCTGGATCCCTGGAATTGTCCAAGGCCAGGCTGGAAAACAGCTTGGAGCACCCTGGGATGGTGGAAGGTGTCCCTGCCTTCCTGATCCTGAGACAGTTTCATCTCCTTTTTAACCTGAAAGCATTTTGTAGTTATTTAACCACCGTTGCCTGGAGGAATTTTTCTGAGCATTTAATGCACGTTATTGTTAAGGAGTTGTTAGGTTTAAGTCATGTATATTCATTTATGTTATATCACAGCAGAATATCCACTTCCCTCTAAAATTATGTCGTGCTGAGCACTGGAATTCCTGCCTTGTAATGCTTGGCTGAAGGATTATTCAGTCATAATTTCTGAACTTGAAAGGAAGGATAATTTTTAACAATTTAATTTCCAACTGCCGTAATTTCCCTTTACCTTAATGGGTATTTTTCTAATAGTTATTAGTTAAAGAAATTTACCAACTTTCTTCCACTTGAATTTATGCAAGCTGCGCTCTAAGCAACATATGGGACATTTCGTTATAAGATTAGGGATGCAGAAGGTAATTTCAATTAAGAGAAAAAGATAAAAATTAGCAGCTAGGAAGGCAACATCTGTGTTCTCCTGCAGGAAAGGGAATATATCCACTGGCACGAAGATGCCCATCACAGTGAGAACGAGCCAGGTCTGGAGAAATTACCAGTGTGGCAGGTGAAGGGGGAAATTACTGTCTTTTCCAAAAAAAGAATTGGGGATATCACTTGAAACTGGCAGCTGGCAGATCCAGGATGAAAGGAGGTGCTGCTCCACCAGCTGCACGCCCCGGGGGAGGCCGTGCCGGAGGATGTTGTAGATTAGAAAAGTTTGTGTGGCTTTGGAAAGGAAAAGGGGTGTCTTCGCAAGGGAAAAATCTGTTCAGGAATATTAAAATTCTCTTTTTTTTTTTGTTTTAAATTTCTCTATTTTTTCCCCTCTAAGTCCCTGCAGTGTGGGCTGCTGCTGGCTGGCCAAGCTTGCTTTCCCTGGGCTGACACTCCCCCTCAGGCATCATTCCCTGGGGATCTTTGGGAGCACAGCAGGACAGAAATCCTGCCTGGACTCTCCTGGGCAGAGCAGCACAAACTGCAGTGAGGTCAGAGGAATAGTCCCTGGTCCTTCCTCTGCTTCATTTATTCTGGTCTGGTGGAACGAGCTGTGACCTGCTGAATCCACAGAGTTTCTCGTTTTCAGTGTCTCCAGAAGGAAGGAGCAACTGGGAAATTCTGCTCCATGTGGGATGTTTCCTGCTCTCCCTCCCCTCAGCCTGGCTGGGGACCCCATATCTAGATTCCTATTTCTATTTCTAAATTTATTTTTATTGATATTTATATTTATAGTTTAGTTATAGTTAACAGTTATATGTCACACAATATATTATGTATATTATATATTTCTATTTCTATTTCTATTTCTATTTCTATTTCTATTTCTATTTATATTTATATTTATATTTATATTTATATTTATATTTATATTTATTCTGCAGGTCACTGGCCTGCAGTGGCCATCTGGCTGCAGACTCAGGTGTTGTCCTTTACTGTGTCCCTCAGCTTGTAGCCATTTCATAAACTGCTGACCCAGGATTTGAAATTTCCTGAGGCAAAGCTCTAATCCTAAAGCAGAGCTGGGGTGATGTAGGCGTGCCTGGCTGAATGTAATTCCCTGGGAGGAAAGTTCAGACCTCTCTGGTTCGTTGTCATGGGATGAGGGAGGCCGCAAACACCAAAATTCAGAGCAGCCAAATGCTGCCTGTGACCCATTCTTGGGATCTGCTGGAAAATCCTGTTTCCTTCAGGCTGATCCATTCTTGGGATCTGCTGGAAAATCCTGTTTCCTTCAGGCTGATCCATTCCTTGGATCTAGTGGAAAATCATGTTTCCTTCAGGCTGATCTGTTCTTGGGATCTAATGGAGAATAACGTTTCCTTCAGGCTGATCCATTCTTTGGATCTACTGGAAAACCATTATTTCCTTCAGGCTGATCCATTCTTGGGATCTGCTGGAAAATCATGTTTCAATCCTTGGTATCATCTGAATCCCTTGGTCTGGTTTTGGCCAGCTTTCCCAGGGAGCTCTCTGTCCTGTTTTCATCCAGATTTCTCAGAGGTAGACTTTTCCAGGATGCTGAATTCCCTTTCCTGAATTTCCCTTTCCTGACATACAGATGGTACAGAGTGTGTGGGTTAAAAATCCCAGAGCACCATCTCTGTGCCTGTTGGACACCAGAGAAGCCCCCAAGGAGAGCCCAGACAGGAAATGTCTCACCCAGGTCTTGCTAAATCCCGCTTTGGAGCTCATTTCCATTTCTTCTGCCTCTCCTTGGACCTCTTGACTTCATTGTAACAGAGATGCACCACCTTTATTTCTATTTTTCTACCTTTATTTCTATTTTTCCACTTTTATTTCTATTTTTCCACATGATTGTATATAGCCCATGTGCATTATCTCTCCAGGTGCTCTTTTTTTCCCTGATTCTTTGCCCCGGCTAATGTTTACTTTCCCTTCCAATTTAATACTGTACATTTAATATTAGACATTTTTACGGTAAGGAAAGAAAAAGCCGTGCTAAAATATATTACTGATCTAACACCAGTCCTGGTTTGTTTTTCCCCAGAAATGGAACTGGGTCTTTAAATACTGAGTTTGTAAACTCAGGTTGAGTATCCAGTTTATTAAAGGTCTTCTACTTTAAATAATTACGTACTAAATATCCTTACAGCTCATGTTTGCTTGTAATTTCAATTTCTTTTCCCCTTTACAGTCTTCAGAGGCATCTTTATTTCAACTGAGCAACGAGCAAATGTCCATATTTTTTTGTTTTCTCTTCCAAACAAAAAAATAATAGAAGGAAGAGGCAGTTTCCCAGACTGTTTAGTGAGACAGTTTAGAGAGATCTATATTTCAAACAAAAGGGATCGTGGTCTGTACCTCACCCGTGACCTGCACCTGCAAACAACAGAAAATCATTGCTGAAAGGAGCTCTGAACGGGTTACATCCATTCCTCCGCTGTGTTATAAGAGGTGACAAACCCAGACGTAACAGGGAGTTATTCAAGCTGATTTCTTGAGCTGGATGCACAATTTGCAGCCAAAGCTTCACTCTCCTTGTGCTGGCTCCGTGCTCAGCCTCTGTGGGATTTCGCCACGTTATTGTAATTTGGAGTCGTTTGCCAAGGAACTTTCACGGATTCCTTTGTTGTGTGGATTTGTGGGTAATTGAGGTACTCTGGGAGTTTTCTTGCTGCGTGGAACCACAGAGTGCTTTGGGCTGAAAAGGACCTTAAAGATGAATTTGTCCCACCTTCCTCTATCCCAGGTTGCTCCAAGCCCCATCCAACCTGACCTTGGAATTCTACGACACGGCATAAAGAGATAAAAACCATATAAAATGAAATATAAAAAACCACGATGCGCTAACGAGAAAAATGCCGTGAGATCGTGTGATTTGTAACGCATGCAGATAAATTTGCTCTGCCAAAGCCGTCCTAAATTTTTAATTCATGAGTTTGTTAAAATAGAGAAAGGTAATTATCCTTTTAATTATAACAAAACAGTTTCCTGATTGCCATGGCAATAGTTAAATGCATTTCCTATAAATTTATCATGGTGATTGCAATGACTGTTAGCTTTACATTATTTTTTTTTCCTTTTTCTTTTTAATTATAATGCACATAATTTTTTTCCCCTTAAGATTAAAGACCAAAAGTGATGGTACAGGAGGAAGGGCTCAGCTCAGAAACATTCCCAGGGTAACTTGAGCTGCTCAACAACAAGATTTCCAAGAGGAAATCCAGGATACCTCAGCTTTCCTCTTTCTGTTAGCCAAATTTTGTGTAGTGGTTTGAGTGTTTGATCTCTTTTTTCCCCTCTGTGAGATAGGATCAGGAGAAGCAAAGCAGGCCCAAACTTAAACAAATAAATTTATTAACACACACAAAAAGAAGAAAAGAAAACAAAACAACAAAAAATTTTAAACCTTTAAAACACTCTTCCTCCCCCCCACAGGTGTTCACTTTCCCACAAACAGCATAAAAAAGAGACAAAACCTGTGATTTTCAGTCAGTTCACCAGCTAAAAATAATCTTTCCTCAGTTCTTTAGGAGAGGAGCCTCCCTTAGAACTTCCACAGAAATTCCCCCACTGACAACCCAGAACTGTGGGGTCTCAGAAGGTTTAGCTGAACAGGGACTTTAATATAAAGGAAATAACTTTATGTACACCTTCAGAAATGAGAGCAGCAAGCTCTGCTTGCCCTGTTTCATGGGACATGGAATATTTTATGTTTCATGCAACATGGAATATTCCCTGCTTCATGGGACATGGGATATTTTATGTTTCATGGAACATGAGATATTTTACGTNGATATTTTATGTTTCATGCAACATGGGATATTTTACATTTCATAGAACATGGAATATTTTGTGTTTCATGGGACATGGAACATTCCCTCCTCCATGGAACACCTCCTGCAGCCCAGGCTTGGAGCAGGAGGCCTCAGCTGCTTTTCTGGGCAGCCCAAGGACGTGAGTGCCTCCACAGAGGCCACGCCCAAAGTGCACAGGGATCCCACTGAGGAGATTCTTTGTGCCTTTTACCTCCATCAAAAGCAAACTCACTTCATTGAGCACCCAGGGAATGCAAAAACGAGGAGGGAGAAAAAGTGTTTTTCTTGATGAGATAAACACAGCGGCAGTTACTCATTATACACGAAATAATAGCTGGTACCACGTGTTCCAGGGGGGCTCGGGCTGCAGGATGTGTCACCACTGCCACGTTCCTCTCATTTCCTGTGGATTCATCTCTAAGGTTCTGATTCAGCCACTCTAATTGGCTTGTTAGACACTTAAAAAAAAAAAAAAAAAGAAAAATAGCCCCCAAAATCTGCGACAAAACCCTTCAAACTTCTGCTGTGCTGGTGTGTGTGTGTCAATTTGAATTTGAATCGGGAGAAGGGGAGCTTGAATTTTCTCTGCTCTGAGGGGGAGATGAATAGGTGAGTGAAGAGAGAAAGAAGAATAAATAAAAAAAAAAGTTCCAAGTAAAATAAAAGGCTGGTAATAAACCTGAGTTTTGTGCACCTCTCTGGGAGCAGAACCATCTGTCCTTCTGCTTCAGACACCTTCCCTTTTATTCACATGCTCCTCTCGACTTTAAATTAAAATTTTAAAAAAAGAGAAGAGTTTTGAGGGATACCTCATTATCTGTATTTTGTTTGTGGAAACAACTCCCAGAGCAACTTGATGTTTAGTTTATTGCCTGATGTCTGTGGGGTGGGTGGGAAAGAAAACCTTTTGGGTACTTTTTGCAGTTTTGCTGTTTTAATTAGAGTATTGTCATCTCTTGGCTGCTTGCAGACCTCCAAAGCAGCGTTGTGGCCTGCTAGGTTATTTTATTTCTATGATTGATCTTCTTGCAGCTTTTTCCTGTGGTGATTCTCTCATTTAGGGAAGCAGATTTGTGATCCTTCCATTTCTGGGAGCAGATTTCCAACTGGGCTTTGGGTGCTCGGTAAATAACGGAATGAAATAATAATGAAATGCAGGGGGAGGAAGGCACGGGCCTGTTACCCACGATAATTTCACTGATAATGAAGGTGAGGAAGTGAGATGCTCAAGTTTACAAAAATCAGATCACAGAATTAGAACAGCCTGGGTTGGAAGGGACCCTAAAGATCGTCCAGTTCCAAACCCCAGCTGGGGCAGGGACACCCTCCACCAGACCAGGTTGCTCTGAGGGATTTCCCCACTCTCTCCCAGTACTCGTTTGATCCAGTTGCTCGGAGTTTTCCCTCTTTGATGTTGCATATTCCGGGTTTATTGTGATGAAATCTGCCTTTATTCGAGCTACCAAGGCTTTTGGTCTTCTTCAGGGAGCTCATTATGAAGAAAAATCTCGGGCTTTGGATGTCAAAGCTCTGGCTGACCGAGGAGCTTATTATACCTGGTTTGAAAAAAGAGTAAAAAAAGTGGTCACGGCATGAGCTCTCCCTCCTCGTTTTGCAGGGGTTGCACAGGAATTTGCTCCCAGCACAGAGGATGATCCTGTCTCTTTGGGCATTTGCATCCTGAGGCCTTTGTTCCCGGTGGATTTCTGTCCCCTCTCGCCAGGGGTGCTGGGACACCACAGTTCCCTTCCAGTGGGAAGAGCTCAGCGGAGCTCCTGGAGAAACCTGGCAGTGAAACCCTTCAGGAAATGGATCCTGAGCAAACATCAACACCTAATTTTCCCTCTGTGGGTGGAAAGTGAGAACGAGAGCGAGGAAAGCTGAGAAACAAATGAATGTATTTCTTCCAACAGCATTATTTGCAGATTATCCGGGAATCACAATGCGGGAGGACGCCAGACCTGCACAGCCACTTCTGTGGTGCCATCTCCCCGACAATTCATTTACTCTGGGGATTACCTCTCAGGGTCTGGTAATTCCCAGCACCCTTTTTTATCCAGCAGGAAGTGCTCAGTCAGGTTTGCTTTAGAGTGGGTTTGTTACTCAAATGTTTTCTATCCCCTTCTGCAATCGGGCTGCCCTTTGGATTATTTTCTCCCCTCTTAATCTACATTCAGTAGACAACTCCAAGTTGGCCTCTCCTGGTGTTTAGCAAAGATAAATGATTTTGGAAAAGGAATTCTCCTTGTTTGGAATAAAATTATGAACACGTGAGGTAAGATTAATAAAAGCCCCAAACTGCTGGGTGGATATTCCCATTACTGTGTACCAGCCAGACAACATCCTCCTCCACCAGTTTTCCTGGTTTGATAAATGCCTTGAGCTGATTTAAAAATGTGTAGGTTATTTTTAAACCACGGTAGCAGAGCCATCTGTATTGTATCTGATGAAGTTCTGTGATAGAGCAAATTGATTTATTCTATCTCCTTACAAGTCATCCTAAGCTTTATGTTATAAATAAGTTGGGTTTGAAGTACATGATGTCATTGAGCTCGAAAGTCTCCAGATAAATTTGTGCTTAAAGGGTTTGTGCCTTCTGTATGAATTTAAATTGGTGCGCGTTGTTAAATCTCTTTTCTCTCTCTGTCTTGAGGACTGAAAAACTCTCTGGGGTCACGACTGTCTCTATTGCTGTGTTTGTATGAAATACACAGGGGCCCAAAACAAGGCTGGTGCTCTTAGACATCACAGAGATAAAAAAAATAAGAGCAATCAAAACAAGCGGAGCCATGCATTGGATGGCGGGATTTTCAGGAGCACTGCGAGGAGCTGGGTGCCCAAATCCTGCCCTTTGTCGGGATGAAATGCAGGGAATTAATGAGGAGCTCGTTTCACTCGGAGCAGGAGCGGTCCTGGCTGGAGCTGGGATGAGCCTCATGCCGTGACCAGCCTGAACTGAGGAGGATTTGGGATTTGTGATTTAGTTCCAGGAGCTGAGCAGGGACAGACCCTGAACTTCTTCTTCCCTTTGCTTCACTCTGGGGGCACTGGGGTTTCTGTGAGAGTCCATGGGAAAGGTGCCTGCAGTTGGGCGAAGGGGGAATTCATCAAATCCTGGGAAGAATACACTAAATCCCCTCTTAGTTGTCTGCAAACAGAACCGGCAAAAAATAAGGCAGAACTTCTGAAAGAGCTGGGCTGAAATCACTGTCCCTGTGTTCAAGGGTAGGTTTTGAGAGACCAGTACTGGAAATGAGATGATGCCTGATGAGAGCCAGGCACGGTGCAGATTTTGGTGTAATTAAAAAGAAAATGAGCAATGCTTTAATTGAGATCCGAAGATTAAAAGTTAAGAGCCTCAGTATCCTCTACTCCTTACTGCCAGATAGGAATTTACGTTGCCTATGTGCAACAAGCCGTTCCATTTTAAAAATGGAACCATAAAGAAAGTTGCTGTAATTTAAAAGCAGCCAATTTACCGCGAGTACAGTTTGCAGCTCTGTCACTTGCTAATCAGTCTGTTAAACATAATAGCCATTCTTGTCTGGAGGCACTTAATCATGTTGTGAATGCACTTATCAGCACATATTAGAAATACAATACAAGACTTTCCAGCGGAGGAATGGATGCAATTACTGCAATCAGTATACATTTAGCTACGCTCTCTTATGTTTTTCTTTCCATTCCTTTTTTTTTTTCCCTCTTTTTCTTTTTTTTTCTTTTTAATAGTCCAGCAGATTTTTCCTCTCAGAAAAACAGAAAGGACACACTTGAAAGTGTTGTTGAACTCCACAGAGGTGCTCAAAGGCGACCTGTCCCGCTCCATGAGGGATGGCTGCTGGCTGCTGAACCTTCCCCGGACCCAGCAGTGTTGGAAGCTGCTGGCTTTGAGTGTTGTGGTGATGATTTTCAAGGCCTTTGAGCACCTCCCCTGATGGGCCGGGAGCGTGGCTGTGGTGGCATTCATTAGGAGCTGAAGTTGCTGCATTTGAATTAGACTAAAGGAGCTCAGCATATGCATGAACTCTCTTTTTATTTTATTTTTTTTTTATTTTTTTTTTCCCCTACGCTTTTCTACATCTAAATCGATAGAGATGAGGGATCTCAAAGTTTTTTGAAAGGCGATATTGAAAAAGCATGAAAGCAAATTGCTTCCAGCATGACTACCCGGCAGCCACGGGTGTAAATACAGCTGTCCAAAGAATGCCAGGCCTCGACAAAAATCTCAGGATTTCAGCTAAACAATTTTCCAGGGCTGAGCACATTCTTGTATGGGGAGGAAGGGAGTTGGGAGGGGGGCGGGAGAAGGGAAGGGATTATGAAATCCTGAAGAGATTCAGAAAAGAGGGGAATGGAAGGAGAATGGTTTTGTACGTTCTGCCTTGCATTAACCCATGGTGTTGGGGATATTTTATGTCGTTGGGGATATTTTATGTCATTTAGGATATTTTATGGTTTGCAGTGCATACAGGAGCCTGCCTTCTTTTTCTAGAAATCCTTTTTCGTCTGTCTCTTTGTTTTTTGCGACAGCTGGTATTTTTGCTTGGGTGAAATTTTTTGAGAGTGGCAAGGGAAATGAAAAAGCAAAACCAATGCCCAAATTGCGTGACTCTTCCAGTGGGTAACGAGGGAGTGGATGTAACACCACATCAACCACAGTGGGATTTTTGTCACTGTTGAGTTTGGGTCATTTTGCCATTTTGGGTCACTGCTCAGGCTCCCTGAGAGGATGTGGGATGGAAATGTCCTTGGTGGGATGTCCTTGGTGGGATGTCATTGATGGGATGTCCTTGGTGGGATGTCTTTGGTGGGTTGTCCTTGATGGGTTGTCCTTTGGTGGGATGTCCCTGGTGGGTTGTCCTTGGTGTGATGTCCTTGGTGGGATGTCCTTGGTGGGATGTCCTCAATGGGATGTCCTTTGGTGAGGTGTCCTCGGTGGGATGTCCTTGGTGTGATGTCCCTTGGTGTAATGTCCTCAGTGGGATGTCCTCGGTGTGACTCTTCCCAACAAGCAGGTCTCTGCTCAGCTGGGACACTCAGCCCACTCCATCTCAGGTTGTTAAAGGCTTCACTGCTGAGGAAACTCCTCTCAATGAAGTTTTGGGATGATGTTTTGTCTTTTCCCATACAAACAGCGGGTGGGACGTGGGGTGGGCTGGGTGGAACACCACTTCTCCCCCTTCCCTTTCTAATTATTCACTCTCAGGGGCTGAATGAATGAACCTCACTTCTTCCTCGCTCATTTGCTCAGGGTATGACCTTGACTTGGAGCAATGTCCCAGCAGTTCCCCTTGAGCTGTCACTGTGTTGGGAAATCCTTGTCTCGTGACTGTGCCAAGGTCGTGGCTGCCCTTTGGAAAGGTGACCTGGAGATGTTACTTGGTGGCTGAGGTGCTGACCTCACTCTCGTGCCATTGAAAAATAATTGTGGAATGATTTTTGAAAGGAGGGATATTAAATCCACCCCTCTGTGTTTTGTTATTTGGGGTTATCTTTGCATGTCTAGGAAAACTCGGATTTCATTTTTAGGACAAAAATAGTCTTTTAATGGGGTGACTGACATCGGAACTCTTTGTTTGTCTCTTGCTTTTAGTTCTGGTGTGAAGATCGGGGCTTTGAGCTCAACCAGCAAAGGGTGGAGTACAGAGATGGCTCTTTCTGTTCATACACTGAATGCAGACCCTGAGCCACCCTGTGTTTGCTCAGCTGGATAAATTAATCTTGTTTATTAATTAAAACACGGGAAACTGATGTTTCCGTGCCAGTTTCACTTTCATGTTTTTACTGTCTGTTCAGTGGGTACCAACAGCGAGGGGAAGAGCTTAACTCTTTTGTAAAACGTAATTATCAGCCTTTAAAATAAAACAATTTTGCGCCTGTCAGGGAAGTGGGGAGGGAGGAGGCCCCGTTTGTGTGGATGTTAATGGGCTGCCCCGCTCCCTGCCCTCACTGCTTTGAGGACGTTGCCATGGACATTTATTCCTTAGCACGAGTGTGAATGAGCCACAGGACACCCTGCACGTTCCCTCTCCATCTAAGAGTACACTGGATTCAAAGAAAGCCAAGTCTAGTTCATTCGGTGCTTAAACTTGTTTGGAGCTGAAGAGAATGTAGGAGGAATACAATAATTCTTGCCACTCCCCTATTTTGATTTTTTTTTTTTGTTGAATTTTATTTATTGAAGATGGCATCACAGCAGCTTCCCCAGCAGACCTATGAGTTCTGTGCAGCCTTGGCGAGCTGTAGAAAGGAAAATACGGACTGGTTTTTAATTTCCCGTTGTCTTTGCTGTTTGGCGTTCTGTTGTTTAGTCATTTACAGAGCCTGCCCATCGAGCAAAGGGTTGAGTTCAGAACTCAACTGGGACTTTGTGAATGCTCAGGGGGAGAGCCCCATTTGTCTGGTCTGGGTGTCCTGCGGCACTCCAGGTGTGCCCGGGTCACAGGCTCCCTTCTGCTTTCATTCAGAAATTCAGAGCGTGGGGAATTTGCATCTCCGGATCCCCTCCGGTTGATTTTTCTCCCCAGGGAGGTTCAGCTGTCAGCCTCAATTGTAATTCCGAAATCAGAACAGGAGTGCCAGGAGCTTCCTCCTGGTTCTAGGAGGGTTTTTCTTTCCTCATGGGATTGGAAAAGTCTGATCACCTCATGCTAATATTAAAATAGTAAAGTGTTTAAAATGTCAAGGAATCTTGCTGGAGATGAGGTCAGGGTGTCTCCAGCTCACTTCCCCCAGGTCTCCTCTCTGCCTGGGAAGCTGGGGAAGCTCTGTGAGTATTGGCAAATACAGAACTCAGGAGCCTCAATGATTGTGCACGTTCAGGAGCTGCCGGGTACAATCACTCCTGAGGCTCACAGTAACTCTGGAAGAGGCACAGATAAATTAAACTGTTTCCTGCCTCCCATTTTATAGATTACTGGGGAAGAGCAAAGCTCTGAATGAAGCACCTCCAGCTGTGCCTGGTGTGGGGACAGTGGAGGAGCTGGGCAAAGAGTGGCCAGGAAACTCAGATGTTTGCCTGTGTGGTGGCAGCATGGACAGCCCAGTGTCACCAGCGACTTCCAGGGAATATTTCCTGTCTCTGCATGCCCCTGTCCCTCCCCTGTGTTTTCCTTGAGGTGAAATGTTTGCTGCATTCTTTACACTCATCTTGGCTGAAGTTCCCTGTGCCCTGGGTCATCCAGGCTCCCCGAGCTGCACTCGGGTTCTTTTAAAGACCTTTAGAGAGTCTGCAGAGATCTTTGTGAGCGGAGTTCCTGCACTGCAAAGAGCTCCTCGTGCCACTGAATTCATTAGCTTTAATTTTCAGTCATTGGTTATTTAAAAACCCATCTCTGCTTTATAATACATTTCAGCTGCTTTCACAGCAATGTTGAAAATAGACCGTGTGATTATGGCATGTAACAATGTAAGAATTCCACAATGGCTAAAGAAAAAATCCTAAGCACCATTTGGGCGGTTGATAATTTATTAACTGGATAGGTTTCAGCATTTTATTCATCATAAAATCATTCTTATTTTTTAAACAACAATGGCTCCCTCTCTATTTGCATCCAACACCGGCTAAGCCCTGGCCCCAGTTTCTCGCTGGATGTTTTTGTTGTGTTTCCCAACAAGACGCTTCCTCCTGCCAGAGAATCTTTATTTTAAGAAATACACAACGCAGCAATAAAGAAGTTCTAAATAGGAGTCAGAAAAAAATATTCCAGTGCAATCAAAAGCCCTTTTTTTTTTTTTTTTAAGCCCCAAAAGATGGCATGCTGTTCCAGAAGGGGAGAGTAATGACAAAGGTACAAACGGGCCCGGCAATGTTACTGACGGAGCTCACCAATTACCCCCACCCCGAGTTCAGTCCTAAAAAGTTGTTTTGTTAAAGGTTGACTTAAAGAGTATCTGAGGACTCTTTTAGCAGAAGCGTTTCTGTGCACTGTCACAAGGGTGCAAGCAAATAAAAATAATTGAAGCAATTGTCTCGGTTGTCTCCAGGGTTGTCATGATGATGTTGATAAAATCAAATAAAGTGGAAGTTATTGCACATTGTTAGTGAGCAGCACAGTTGTGAATTGGCAGTGGAGGAGCTGAGGAGCTTAAAAGGTTTGCTCATTATCTAGATTTATTGTTTTCAGTTGTGGGAAAACGTTGGCTAAGCAAAAATAACATCATAATACCTGGTTTGGGTGGTGTGTTCTGAACAAAAAAAATATTTTCTTGTTGTTTTCGCGGCTTTTGCTGGATTATTAAAACACGCTGTGTCAATCCATACATTCTTAATGGATTTAGCAGTTTGGGTTTATCCTCTGCAGCCATTTTCTCACCTGTACATCTGTCAAGAGTGCAGGAATTTTTATGGCAGTGCAAGAAAACCGAGATCAGGCACCAAAAAAAAAAAAAGTTTGGGAAAACATGGACGACAAAGCGAGTTCTCTGTTAGCAGCTTTGTGCCCGTACAGCCTCATCAGAATTATTCCTGCTGGGAGAAAGAGGGTTTAGGTTTTGACATCCTTTATGAGTCAAAGCTGGTGTGTGACACCTCAGGGAGGTGTTGGGGGGATGTTGGAGCTGTGGGAGGACCCCCAGGTTGGGAGGTGGCAGCTCCCCAGGTGGGGAGGTGCCCCCGGGCAGGAGGGCAGCACTCAGCAAGGCAGAAAGGTTTGCAATGTGCAAATCTTCATAATTCACAAACTGCTCGCTGCCCTTGGAAGGGATTTGCCCTCATTTCCTTCCTCTCAGCCTGCTAGGATCTTAATTTCCTCAGGGGGAGCAGGTCAGGACCTTTAGTCTGGATCTTTTCCCTGCGAGGTCCTGGCCATCTGCCGCTTCGTTTGACTTCAGCAGAAAACTGGGGTCTCGAGCATTTCCAATGAGTTTTTGAAAAGCCTCCTCTGGTAAGTGTTTGCTCTTCAGCAAACCACGCTTACGAGATTAATCCCCTTGAGATCAAAGGAGTGAGACCTTTTTCACTGAAGTATTTTATAAACTAACGCACCTTGGTAATTTTAAGGTCACTGAATTTCTTATTGAATTTGGTTACAATTTGTCAGAGTGAGAATTGGCCACCATCAGCCTGGAAAAGACTCTCGAGCAACGTGATACCCCACGTTGATTATTTCCCAATACCTCACGTCTGCTCCGTTTTTGAGGGCATTGCTTACACCGCTGCGAGCCTCATAAACAAAATTGCCACTTACTGAAAATGTTATTTTATGAGTGAGTGGAGCTCGTGATTTCCTGCGACGGCCAAGTGCAGTAATGGGAGGGTGTGACTTTTATCAACTCGATTGTCGCTGGCCCGTGAGTGGGAGCCAGCAGAGCTCGGCGTGGCACTGCAGAGTGCCCCAAAATGCCACCCTGCCTCTCTCATTCCCTCCCCAAAAACACAGGGCAAGGCCTTTCAGCTTGGTCAGCAATGCAAATCTTTCTCCATCGTGAATAATTTTGTTTGTTTAAGGTAAATACCGACCGGTTGTGCTGTTGCTGCTGCCATGAAGTCAGTCACCGAGTATCATTCCGTTAATTCAATAATTCCACGTTGGGCTCGGAACAAATTCAATCTGTTGTTGTTTCGGTGTCAGGTGATTTCGTGGTGCTGGTTAAAACCTCTCAGGTCAGGGCTGTGCTGGACCCTCGCAGTGATCTCTTATTTTGTAGAAATAAACTTCAGCTCCATGTAACAACTTAGTGCTGCGTGTGTTGGGAAATCTCTGGGGCTCAGCAACAGTTTCCTGCCCTGATAATTCTTTATTCTGGAGCTGGTTGGAGCTGGAGTTGGTTTTTTTGGGCTGGATTTGCCATTCTGTGCTCAAACTCCACTCCAGAGTGGGATCACAACCACGGCTCCCATCTGCTGGGTGTGGGGTGAGGCTGGGGCTGTGACAAAGCTCGGCTGGGCTCTTTGGGACACCATAAATGCACCAGGCAGATAATACAGACAGAGATGAGGCCAGACAAAGGGAGATTGAGCACAAATCTCAAGGATTTGGGCATTCTTCCAGCCCCCAGCAGAGGCAGGATGGTGAAGGTATGCAAACAGGATTATCAATCACCATTTGAAGAAGAGGACCTACTTAACAGGAGTTTGTGAGAGGAAATAAATCCAAAAAGACCCATGGGGTTTTGTCTTTTTTTTTTTTTTTTTCTTCTTCTCCTCTCACCAGAGAGAAAAATGTGTAATGAATGTCTCATGTCTGAAACACTGGGCTGGATTCATCAAAGGGAGTTAGTAATTACCAAATTGAGAGAATCATGAAGCGCTTTTCTAAATTTGAAAGGCTCATCAAGAATAGATCAGGAGCAGGCAAAATTAATAGTTATGAACTCATTTCCATAGAAATGGACTTATTAGCAAGCATGCCAGCTGCCTAAAATTATAAGGTCTTTTCCTTGTGCTTGCAGGAAATAATCTTTTTTTATAAAAGTAATTTTGACTTTTTATTTTTTCATTGCTTCTCTAAACTAGAGTTTGGCAAAATCCTAAACCGGGGGAAAAAAACTTCACTGGACAATAGAAATACTTAACTCAAAAGAGAGGAGAGATATGGAAGGGAGAAGTGATTTATAGTCCTCGGATTCTATCAGACTCTCCCCAAGAGGGCAAACTTATTTAAGAGCAGAATGAAATGAGTCTCCAGGAAAAGCTGAAAAAAAAACCAAACAACTTGATAGGATAAAGTTTGGTTTGAGAGGATTTAATGGCTGATAACTGCGTGAGTTACAGCATGAGTTGCCTTCTCTGCTGGTGGGTTTTCCCACTGGTGGCATTTTGTCTTCACCAGAAGACCAAGGTTCTGACCCCCAGGCACAAATCAGACCCAGAGCTGAAGGTTTGCCATGGGCAGGGTGCAACAACCTGCTTTTAAAAAGGGTTCCAGCAATGTGCTGCACAGCCAGGAGAGACATTGAAATGCAGGTGTTGGGATGGGAATTTATCAGCTAATGGAGCTGACAGAAGTAAACGCTGACATTTGAGGTCTTGATTACGGTTTAATTTATCTCTGGTTTTACTTTAGCAACCTCCATCCATTTCAGTAGGAAGAGGCAGTGGTATTACAGAGGATGGTTAATAAATTGCAAGAATTACGAATGTAATACCAGACTTTCTACCAGGAAACCTCTGCAGGATAAGAGGCGCAGCAGCCAGTAGGTGAGCACTGTTCTGAACATGAAAGAAATTCACTTCTCAGGTTTTATCGTGGGTTTGTTACGGTTGTAACCTGGGAAGGAGCTCAGAACAAAGAGGGTGAATTCATCCGCGGGGGACTCGGTGTCCCAGATACCGCAGCAGCTGGCCTTGCTCCAAGGCTGAATCTCTGAAGAGGACAAAAGAGGACCAGGATTTTTAGAGAGAATTCATCCACCTGCTGGGGGATAAGAGTGCAGGAAGCTGAATCCTGCTTTGCCAAGGCTGAGCACTCAGGGGAGGCTCTGGGGGTGGAAGATGGTTCAAGGCCGTCTCCTCCAGCAGGAGCCCAAGGGAGAAGTGGAGCCTCCTTTAATCAATATTCATGTGCCATGGAACATCACCGGCTACTGAGACAAAGCAGAAAACCCGTGACAAACCTTTGGTGGTGTTTTTCCAAGTGCTGATAAGGATTCTCTTTGGAGCCAGGATGGAGACCTGGGAGGGCAGGTTTGTTTTAGCCCACCTGTTAATGCAGCTGCTTCTGAGGAAGGTTGATGGATAAGATAATAAACCCACTGTGGTGGCTCATTTCTGGATGTGTAAAAAGTAAAAAACAGGAAAGGAAGAGGACTGAACTCAAAGAAATGCCAGTCAGGGGGACCCATGGAGTGGATTTGTCACTGACCTGTTATTTAATTGGTGCCTCTGTACCCAAATCCTCCACTGGTGGTTTTTGTTCTCAGTTTGAAACCACTGCTGGCTGTTTTTGTGAGTGCCCTGAACAGTCTGCAGTGAAATTGCAGACCTGAACAGACCACGACAGGCCCAATATCCATAAATCCATAGTTAGTGTAAAGCTCGGATCTAAATTTTACTTCTGTATTGTGAGCAAATTAATTTTCTGCCATTTAGATAAAAACAAACTGCTGGAGGTGGTACACGAGAAACTGTGAAGTCGAGTTGATGTTTTTAACAGAAACGGTTTAATTACATCCCTATTATTATGTAATAAAATTTATCTTAAAAGGTTTTTTTGCTGCTTGTCTGGTTGGCCACACAAAAGATGCCTTCATAGCTTCTAGTTTTGCCTGGAGGTGGATATTATCTTCTCTCAGCATGGAAAATATTTATCCTCCAGGCATTGAAGCATATGTTTGGGTTGTTTGTTGTCAGAAAGAAAACACAAAAATCAATAATTCCCGCTCAGATTTTTTTTTTTTTCCCCCTTTACAATTCTCCTTCAAAAACATATGGCGAACTCAGATTCTGCCTCTGTGCATTTGGGAAGAGGAAAAAGGATGGTTTTAGTCTCTGTTGTCTGCAGCAGCAGCTAAAACTTCCTGTGAGCACAGCTCTTGGAATGGCTGCCCTGGGGAAGGACACACGGATGATGAATGTACCATTGGCCTGACGTACAGAAAATTCACATTTTACCCCCAAAATTTAAGCAGTATTGATAAAATCAGGTGTTTCTCCAACAGAAGAAAGGCAGAGCCTTTCCATCCCCTCCCCACACTGCAGGGTCTGTCTGGGGCAGGAACTTGTATTCTTTGTAAATACTTGTGTGTAAACTTCGTATGATTTGTAAAACACCTCAGTTTTTGGGGAAGTTTGGATGAGCTGTTTACTAAACAGATCCCTGCTGTGGATAAACCAAGAATTGGTTAAATCTTGGTGTCTGTTTGCTTCTCTGTAACGCAAAAACAAGATTTGTTTTCCTAACCTGAGGATTAATTATTAATATTTACACAGCTTCGGACCTGAGGAAAGTGATGAGAATTGTTGCTGAGAAAGGAAGCAGAAGTAATCCTGAAATTCAGTTCTCAATGCTGCAATGCCGTGCATTTACATCCATTTCTTTACTTTTAAACTTTTATTTCCAGATGAGAAATATATGATTGCCATATAATTACAAGTCTGCACCGCTGACGAGGAGAATGTTGTCATGAATCGAAAATAGGGATAATCTACCCCTCATTTATTGTCATGTATAATTTCTGCAAATCCATTTTTTTTTTCACTGAGATAAAGACCAGTTTGGGTTTGAAAGACTTCTCTTCCCTCCGCGAGAGTTCATTTCTGGTGGAACATGAGCAATGGCCAAGTACTTTGTTGTTTCGCTGCATCAAAATTATAATAATGGTATATTAAATAATTTAGCAGCATCTGTGCAGTGCTTTTCCGAGGGTTTCTGGCTTATTCTGTGAGTTCATTGTGATTATGGAGAATGAATTCATGTGTTTAATGGGGAAAATGCTTCCATTTCAGGAAACCAAAAGATACAGTTCCACCTTACTTAGAAAGTTCTGGAGTTGTCCCATGAGCAGTTTTATTTGGGTTCCTGTCAGCGTCTCGAGCCTGCATGTTGAATTTAATGGCAAATCTTGTGAGTAGGAAAGAGAAATAAAACCCCGTTTTGTCACCAACCTCCCAGTGATGCCGTGGGGAACTCTGCCTTGTTTTGCAGGGCAAACATGACCTCCTACGAGATCCTGCAGATGGATTTTGAGATCGACAACGCCAGCAGCCCGGCGGGGGCCCAGCAGATCACCTGGCAGGTGGAGTACCCGCGGGACGACTCCGTCAGCGAGCTCGTGGTCTCCGAGATCTTCGTCAGCCGCACCATGTTCGTGGGGATCGTTCCCCTGGCCATGGTAAGAACCTGCTGCTGCTTTTTCCTGAATGTTTTTGTGGGGATTGCTCCTCTTGCCATGGTAAGAACCTGCTCCTACTCCCTTGTTTGTGGGCATTGTTCTCTTGGTAAGAACCTGGTCCTACTCTCTTGTTCGTGGGAATTGTTCTCTTGGTAAGAACCTGCTGCTGCTCCCTTTCCTGCATGGTTTTGTGGGAATCCTTCCCCTTGCCATGGTAAGATCCTGCTGCTGCTCCCCTTTCCTGAATGATTTTGTGGGAATCATTCTCTTGGTAAGAACCTGCTGCTGCTGCTCCCTTTTCCTCAGTGTTTTTGTGGAAATCATTCCCCTTGCCATGGTAAAAACCTGCTCCTTCTCCCTTTCCCTGAACGTTTTTCTGGGAATTGTTCCCCTTGTCATGGTGAGAACCTGCTCCTGCTCCCTTTTCCTGAATATTTTTGTGGGAATCATTCCCCTTGCCATGTTAGGAACCTGCTGCTGCTCCCCTTTCCCTGAACATTTCCGTTGATCCTCGTTAGTATTCCAGGGAATGGCAGCCTTTTTATTATAAGCTGCTTCCTATGCACCTGCTGCAAGTGATTTAAATGCAAGAAAAAAAAAAATAAAATACATTTCAATAATATTTTATTTACCTGATGTGCCGTAATGGCTCCTTGGAAACCATTTGGGCCTTTTGTGAAAATCCTTCTCTGTTTGTGGGTTATTGGCCTGGTGCATGGAAATTGCTCCTCTGGAGCCATTGTCTTCTGCTGGATGAACGGGACTGCCATGCCCCAGCTCTGAGGGCAAATGTTGTCATTTAGTGGGGACATTTGCAATGAAATAAATTAGCTTTGCATGTGTGGGAGATTTCGTTGCTAAACCAAACAACTGGACTGTTTGTGTGCTGCTCTGCTTTTCCCCAGAAGAGCCAAATGGTCCAGCGAGCTGCAAGGGATCAGTTTAATAAAAGGTCTTGTCTGAGTTGCACAGAAAGGATAAAATACTTCCTGGAGATAAAGGATAAAATACTTCCTGGAGATGGAGGCGTCCAGCAGGTTTAAGGTGTTCGTGTGCAGAAAGCGTGAAGCTGATGATTTATTTAAAAAACGCAAATATCTCCTGGTGAAACCAGAGGCAGCTTTTCTAGGGGGGACCTTTGACCTGTGTTTGGGCCTGATGGAGTTTTTAGTACCAGGGCTTTACATGTGAACAGGGGTTTCAGTGGGGAAATTCGGGTGTAAAACCAGAGGAACAGCCAGAGGATGTTTTTTACTCTTTTACTTGCTTCCTCATGAACATTTGTCCTTCCTTTCTGAGCTGGTCTGTGCTGATTTTCTTTCTATCACACCATATAAGCACCAAATATTGGTGTTTTTCCTCTGCATGACCACTGGCACTACCACAACCAAGGAAAGATTCTTGTGGTGGTACCAGCACTGGCAGGAAAATGTGCAGGACAATGACACAAAGGAGGAAAATTTCTTTCCGGTAGGAAAGAAACAGTGGAGAAAATTAGCTGGGAAATCCTGCAAGACAAAAACGAACTTCAATTCCCAAATGTTCCATATCCATTGGAATGACCCTCCTGTAATAAATCTCAGTTGCATTTATGGCCATGTTCAGTGAATTCAGCATATGTAAATAAATAAAACTTTTGCAGTGATGAGAGAAACTAAACCAAAATTTCATGTTGAAGGAGAACCTGCTTTCTGCACCACCTCACTCCTTGAGCTCCCAGTAACTGAAACATCCAGCCTCAGCAATTTTCCGTGACCTGGAACACATAGAATCCATAAAGATCCATCATCCTGTAGCTGCCAAAGTATTTTCCACTAAAAGAGCTAAAAGGGATTGGATGGGCCTGCTTGCACAGGGGAAAGAAATGAATGCTAATTCCTAAAACCCCATGCAAATTAACAAATGAGCTTTTCCTTAAGTACTCTATTATTATTTAGTGTTTATGTGGTGGTTTATATTTTCAGAACTCTTTGCAGACATTAATTAATCAGACCTGAATAAACTAAGCTCGATGAGAATAGAAAATTAAATGGAAATGAAGTCACTCTTACTTAGTTCTACCTGTTTCTGAACGACTTCTAAGTCCCTTTTTACATTTTTATATAAAGTACTTTCAAAAGCACTTAATCTTACAGTGCTCTTGCTTATTATCTCTAAAAACAATTTTGGTTAGAAGAGAGGTAGAATTTATATCTTTAAGAACAAGTGACAGCAGGGATGAGTGTCTTTGAAGACTGTAAATGCTGTTTTGTCACCTAAACTCTTGTTTAGGCTGAATTAATTCAGGTGAAAAAAGCAGGGATGGGAGTAATACTTTGAAGCTGGAATATTTGACTCCTGGAGGTTTCTTTGGAGGAGAGTGGAAGGAATATTTAGTTTTGTAATTTTTTTTTTTTTTTTATTTTTTTTTTTTTTTTTTTTTTTTTTTTTTTTTTTTTTTTTTGTCGTAACCTCTTGAGATAAAAAGCTGTTGAGAGATTTTAGCTGTAGAAATGTCTCTGAAAGCTGCTGAGGAAGGGAAGTTTGGAGATCCAGGCGGGTTTGTGGCTGCACCATCCTCCTGTGGGGCACAAACTCTGAGGATCCGTTCACTTTAACACTCCAGTATCCACTGTCAGGTGGAAACATCAGCCCCTTTTGCTCCTGGGAGCTTCTCTGCTCTTCTTGTTGGGGATAAACATCTCTGCCAATTGATTCTTCCCACATCTGGTGTCCAGGTTCAGGTCGTTGTAGGACACGAAAGGAAGATGAGAGACTCCAAATATTTCAGAAGGCAAAGAGCACAGAAAAAAAGCTTTATTTTATATTTTTTACTGCCTTTTATAAGGTGTTCCCATCCAGACTGAACATGGTTGGTGAGTAGGAACGACACCTCTCTGATCCCATGGGTTAAACCAGAGAAACAGCAAAACACCACCTGGAGAAAGATTGTTCTGAGAAAGGAGAGTTGTTGGCCAGGATTGTATTGAGGAGAAGCTTTCCTGAGCAATTTTTCCTTGGGAAAAAGTCAGCAGCTGCCAGCAGGCTAAAAATCTCTCAGGCCCAGAAATACCAGGCCCACAGTTTAACACATGTCCACATGTTTAACTCGTGTCCCCACTCAGACCCAGAAATACCAGGTCCGCACTTTAACACATGGAACTCATGTCCCCAAAATTAAGGTGATCCATTCCCATCAAGTGCAGCAGAATAACGGATCTGGTGAGGAATACCAGAATAAGGTGAATATCAGGCATATTTTAATTCTGTGAGGAAAGCACAGCCAGAGCTCTTTTTGGCTCCTCTGTTTGTTGTGCTGCTGAGTATCGGGGGAAAAACCTGACATTCTTCTCCTGTCTGCTGTTACCATTGCTGACTCCAAACACAGCAGGTGATTATTTTCAAACAAGGTTGATGGCACTGAAATAGGATGGGAGCTGTGAGTCTGGTCGATGTCTGATGCAGCAGAAGGTGTGTTTTAGGCATCCAGAAGGTCCAGCAGAACATTCTAAAGTTGGAGCTGAACTAGACAGCTTGATTTGTCTTAATATAAAAATGTGCTATGGTAATCTTGCAAAGTGGAAGTGGACGCCCTGCTAATTACAGAAACTGATAGCACAGATAAATCTGTTGTGTCCAGTGATGATATAACTCCAGAATTCTCAGTGATTGCTCTTGATCTAAAAGCAGACATGAAGCTGCAATTTCCATAGCTGGGGAAAGTTGCTGGTAGCAAGGTCGTCAGTGGAGTCTGACACTCCTGGGATGCAAGAAACAAACACTTCCCCAGCTCCGAGTCTGTCGTCCAGGTTTCTGTCACAAACAACTGTGATTTCATTAATCTGTTATCTAACTAACAGTTGGCAAAAAGATAAAGAAAAAGAGAGAGAGAGAGAAAAAATAAAACAAAATCCAGGTCTTTAGAGAGTTTCCAGGCAACCAGGAACTCAGTTAAAGTAAAGGATAAGACAGTGAAGAGATGTATTGTTACTGGTTTTTATAAGAAGGCTCCAGCTGAGGCTGAAGTCTTGAGGAACAATACATTTAATAATAATAAAAAAATACCTGGCATTGTCTTTTTATCTGGGAAAATGAAGGCCTGGCTCTTTGAGATGTCCATGCTGCAAATCCTCTCTCCTGGAGGAATGGAATTGTGAGTCCCAGACTGTCATCATTCCAAATGATCAATATTTCCCTCAGCCTCAAACATTTCCCTCTTTCCTACAAGTACTTGAGCAGCGTCTTCAGGAATTTTGTTTCCTCCCCTCCAAAAATGGGAGCTCTTGGTCGAGCCGTGGTTTCCTGGCATTGTGAGTCACAGAGATGGCTGTGCTTGCTCTGGTGAGGTTTCCTTTAAATGGGAGGTTGGATAATTGCATTTCTGGTTGCTGCCAGACAAGAAAACATGGAAAAAACTGTCCTTAAAGGTGCCCATTTCTATGACTGAGCTGAAATAGGATTGCTGGGTGCAACACTTGGCTGATTTGTTTGAGAAAAAAAGCTTTAAAGGGCTTATTTTCCCCACAGAAATCATGGTTTGCTAATGGAGTTTATGTTCAGACACCAATTAAAGGAGCACACCCAGTCCAAGGTGGAAGCTGGCCCAGACTTAGACAGCAGCTCACCTGCACCTTAAACTAAAAGTGGAAACTTTACCAGCTTTTTCTGTGCTTGCTGTGGGGCTGGGTATAAAACCCAAACCCACTTGATTCTGAAGTATTAAAAAAACCACAGGATAGGATCGGTCATTCCTAGCAAACCCAGATGATTTACATATCCTTCAGAAGTTGGTCAAATGCATTTATGTGCAAAATTGTCCCCTCTGTGTTTATCCACTGCACTTAATGCATATTTCTCACTGGAAATCACTTTGACCTTTGGCTTTGCAGTTCCTTTTTAACAGCCCCTCTCTGCTGTACTTTGCATGCAAAGGAACCTGCCCAGAATGGGATTTTGTTCTTCTCAACATTCATCATTTCACAGAAAAAAAAAATTTAAATGTAAATTCAATCTATTCTTCATCCCAGAAATATTAGGGATTATCAACATTGCTCTTAAATAAAACTGGAATCTGTGGCTCCCAGATCACAGATTTCAGGGCGAGTTTTAACCCTGATTAATGGCAGCGGGATTGAAGCCTTGAGCTTTCCTAAAATCCCACACTGGAAGGATTGATTTTATACTCAGGGCAAATTAACTGCTGTGGAGAGAGTACAGAATGGGAAGAAAAGAGATTCTTCTTTTGTGTTACTTTATTTCCCATGCCCACAGCGAGTGTTTTACGTCTCTGTAGCAGAGATAAGATCTTGTGCAATTATTCCCATCTCCAAATTAATTGTCGTGGAGAATCGAATGGTTTTGTTTTGTCAGGCTGCTCCAAAAAAAAAAAAAACCACGGGGTGAATTTTATGAAGAAAGATGAAACTTTAAAAGATTTCTTGGAGCACATCCACCAAAACACAAAGCACTGAAGGTTTTATTAAGTTTGACCAGGGGAAGGTTTTGACTCTGAGACACTCTGGGAGGGAAATGTGTGGGGAGCAGATGTGAGGAATGTCCACATGGGCTGAACAAGGCCAGGGGATCTCAGCAGGAAAAACTTATTTCTTTGTAGAACTGGGGTGTTTGATTCAACTGGATTAAATCATAGAATCAGAGAATGGATTGGGTTGGGGGGGACCCTAATTCCCATCCAATCCCTGCTCTGGGGACAACTTCTACTGTCCCAGGGTGCTCCAAGCCCCAGTGTCCAACCTGGCCTTGGACACTGCCAGGGATCCAGGGGCAGCCACAGCTGCTCTGGGAATTCTATTCCAGGGTCTTGCCCACCCTCCCAGCCAGGAATTCCATCCAAATGTCCCATCTAAATCTCCTTTTTTCAGCTCAAAGCCGTTCCCTGTGTTCTGTCCCTCCATCCCTTGTCCCCAGTCCCTCTCCAGCTCTCCTGGAGCCCCTCTCAGGGTCTCTGAGCTCTTCCTGGAGCTTCCCTTCTCCAGGTGAACATTTCCAGCTCTCCCAGCCTGGCTCCAGCCCTGTGGCCTCCTCTGGGCTCTCCAGCAGCTCCAGGTCCTCCATCCTCCCGGGGCTGGATGCAGCTCTCCACGTGGGATCTCCTCAGGAGAGCAGAGAGGCAGAATTATCCCCTTGACCTGCTGCCCACACTGCTCTGGGTGCAGCCCAGGATGTACTCAATAATGTACAAATATTCTATTTTGGGAGAAAAAAAAACAAAACTCTTTTCTTTTCCCTGAAGTGAAAAAGTCCCGCTCTGAACACGGCAGGCCAGGGATGTTTTGGTGATGTCAGCATTCTTCCAAAACTGAAATTCCAGACAAATCCACACAATTTCATCAAGTGCCTCGTTTTTAACTGGGCTGTGTTTTCCAAAGGATGTCACATTTTTTATCTCTTTCAGTCTAATTCTGGGCATCTGAAGTAGGCTTTGGAATGACTCAATGTGAACCATTATCCCTTTTTTTTCCCCCCCCTCTGCTCAGTTAAACATCCTCTACCATTTAATGTCAAGAGCGAAAAAGAAAGGAAGAAACTAAAGGCCAATTTGCCGTTGGTGGGACAGAAAATAATGGCATTTTGACTGTTTCCATGAAAGCAACGTGACACGACAAATTTTTAAGGAGCTCTGTGAACGCCATTAATATTTATGATGCACTCAAGAAAACAGCTATTGTGCGCCACATCCATCAAAGATAAGAATTGTGCTCCGCTGTGTTGGATGATAAACATTGAATGACAATAGCTGGAGATTATGTGAGGTTTTCATCCTCGTGTTTTATGCCTGCTTGAGTAAAGCACCGTGTTATTCCACTGTGAACCAATAATTTGCTTTTCATGAAATTTGATACACTCGCTGATACTCGTCAACAGTCACGAGTCCAAAATATTCATGAACAGGCAGGGGAGGGTGACGCCAAATGCTGCAGATCCTTTAGGATCGGGTCCTCCAGGCAGCATTTCCCACTAATCCACCTCCTGGAAGTCACTGTGAACCTCCCCAAATTACAGTGGTTTGCCCACACATTGTCAGTTGTTTGCAGTTTGGATGAGTGCAGAGGATTCCCCAGTGCAATGAAGGCCCTTCCAGCATTTCAAACTGCCTTTTTCTGTCCCATCTTTGTCCTTAGAGCATTCCCCACCTCAGGAATGGGGCAGGATGGTCTGTGCTGTGTCCTAAATTTGTGGCCTAAATTTGTGGCCTAAGTGTGTGGCTTAAGTGTGGCCTGGGTGTCCTAAGTCTGGCCTTGTTGTTCCTCTTCTCGCTGTAAAATGCAGTTTTGGAGCTAATTTATGATCACCCAGGTAAGCAACACTGGGGACAGACAAAAGGGACCACGTGTGCTCCCCAAATTACAGTGATTTGCCCACACAGGTTGGCTTTTGCTATCCCATCTTTGTCCTAAAAGCATTCCCCAGCTCAGGAATGGGCCAGGATTGTCTGTGCCATGTCCTAAGTTTGTGCCCTAAATTTGTGGCCTAAGTGTGGCCTGGGTGTCCTAAGTCTGGCCTTGCTGTTCCTCTTTGTCCTTGCTGTAAAACGCAGTTTTGGAGCTAATTTGTGATCCCCCAGGTGAGCAGCACTGGGGACACACAGAGGGGACTTCTCCTGCCCCTCCTGCTCCCAGCAGCACGTGTTCCTGTCCCCCTGTTTCCACCCAGTGCTTCTCCTGGGATTAAAATCCCTTTGGCACAGACACTGTTCTTCCTGCCCTGCCTTCCTCCTGAAGGTGCAGAGCTCTGGAGACAGCTCCTTGTGAGGATCAGACTGATTCTGCACCACACGGGCCTGTTTTGGGGAAGAGGCTGGGATTTGGGGTTGATTGATGAGCTCTCTGGAGCAGCTCTGGGCAGGGGTTTCTAAATAAAGCCGGGTTTGGAGGAGGTGACGTGCTGCCCATAAATCAGGGGTAGGAGGACATCCAGCCACTGCTGCAGCCAGAATGATCTCGGGTCTCTTTGATCCGTGTGGACAGTTACTATTCTTAGAAAATCCTCTCCAGGGGTGCACAGGCGCTGAATCCTCATCAGAAGTGAGTGTTTGCGACAATAAACGTGCAGAGGGGAATGCTGAGGATACCTCTGCTCCCTCAGGTCGCCTTCCTTTTGTGACAGATTTGCTGCTGGGAGGTCAGGAGCTGAGGGAGGGATTCCTTGAGAGGATCAGGAGTGGTGGGAGCTCCTGGAGGGCAGGAATTGGGGCTCAGGGACCCTCCTGATGGGGTGATGGCCAGAGGGAAGAGCTCACAAGGGCTGTGAGCAGGGCACAGCACCCTCCACCGTGCCGGAGGGAGCTGCAAAGCTTTTATTTTATCTGCCTAAAAACCCTCTTCGTGTTCCTCAACAATTACCCAAGAATTTGGCTCATCTGTAAGTTTTTCCACTGTGCTCACTCCGCTTTTATTGCCAATTAACATTCCAGTCTTGGTCCTCAGCTGATTGGCCAGTAATTCCAACCAAAGCCCTCATCAAAAGGGCATCATTTGTAAAACAGAGGAGAAACCTCGGAGATACTGAAATTACTGTTAATTAAATCAGCACAGGCGTACAATGGACACACATGAACAAAATGATGTTTGTTTTCGAGCTGTTCTGCTAGCTGGAGAGGGAGCATTATTAGGAATATTTGGTAGCCAGCCTGCATTTATTAGATGTACAGAAAGATGAGTCCTTTCCCAAATTTCCCAGGGAAAAACACTCTGTTAAATTCCGTGTCGGAGCAGGGAGCTGTGATGGTTGCTGAGTCTCTTGCCTCCGGATTGGCAGCTCAAATCCAACTCTGCCCACGGAAATCAGGAATATTTAACATTATCTGGTTTCTGTTAAAAGCCACCCTCCAGCCCTGTGAGGGGTGATGGCCCCAGGGCAGTGAACTCCTGCAAGTCCCTCCTCCAGTGTTCCCCCAGCTCAGCTTTTTCTGATTTTCCCCCTTTCCTTATGGGCTTTAAAACTCAAAGTAAAGATGATGGAATTCCCCCTCTTCATCCGTAGCTTAAAATGAAGTATTACTTATTCCTTATCAGTTTCATAGGTTTTCTTAATTCTGTAACTTATACAACAAAATGAGCACCAAACTGTTTGGGTTCTCTTTTTTGTAAAAGCACTTCAGCACTGCTGCTATTTCCATGATGAGATCTGCTGAAGCCAAAAAAAGGAGCAGCAATCCCAGTGGGCTCCGTAATTTCTATCCCCAAATGAGAATTTCAGTCCACAAGTAAGAATAGTTTGTTTTGTGGAAAAAAATGTTCAGGCTAGGAATTATTCACAGGAAATAACTCTGATAAATGAGCACATTTTCAAGTTTTCCACGGTCATGATCAATTCGCGGAGAGGGAAAAGGAATGCGAAATTAATCAAATAAATTATTCATTATATTCACTCAGCTATAGCTAACAGTGAATTGTCTAGACAGTAATTACTAATTTTTAACCTGTGCATGTTCACGTAACACTATTGTGTGAATAGGTTCAGTATACAGTGGCTTGAGATAATAGTAATGGATGTAAGTCAACTAGCAGGTGATTTTAATTGGGAAATTATATTGGATTTTTCTATTGAACTTCCACAAAGCATTACATAAATATTGAATCTTCCCAGTGGTTTTTTTTTTTTCCTCCCTCCAGCTGAAAAATACAGGCACACGGAGTTCTGTGCTAGTTTGATCAGTGCATAAGCAAACATCATTTTTTTCAATTATTATTATTATTTTAATTCTGCTGCAAAACCCTCAAGAAAACCATTAAGAATACAGCAAGACTCCACAAGGAGCCTGCTGCAGGAATATTTTCAATTTCAGTGATGGTTTTCCACCCTTGAGGAGGGCTGTGGTTGTACTCAGTGTCAGTTTGCTGCTCCCTGGGGTGCAGGGAGTCCTCCCATTTCATTGCTGTGGCAAAAAAATCAACATTTTGGGGGGGATTCCCTGCGTTTCCCAGGCAATGCAGGATCTCTGCAGTGAGGGATCTCCCCCTGCCTGGGGAATGTGGCTGCTGGGATTTGCTGGGTGGAGCTGGTGCTCACTTCTGTGGGTGTGACAACGAAGAAAAATGGGATTTAGATTCCCTTTACTTCTATTTTTTTTGCTTTTTTTCCTCTCTATTACTGTTAGAAAAAAAAAATAATTAATTTAATTAACTAATTAGAAAAAAAAGACTGAAAATAAGGTAGAAGGATCATAACTTCAGGTGGATTTGTAATTGAAGGTTGTGCCCTGTGGGCTGATTGGGAATTTTGTGGTTCTCACCCTGAGCTGATCAGGAACTGTCACTTATAAAACTCTTCCATCTGGCTTCAGGTGACTTGCCTGGAGAGGGAAATAGCAGGGAAAACCCACACGAACAATTGGAAATGGTGCAAAAACTGGGACACAGTGAGAAAATATTTGCATGAAGTCCTGGGTTTGTGTGTGTCAGCTGCATCCTTTGGGATCTGCCTTATAGGGGGTGAATTAAAAACCGTCCACGTGCAGCTGCCATTAACCCTCACACGAGTCCTGATTCTGACTTCCTGTGTGCTCAACGTTGTCTTAATGCAATTTGATTTGATATTTAATGGCAGTAATTTAATTAATGGCTCTGTAAATAAAAAGGTGAAGTTGTGGCCTCCTACACGCACGGATACGCATGGCAAGCAGCTCCAGGCTCCCGGGAGATTTGATTTTGTGTGTCTTAAAGCAGAGTTTAGCCCTAAGGATGCATGATAAAATGCCCCAAATCCCAAAATAACGCTGTGATGGCGTTTGCAGCGGGAATGTTGCAGTATTAACGTGGGGAAGAAAGTGGCATTTCAACCCTAACCCACAGATTTTTCCCTAGTGTTTGTCATGGAATAAGTCACACCTCACCCACAGCAATTGCCTCCCTGTGTAACTGCATTACATTTAAAATAGTTCACAAAGGCTCAGTTATTAATGAAACTTGGATAATTGCTATTAATATTGTTGCAGAATCCTGTTGGCCCAGGGGATTATTTGCAAGTCAGAGCTCAGAGGTGTTTCTAACCCTGCTGTCGAGGTGCCTTTGACCTTCTCTAACACATGCTGCTCGTGTCTGCCGCACACTTAAAATGTCTATTAAATATTGATTAGTCTCCCTTATAAACCATTGCTAAATAGAAGCAGGTAGTATAAATGTAACCTAAAATCATTAAGGCTACACGGTGTGCAAGTTAATAGGAGCGACGTTGAAAAGTTAGGGAACGCATGGATTGAGGGAATTGGGTTCATAAACTGCGTTTTTTAGTACAGGATGGTGGAGTTCCCATTGAAGTCAGGGATTTCTCATAACATCCACTGAAGATTTTCCTCTTTTTAAAAAATTTATTTATATACAAGAGGCGACATAAACCCCAAATCTCTTTCCAGAGTGGAGCTGTAAAGCACAGCTTCAAATTCTTATGCAAAGGAGGAGGAACATCCTGTACACACATATGGAAAAGAGGTCTAGGCTCCCCAGTGAAATGCAAAGGTGTTCTGCTGATGTTAATGGAATTCTGCTGTGTTCCCAACACCATAAATCACAGCCAGCTGTTTCTAAATCAACCCCCAAAACTGAACTGAATTCAGGATAAGCAGTGTCCCATCTCAGCACAATTGCTGGCTGTTAGGCTTGGAGGTAAATCACATTTATGTCCCTTTGAATCCATAGCTGGGATAAGGAGATCTGAGTAAGGACTTGCCTTGCCCTGAGCCTGCATTGCCGTGGGCTTTGGCATTATTGCAAATACCACGAGGTGTTCAGGGCAAGAGGGTTTTATTTTGGGCATTGACCCCTAAGGACAGACCAGATTCTGTTGTCACTAACGGGGTATTTAGACAGGCAAGAGCCAGCCCTGGTTCACAATCTGATTGCTCTGAAACCCCACAAAGCAGCGTGGAGATGACAAGCCCACCCTCCCGGGCAGTGACAGCAATCATCAGGCCTTTCCCATGCCGGGGGAGAAATCAGATAGATGGGAACAACAACGAACCAAGGAGGGCTCAAAGTGCTTCCTTTGAAAAGCTTCTCTTGCCATTTCCAGCTGCCTCCCTCCTTTGTCACATCTCCCTGCTCCGATAAGAGCGGAGTCAGGCAGACACAGCCTGTGCAGCTCTCACTCAGCACTCGGGGCCTGTACCTGACCCCCGAGCTCTTAAAAGCAGAACAATTAAGCGAATCCCAAAGAGGATTACAGCTGAGAATTAGAGGGTATAAATGTGATTTAGCACGGAGAGCTGAGCGTGACAAATCATTTCTGTGCCCAGACCTCACTTGTTCTGGAATGAGTTTCGTTTGGAAGCGCGGAACAGGTTCAGCCGTGCTCCAGTGCCAAGTGTCAGGTCTCGGCTCTGTGCAGGCCAGAAGCACAAAGTGCCACCAGTTTTGTCAGCTCCTTCTTCACAGGAGGGAATCCAGGGACGTTAATGTGCTCACCGAGCTCCCAGGTTATTTCCTTCTCTTTGGAAGAGTTTGATTGTAGCCCAAGGACACGGCAAGGTGGGCTCAGGGCTCTGTGTTTATTTGGCTGGAGGAGATCTTGATGCAAAAAAACTTTCCAAGACACGTGTGCTGAGGCTACAATGAAAGGGAAGAGCTTCTTGAATGTTTTCCTGCTGTGAATCCCTCTGTGAGGAGTTTGTCTGAGTCTTCTCACTCCTACAGAAGCTGTTGAGTGTTTCATTGATAAATGAAGATATTTCCCCCACCCAGAAGGAATATTAATAGCAGGCACGTGTGTTTGCATGTGTCTGTGTATCGAGTTGCCTTGGAAACGACGAGAGAAAGCTCCATGAACCAGGACACGCTTTCCATTTAAGGAACACTTGTGCTGTTGTAAAACCACACACCAAAAAAAAATTATCGAATTCATTCATGCACTGGGTGAGGATCTTGCTGCAGGGAGCAGCCTGAGAGCGCAGATCCCGTGGAAAGATGACAGAAAGCCACTTGACTCTGCTGCTGAGCAAATGGGTTGACATTGGTGGAGCTGCTAACAAGGTGGAAAAAAAAAAAAAAGGGAACGTGTGTGCAAGTTATACAGAACCTTGGCAGGGCTCCAGGTGTGGGTTAAAGTCACTAAGACACAAACCAGGCCTTGAGTGTTCACATTGCAAAAACAAAGCGGACAATTTTACCTTGTGTGTCAGAACAGCTGTTTCAGCATATTGCCCTCAACCACAGCGTGTTGAAACAGCTGTCCAAGTGTTCCAGAGGTTAATCTACTCAATTAATCATTGTGGATTCTTTCTGGGTGTATAATCATGTTTGTGCTGCTCCTCGTGGGCACGTGAACAAAATACTGAATATAAAGTTTCAAACGCCTGTGGGAACGCTTTGAGGGGAAAACTCTCTGTAAAGTGACACTTGGGGAGATAAATGGGGGCTTCCCTTGGAGCAGCTGAAGTCACACATTGCCACCCCTTTCCTGTGGTGCTGCAGAGGTGAGGACGAGATGGAAAATTAACTCAGGTTGTTGTAACGCTCAAACAATCTCCTGTAATACTCAAACAAAAATCCAGGGCAGTGAGACTGTGCCCTGGAGGGAGGGGCGTTCTCAGGGGTGTTGTGCTCTGAAAATCACACACACACACCAGAAGGCTGCAGCTCCCACCTCAGCTGAATTCATTTTGTGAATGAAATCCCAGGGCCTCGCACATTTCCTGCATATTCGCTGCCACGGAACTGTCGACAGGCACTGTCAGAAAACTCCTCTGGCAATCCACTTGACCAGAAATAAATAAGATCTGAACATCATTCCCCAACCTTTCTAAATATCACTGCCCATGTAAAAAGAGCAAAATCTTTATATGTCATATCCCAGCCCACCTTTCATGTCACTGTTTCTTCAGCCAGACGCAGGGTTTTTGGCTTTGCTCACCCCGAGAGACCACACAGAGTAAGTGGGCAGAGCTACCAGAAAAGTTGGTGAAATACAGACTGCAGAAGCTGCACACAGCTGTGCTGAATAGAGTCTGGAGTCTTTTCCTCTGCCTTGATTTTCCCAGATTATAGGTTTATTCCCCCTCCAGACTGGATTGCAGTGTGTGCTGGAGCGAGGCTTTTTTAGACTGAAACTCAGCTTTGGGAGATTCTTGGCCAGGCGAGGATAAGAAGCAAACAAAACCAAAGCAGAAATGCAGAGGAGGGAGCTGCTGCCAGCCCTGGCTGCCTCAGAGATGCTCCTGCTCAGCGTCTCCCAGGCTGTTCCTGTTCCTCAGCCCAACATTTCCTGGGAAGGAACCCTCATCCTCTCCCCCACCCCTGTCACAACCCGTCTTTGGGAAGAAACGCAGTTTGCAGTTTTATTCCAGGTCGTTCTCCATAACAGCTTTTGTCAGGTTGCATTGGATTCTGTGCAGCAGAATTAATTGCAACGCTGCAGGGAGAAAAATCCCCAACTAAATCAACAACAACTCGCACAACTGCCCTCATTAACCAAGAGGAGGAAAACCAGCACTGAAGTGCCACGTTCGAGATAGTGTAACTGGGGGGCAGGCAGCTGAATTTCAGTGTCATTTGACAGAAAAAAAACACTAAATACAGATAGAAAGGTGTGTTTGATGTAGTTGCTGTGACTTCAGAGGCTTGGCCCTGGCTGAGCACTTTGTATCATATTGGCCATGAAAACAAACTGGAAATAACACAAGGGAGTGCAGAGGGAAACGTTTGATTACCTTGGTTTGCTTTTTGTTAGAGGAGTAATTCTTCTGGCAGTAATTTCTGGGCTTTTGGATAATTCTTGCGTGGTAACGAAGGAACGAAGACATACAGAAACATGATTTTTGTTTCAATGTTCAGTTTATCCATTGCCAGATCGCTCCTGTTGCCTGGAAGAATTGAAAACGCAGTAGTTTAAATGAGATACTTGAATCACCATGTTTTATTTGGTTTAGGTAAGAGCCTCCCTTTCTGGAGGAACACTTTGAAAACCAACTGTAAGAATTACTGCCCCACAACTGTGCTGAGCACTGAGGGGGTGAAATATCCCCAGGAGGGGAGGATGTGGCTAAATATTCCAAGGTAGGGAAAAAGAAGGGAAGAAGCAGAAGGGCTCAGAAGTGGCAGGTTGTAGTAGAACACTCCCCACCCCCAAGTGGGAATCTGTGTATAAGGAAAGAGGTTCAGTTTTACCTTTAGACATTTTAGGAAGTTAAACTGGAAAGTTCTGTGCCCTTCTAAGAGAGAAGAGCCTGTTGGACCTTGTCACCTTTCTCCAAATCCTGCACCTCTCCCTGTTGGCAGCAGGGCAAATTGTTCCTCCAAAAACTTTCAGAATTTAGGAAGGAGCACAAAGGAACTAAGAAACTTTTTGGAGTGTTTCTGGCAGGGTGTCAGAAGTTTCCTCAGATGCCTGTGTGCGGCTTTTCATTTGTTTTCTGCAATGTTTGCTCTTTTTCATTTGATGTTGTTTTACACCACAATGACACAGACTCCGAGATTCAGGAGGCTGAAAATGACTCCTTGATTTCTGGGATGTGTCTCCCTTTTATACCATTTCACACAGACCAATCTGATTGGTGACACAAAGACAAACCTCTTCACTCACATTGGTCAGAGCAGAGGGACACCAAGGAGAAGTCCCTCCTAGGGAAAGGAATGAATAACAAAGGTACAGCTACAAAAACATTTCTCCTGTTGACAGGAAATTCCCAGGGAAAGGAATTTCAGAAAACCAAAACACCTCAGGCATGAAACCAGGGCTACATTCATTTATTGAACCTTTTTCCTCACAAAACACCTCTGAAGAGCAGCCTGGCCGAAGTTATTTCGCCAATCTGCAAGGGCTGGACCCTCAGAGACTGATACATTTACAGGTGGCTCAGAACACTCTGTCCAGGTGTTAAACTGTCTCAGCAGGTGAGGAGAACTTGCTCTTTTCTCCTGGTGATTGTGCAGGGGTGCTGCCAACCAAAACCACTTTGCAGCTGGAATTTCGTGCCGGGTTTACCGAGGCCTTTAATGCAGCTCTTTTTTTCCACCTTTGTCAATCCTTTGCTAAAACCATGTGGTCAAAATGCCAGAGAAGCAAATGTTTCCTTCAGCCTGTGTTTTTTCTGCAAAAAAAGCCTCTTCTCCTGCGCTCATGTGTGCACTTAGCAGGAGCAGGGTGCAGTGAGGGCAGCCCATCAGCTGTGGGACAGGAGGGACGTGGCCTCAGACGTGCCCTTCCCTCCCACCTGACAGCAGCCAACAGTTTGAAAATTGGTGGTGCAAAAGGAAGGAATAAACGTCTCTCATCATCTGAAAACCCGCCAAGTTTTACAGGGAAAGTAAAGAATGAGTGCTTAACGCAGCCAATTTTAAGGGAGATAAATTTCCTTAATGGAGGAGAATAGCAAATATTCCTTTTATTTGAACAGTCCAGCAGGGCTGACCTGATTCCTTTCTGCAGCTCGGGGTGTGTGTTTTTGTGTCTCACATTAGGGAAATGGGAGAGGCTTTCCTTCACTCAGATAGTTCTTGCAGACGAGTCCTTCAGCACAAATTGGGTAATTCTCTTTTACCTCCCTTGCTGTACCTGGTTTATCTTGCTGGAAAATCGGTGCTTTCCCCATTTCTCATAATGGAACAGGTTCTGAAGGAACAGATTGGGAGGTTTGAATTGAAATCATGTCTTCATGACTTCTTAAAGGCTGATGATGAAGACGATATACTGGAAGAAAAAATAGAAGTATTTTTTTCACTTTCCTTCTGTCCTTCAGTGCCTGTTGTTGGAAACCCAAGTCAGCAACTCCTTCACATCCTTTACAAAAAATTAAAACTACCTTGGAATGCCAGCCTGCTCTGGGTTTGGTGCTGAGCTGTGAGAACAAGGGACCCGTGTTAAAACCCTTTATCAAGGCAATTTTGCTATTTACTTGCCTTTAGAGGATAATAAGTGGAGGACCTCTGTCTGTTTACAGAATACTCCTGTTGAGAACCAATAACGCTGTCACTCTCTATTCCTGAGAAATGCCGACGTCGTCCCCCTTGCCCCGTTCCAAACCACCTGTGAGATGACCCTGGGAGCCCCCTCCATGTGGAACATTTTGCAATAATTTCATATGAAGAGATATTCTGTGATTTTCCCCCTTGAGCTCCTGCAGCTGCACCATAAACTCGTGTGCCATCATCGTTTCCAACTTAGGAAAGGTGGCAAATAATCCTGTATTTCTTCCTTTCCTTTCATCCCTGGCTGCAGTTGGAGCCCCTCTGCATTTCCTTGCAGTCACTGATATTTGTTTTGCTGCAAGGCTGGATTTCAGTGGACCAGCCAATAAAATCCCCATTCACTCGTTATGCAAAAAAGGCCACTCAGCAGGAAAGGTGTGGAAATTGTTCCTTAATTTATTTAATTAATGTTATTTAATTAATAAGAGAACCAACAGCCTGAAGACAGCAAGTCTGAGTGTAACCAGAGAACAGGCATGGACCTGGGGCTGGGGAATATGGAATTGTTCTCCTCATCTGCCCCTGGCCTGGTGGGATTTCCTCTGCCTCAGTTATTTCAGATGTGTAATGAAAATAACTGTTCTGTTGTCTTGGGCAGAGCTGAGAACTGGTTTGGAGGCATTGTGGAAAGACTAGATAGGAGAAGCACCAGCTTAAATAAATCATTCTATATCTAATTCTTAGAACAGATGGAAGAGAGATGGGAAAAGATGAAAAATTCAATAGTTTGATGCTGATTTCACAGCAGTTTTGAATTTGTGTGGATACTTGGGCTTTATTATAGTTACTACCTCCAGTCAGTTTCTTTTTTTTTATTACCTTCTCACTGATTCTTAACACATTTTTTTCATTTGAGGGACTGTGTTTCCTAAAAGCTGATGGACTCTGGAAAAAAATATTGATGTTCTGACAGCAGCAGCCCAGCTTTTGAAACACAGCTGATATTGTCCCAGTCTGCAGGAAATAAATACACTGCACAAGAGTTTCCCTGAGAAATTCAATCATGGAAACAAAAAAGGGGTTTTGTTCTGAACTTGAATAAAAAAAAAAGGTTGTTCTTTGTAAAAGTTGAGCAGGAAAAGAAATAATCAGACACGGGGGCATGTCAGAACAAGGTGGAACGTCACACAAGGTGAGCAGACTCACAAATTAAAGTGGAGAGCAAAACTCCAGCCAAGAAGAGGCAGAGGAAGGAAGCAAAAAATCCTCCAGTAGTTCTTAGATCAGTCAGAAAACCCTCAGAAACCCACCTCAAATAAATCAATGTTCTGATTTGAAAAAAAAAAAATTCCCATTTTTTAATTTCAGGATTTTTTTTCCAAAAGAAAATATTCTCCAAGCTGTCTTCTTTACACTTTTTGATTTTGTTTTTGTCAAGAAGCTGATTTCTTTTTCTCCAAACCAAAAGCCTTCCCAAACACAGCTAGGTGAGATCTTCTTGAGTGTTTTTTTCCAGTAGAAGGTCAGGATTGAAGGCTTGAAAGGCAGCACTTCATCTGGGTGGAGTGGCAATGCAGGGATGAGCAGTGAGCAGTGCAGGGATCATCCCAAAAATCAGGGAACGGAGCAGCAGGAGGCTCTGAGCGTGGGAGGACAGAAAAGGCTGATCCTGCACTGGCTACAGATTGTTGTTTTTATTTTCCCTGCGTCCCATACAGCAGTAGGAAACTTTATGAAGTGAAGCAGAGAAAAGGTGAGTCTGTGTCACCGCGTGGAGGAGGTTTAAAAATGATTTGGACTCCCAGGAGTGAAGGAACCAACAGCTGTGTGTAGGAACTGACTGGTCAACGTTTTGAAAGCATGGGGGGGATGGAAATTCCCTCCCTCAACTCTTGACTTCAAGTATAAAGAGACATCTGAGCCCTTTAATAGGCAATGGGGGGAGATAAATCTCCCGAAGTATCCGTGGTGCTGTGCTGGCCGTGGGGTGGCAGGGAATAAATCATCACTGCAGGCTCTGGGGGACAGGAGAGCACTCCCAGGAGCCAGTCCTGCGGTGGGGAGTGGCACTTCACATCCCAAAGGAGCCCGGTGAAAGCCGTGAAATTGGCTAAATAGGTGAAAGAAGAAAGTAGAGCAGTCTGGTCCCGACAGATAAGACAGCCCGTCTTCAGGAATGAAAAACTGTAATTCTTTGGGTAAGGCACAGGTTCTTTCCTGCCAGGTCCATGTTCTTCAGAAAATGAAAATCCTCCTTTTGCAGGGCGATGAATGTGAGCATCTCACAGACCTCTGTTCCAGTTTAAAACTCCTTAATGCACTTTTTAAATACAGTTAATTATTGCCTCCTGCTCTGGCCAGGACTTGTGCCAGTGTTAGAACCGTGCTCAGGGGGAAGACACAAACCCCACTTCTCCTGGCCCCCTGTCCAGTGAAGGCTGGACAGCTGTGTCCTATCAGATCTCAGAGGGTTTTGCACAATGTTATAGCTGCTTTCCCACGGGTCTTTTCCTGCTCACAAATCGATTTTCCTGAGCCACAGCCCCTGTGAATGGCTGAAGGGAGCGAGTCCCCGTGTCCAGAGCAGCAGGAGAACCAACCCCGCTCCCCCCCGTGCTGATGCTCCTGCAGCACGCTGGGACGTGGTGTGGACAAGCTGTAATTAATTTGTGCACCCTTCTATAGCATTAAGCAGCTGTTATTACAGAAGGACGTGGACTGGTGCCCAGGTAGGGCTGGTGGAGGAAGATGAGCGCACAGATTGCGGCGCTGAGAACTCACGTGATCCACAACCTTATGTTTCCGTGCCTGCTGTTCTGCACTTGTCAAACTGAAGCCTTTTCAAGCCACTGAGCTGCCAACTCTCCCAGTGCACCAGTGGCAGAGGATTCCCTCTGGAAAACCCTCCCTCCAGCCCAGAAATTGTCAAGAGTAGGAAAAAAAGAAGGAAACCTTTCGAAACGGCCACCCCTGATGTTGTTAAACATCATCAAGCCTGTGGGACAAACATGCAGAGCCAGAAAATTCTGTCTTTGACTACTGATGGTACTCAGGTGGATCTGATAATTATGTTCCATGGCAGGGCATGGCCTTCTTAGTCTTCTCTGTGGAGAGAACAAAGCCTTTGAGGAATGTTCAGATTAATTGTTTCATGGCCACGTGAAAACAACCATTAGTGTGTCAGTTTGTACACTCGCTGCTCGTGAGGGGAGAACTCTGCCCATTTTGTGTCCACTTGCAGGGGGAGATTGTTTGATTTCAGTCGGAGGGGAGCCACAATTTTATTAAGTCAGAACGTGATTATGTTTCTCTGGAACACAAGTGGAAAAACCAGTATCTTTAAACGAACTGTGAAACTCTAAATATGCTTTAAAAGTCTCTTGCTGTTGAGAAGGACTGGCTTGAGTGTGTCAGGAGAATCCTGCACAGATTTCTGAATAAAAATTCCAGTGTGAATGAGTGGCAGAGGTCACCAGACTTTTAGGCTGAGTTTAGGCCCAGTGTAGGTCCTGGAACACGAGTCAGGAGCTCTTGCTGTCTGTCCCCTCTGCAGACATCTAAAATCAGGTTTGTTGCTCCCCAGCTCCTCCAGCCCCAGGTGAGAGCGACGGTGTCACAGAGCAGGTTTGGACAGGATGTGCTGAGGGGAAATAACCTGAGCCCAGGCTCAGGAAAGGTTTTTGCTGGTGCAGAAGGCACAGTGGAGTCTGCCTGACAGGTTGCAATTACTTCTGCCAAGTGCACCAGGCTGTGTTCTGAACCTTTGCTTAATGGGGGCAGATCTGTTCTAAGTTATGAAAAAAAAAACCCTAAAACTCCCTCAGGTCACAGAAACGACAGCCTCTGTGTATCTAATCAGCTTTCACCTTCAGCAGCAGGTTTTGCTTATTCATCCTACATAAACCTCAAAATGAGCTGAATTTTCCTTTGTGAAAACCGCGAAATGGAGAAAATCTCAGCTTTAGTTCCCATGAACTCCAAGAGAGAACTACCCCTCCCGCTGGCTGTGTGTGCCAGGTACACTCTGCTGAGATCAGAGCTTCCTTCAGCGTCTCCATGGCGAAAAGACAAGCTCTGAAACGAGCCTCCACTTTGGAGTCTCTGGATCCTGCCCTCCCGAGCTAAAGCAAATTGTTTTTGCAGCGCTGATCCACATCTAGAATAATGTTCAATTAGGCTAATGGCTGCTGCTTACATTGTTCACGGAGAAGCAGTGATTAGGAGCCTCTGTGCACGGTTCAACCTGCATTAATTCCTCCTGCAGAGCACCTGCACCTTCCTTGGGGGATCCCCACGGGAAATAAAACCTTTGTGCAGGGAAACAGAGGAGGTGGAGGATGGCCTTTAGCTCGGACACGAGAGGCTGCGGTGTTTGTGGCTGTCCATCTGCCAGGACTGACCCCTCCCAGCAGTGATGTTCCAGGAAAAAGGCTGGGATGAGGGATCAGCCGGAGCAGGGGAATGTTGGAAGGGAGTGGGAATGACCCTGGAGCAGCACAGGGAAGGGGGACTCCTGCTGGCACCTGAAAATTTGGGGAAATAGGTGATGCCACAAGTGGCTGCACTGGGATGGTGTTTGCAGAGTAAGGGAGTGGCTGAAGTTCAGAGGAAAGGAAAGGAAAGGAAAGGAAAGGAAAGGAAAGGAAAGGAAAGGAAAGGAAAGGAAAGGAAAGGAAAGGGAAGAAAAGGTCAAAGAATGCCATCTCTTTGCAAGGTTGTTTATGTTTTCCAACCTTTCATAAACACATAATCCCAGTTGTTTCTTCTCACCTTTGGGTGACAGAATGGTCATTTGTATCTTACCTGATATAACGGTGGACAATGGAGTTTTCTCATACCCAGGCTTCATTAATATGCATTGGAAACCCAAAATAGCATTCAGCCACGAGGGGGGGAAAACTACAGTACTGCTGTGGATTATAATAATTTCAGCAAAGCATCTAATTTATATATTAAGTTTGCTTAATGGATTTATATTGCCTTGCTCTTTGATCCGAAGCAAAAGGTGGTGAATAATTTACCAACTAAAAAACCCTCCCCTAGCCCAGCCCACACGTCACAATCCGCCCTGTAATTTCCATTTTTTTTAAGAGACACCGTTTCCAGGCAGAAGAGCTGGTTCCTAAAAGACTCCTTCTAATATTACAAATGTATTTTCGCGAGCTGCACTCCGGGGAGAGAAATAATAATGAAGGAATGCAATTCTACAGACAAATGTTCCAGCTCTCTGCCTCCCTCACTAAAGACAGTCATTTCAGCTAAATGCCAAAAGGCATTTAACTGTAGCATTTGTCAGGGGAATAGGCTTGGCTTTAGGTTTCCCTCCTGATTTACAAGTGAGTGTTTATTGGGTTTAGTGTACTGTAGCATGTTTTGTTAACCTCTAGAAAAACGCAGGCAGCTGGCGCATTAATCACAGGGATGATCCCTGTCAGGGGGACTGCAGGGACTGCCAGGCTTCGTGGGAAGGGTGCAGGCTGCCCTCACAGGGCCAGGGATCAGGCACTGGGGTTTGGGTAAACTGAGTCCAGCTCCTGGGGTGCTTTTATTGGGATGTATCATCGATTTCCCCATCTCTTTACTTTTCAACCAAAAGAGGGTGGAAGTGCGGTGTGGTGCCACCTGAAGAGAGCTGGGTGAGCTGCCATGGAGTCACCTGCCTGAGGAGCGTTTGGGTCACTCTGGTGATATTTAAAGCTTAAATTACTGGGAATTTTGTGCCTGGAGTTCCTCAGCTGGTTTGTGCCTGCCCATGGGAGTCATCCTCAGCAGTCCCAGCTCCTGTTCCACACCATGGAGTCACCTGCCTGAGGAGCGTTTGGGTCACTCTGGTGGTGTTTAAAGTTTGAATTACTGGGAATTTTGTGCCTGGAGTTCCTCAGCCTGCCCATGGGAATCATCCTCAGCAATCCCAGCTCCACGCCCAGGGAGCAGCGGAGTTTGCAGTCAGAGCTCCCTCATGGCTCCTGACACATCTCCCATTCAACTTCTCCTCTGCCGTTTGTCCAAACCCACCAGTTGTCAAACATTTACTACGGCTGTGTGCAGCCTTTATTCATATTTAAATAAAGCCATTATCCCAGCCTTGAGTTCCAGTAGTTTTCGGCTCTTCCTCTTGAGTATTTCTCTCCGTAGTGCCATCTAATCAGCTTTAGGTTTTAATTAAACAGCTGTCATTTGCTTCCTAGTTCTGTTGCGACCTGATGTTGTATTAAATTTTAATTTAGCCTGGGCTGCATAAGAAGCAGATTCCTTCAGACAACAAAGAAATGCTATTAGCAGGTTACAGTTGTAATTAAGAAGAGCTCTGCCGAAGTGCTAATGCATTCAGGTACAGAGAGAGCTGCAGATAAACATACACATTAATTATTATTATTATTATTATTATTATTATTATTATTATTATTATTATTCAGGGATGGAGCCTGTGATATGAATTTGTAGCTTCCAGCCAGGCTGAAGGAGCAGGTCAGGATCTGGCAGCTGAAACCCCCAGCAAAGGAAATGGGAAAGGATTCCTGGATTTTCAGCAGGAACGTGAACAGGCAGGGGATGGTACTGGTGGTCCCTTGGGTGGTGTTGCTGATGTTTCACTGGGAGGATTTTCCCAAATAAATCAGCACAGTGACCCCTCTGTGCATTCCAGATGCTGCCAGTGATCACCAGCACAGGGAGATAAAGTTCAGTAGCTCTTTTCCTGCAGTAAACCCAACCATGGACATGGAAACCGAGCTTTACACAATTCCGACGGAACATTGTGGCTTGTTGAAGAAGCACTAAAAAAGTCTGTTTATAAATCTCCTGGACAGTCAATTAGTTCGTATCTCTTCCTCAGAGGAAATATATTTTTGCAGCCTATAAATAGCCGGCTCTTAAAAAGGCCGTTACACAGCCTATTATATTTGTGTAACCCTCACTGCAGGCATCAGAAATATTGATTTCTCTGGTGGAGTTGCCTGCCAGTGAAGTGCAGGGTTTGTGGGGCTGCACCAGCTAATTAGCACGGTGGGAAAGTTGTGTGTGCTGGGAAAAAGGGAAAGTTCTGCTGCTTGTTCTTGTCTCATGCTCCTCTTCACCGGGAGTTTAGGAAAGGAATGCAAATGCCTCTATAAACTTTACATTGTCCTTCGGTGCATCAAAATCCGACTGCAGCTTTGGCAGATAAACGGGCTGGAGGATTGTTTGTGCTCTGCCCCACGGGATGGTCAGCTTTGCCCGGGTGATGGAGCAAACAGCACAACAAGCAAAGGAGAGATGGACCAGGCCTGTGGAGGAGCTGGTTCCAACTCCTCCCAGATCCAGGGAACCCTTTAATCCTTGACTCGCTGGTGCTTTGGATCAGGCTGTGGTGGCACACAAGCGCTGCTGCCTGACCTGGAGGAGCTCGCAGCTGTGCTAACAGAGAGTTTGGGAGTGGAATTTGTTGTGTGCTCGTTGTTTCGTGACCTTGGCCAAAACAGATTCTCCCCAGATGCACTGAAGGAGGCCATCTGTTGTTGGAGAGTGTCGGAGAACTGCTCTTCACGAGCCATTTGACACAGGACCACCAGGTCTGCATCAAATACCTGATATTTGAGGGCTGAGCAGAGATGGGATATTTGCAGTGGTGAAAGCTAACTACCTCTTCTCTGACTTGTGGATGAATTACCTCCAGTTTCTCTTTGTCTGTCTTATAAAACCTTTTTTCCACCTGAGGTGCACCTGAGTGCTTTCTTTCGCCTGGCAGCGCATTTTTTTTCCCTCAGCCTCGTTCAAATCTCAGTCTTTGTAAAGGATTTTCAGTTGGTTTTTTTCACACTTCCACTTCTGTCACATACTTCTCTCTTTGCCAGTGCCCCTCTCTCCTGGCTGGCAGCTGGTTATAAATGAGCCCATTCAGCAGAAACAAAAACCAGACAGTCATTTACTGTGTAAAACATCTGGTTTGTGCCTGGCAGAGAACAGAACCAAGCCTGCACTTATTTCCCGAGGTGTTATTCCCAAAAAGCATCTCTGCTCAGGATGACTCTTAAGAAAAAAAAAAATCCCATTGAAGTCTGAGTGCGGAGCTGAGCACGTCCTTTTGGTGCTGCTCTGATCAGGAATGGGCTGGAGTGTGTGCTCGATGCTTTTCTGGGCCGTGGCTGCCCATAAACATCTCGTGGGCTCTCAGAGGGAGGTGGCACTGCTGGTGTTGGTGCTGCAGCTCATTTAATTCAGGGCGCTTTTCGTAGCAGGTTCTGAATATTGATTAATAATACATCTTAGCTGCAAGTATTTATTGGTCTTCTCCAGCTGTCCTCAGCTCGTGGTCAATGCCCATTATTCTCTATCAATCTAGGCAGCAGCCAGAGCAAGTGATAGTGAATATATCTCCCTGTGCAAGCTGCCATCAAACTTTTCACTAAAATCCATTCCGTCTTCCATCAATTCTAATAATGGAATTTAAAGTTAGATTAGTTCGAAGCTAAAAAACTTTTTTTTTTTTAATTCCCTCCCTCCTCCCCTCAAAAGCTGGTGAGCAATTAGTTTTATGGAAGTCAGAAAAAATGAAAAGGGGATTGATTCAGAGCAGTATTTCCTATTGCAGGCTTTTGGAGAGGGCCGGGATGGATCCCTGAGAAATCCCAGATCATTCCTTGCCCCGTTTGTGTGTCAACTTTTGGGCTGGCAGGCAGCACTGCCTCTGCAGAGGCTGCTCCCCTCCAGCCTGCACCTGCCTGTGCCAGCCAGGGGCCTCTGTAGCCACTCATTTGGAGTAATTAATCAACCTGCAGCCACAGAGACACGGAGAAAGGCTGTGTTCATGGAGTCATTAGAGTGCCAGCGCTGTGAATTCATCAGGATTACAGATAAATGTGGTTAAGCGTCTCTAGGTGGGATTTTGATGGGGAAAGACTCAAAAATTGCATGTGGATGCGTAGTTTTTCTCCTGATGTATTTGTGGAAATACACGGTCGGCTCATGGCAGAGTTAGGTGGAACAGGAAGGAAGGAATGCTGTTGTAAAGGTGGATGATTGTGGGAAATGGGTTTGTAGGGAATTCCCAAAGCCTGGCAGAAGGCTCACACAGCCCTGTGCACCTGTGTGCAAACTCTGGGATAAAGTGTGTGACTGAGAAAGGCCACGGGACAGGACAGACATTGCTGAGAGAGAAATGGAACTGGGAACAAGCCTCAAAGGATGGCCTTGCAAATAAGACTGGATACTTTGGAGAAATATGAAAGATGCATTGTAGGAGGACCCACAATGGGTGATTTTAGATGATTGTCTTTAAGGCATTTACAGCATTGTGTGGGGAAAGCTGACAGGCCAAAAACCACTTATAATGGATTGTAATTAGGAAATAGTTTGGCTTCTGATTGTGATGGCATGAATTGTAACATCTGTACAGTCTCACCCTTCTCATGAGACTGAAAATGGAATAAAAGTCTTTAAAACCCTCTCAGGAGCCCCATCTCTGGGTCAGAAAAGGGCATAACCCGACAGATAATCCCCTCCCAAACCTGGCACGATCTGGGACAAAGGAGTGGGAAGAGTTGCTGATCCCTTGGAGATCCTGCTGAGCAGTGCTGTGCTCACAGGTTCCATTGCCCTCAGCCAAACCTGAACATGGATTTACTCAAGAAGAGTAAATCTATCAATATCTATTAATCCAGCCAGCAGCCAGAGCGAATGACAGTGAATATATCTCCCAGTTATATCTCTATCTCTATCTCTATCTCTATCTCTATCTCTATCTCTATCTCTAATCTCTATCTCTGTCTCTGTCTCTATCTATGTCTATCTCTATCTCTATCTCTATCTCTATCTCTATCTCTATCTCTATCCCTATCTATATATCTATCTCCATCTCTATCTATATATCTATCTCCCTGGTTTTTGCCAAAACTGGGACTTGGTGGTCCTGATGCAACTCTTGGCTCAGAAAGTTGCTAAAACACTGCTGGGAGCTCCAAGGGTGTGTGCCAGGGAGGGTCCCCGCCCTGTGCCTGTCACTGTCACCACCCCTGGTGACATTTTGTGGTGTTGTGCTCCCCTAACGCCCTGCCTGTGTCTGTGTGTGCCCCCAGGACACCGAGATCCTCAACACAGCCATCCTCACGGGCAGGATGGTGTCAGTGCCAGTCAAGGTGGTGGCTGTGCAGGAGGACGGCTCCGTGGTCGACGTCTCGGACTCCGCCGAGTGCAGATCCGCGGACGAAGACGTCGTAAAGGTGAGGCACCCGTGAGAGCTCAGGATGCAGTTAATGTTTTAATGCTTTATTCCTCCTCCAGCACACCCAGATGGGGTTTTCCATCAGCCAGGGCTGGCTGGTGGAGGGTGGTGGTGAGGAGGGAGGTCGCAGGGTCAGCGTGGTCCCACAACAACACAAGACTCCAAACTTCAGAAGGCTGAAAATGACTCCTTGATTTTTGGGATGCGTCTCCCTTTTATACTGTTCTACACAGACCAATCTGATTGGTGACACAAAGACAAACCTCTTCACTCACATTGGTCAGAGCAGAGGGACAGCAAGGAGAAGTCCCTCCTAGGGAAAGGAATGAATAACAAAGGTACAGCTACAAAAACATTTCTCCTGTTTACAGAAAATTCCCTGGGAAAAGAGTTTCAGAAAACCAAAACACCTCAGGCACGGAACGAGGGCTACACAGGGCTGATGGGAAAGGCCACGGCTGATGTACCCCAGGTGTGTCACAACAGGACACAAAATAAAGATGTTTGACTGCAGTCAGGGGGCAGTTGAAATCAGAAGGTTTATTTACAATTCATTCAGCCCTTTTATAACACGCTGCACTAAAAAAAACACATTACAGGTCCATAGGGCTGACACCTCTCCCATTGGCTGAGTAACAGAAATAGCAAACAACTCCTGTTGTCATGGGAAAGGAACATTGTCTACACAAGGTTGTTTCGGGAAAAAGAAAAACTGTTGAAAAGTTTCCCTTGAGGAGAGCTCAGCAATTCTCAAGCTCAGAAAATATCGAGCCCACACAGGTGGGAGATCAGCTCCTTCCAGAGGGGTCTGTGCTCCTGGGTGGCTGTTCCGTGTCCATCCCTTCACGGCAATGATGCAGAATGTTGGCACGGAGGGCAGGAAGTTCCCTTCACGCTCTGCCTGCATCGCCAGCCAAGAGTTTCTTATAATTAAACATCCTGAACTGTACCAACAGCTGGAGGAGAGTGACAGGAATGGGAAATAACAAGCAGATTGCAAAATGTCTTCAAATGAGAGCTGGGAGCTTTTAAACAAGCTTGTGCTGTGTTTTAGTGGATTTTTTTCTTTTTTTTTTTTTTTTAATATTATGTTCAAGTGGTTCTGTCTCCCTGACATTGCGATGAAAATTGTGTTAATGTGATTTTATCAAGACTCTGCCTGCCTGACTTCTGACACCATTGCATGGCTTTCAGCTTTCAGCTCATTATTAGTATTTTTAGGCATAAAAGAGGTGCTTTTGAATATCTTGAATAGATTAATTTGTTTTATTATGTGGTTTGGGGGGTGTTCTTGTTTTGAATGAACTTAAAAATTGACTATAGAGAGTTCTGCATGGGGTGGGGTTTTCTGGTATTATTTATGGGTTCCATATTTTCCCTTAGGGATCAGATAGGGCAAGAAAAAAAAATCCCATTTTCTTTTTCTGGAAACCAAATTTTTTGAAGGTCCTTACCAGAGGAACATGGATGAATATCTTTGTTTATGACTAAATTAATTGTCAAAGGAAAAGACTGCCTTGATAAATGTTGCTATTCTTTATATTTTTTCTCTGTGTAGCATACAATTATTATCTGATTAGTGACCATTATTTATCAGTTGATAAACATGAACAATGAATTGTGTATTATAAACTCGAGCATCAAGTTGTGTATCATCAACATACTGTTGAGACTGTCTTGTGTTTGCACCTCTGAAAACCAGATCCAGATCCAGAAGATGATGTGTGGGGACTTTTATTTTTATTAATTGAGTTTCTAGGGCTTGCTGTACTTTGAGAATACTGGACTGAACCAAACAGGATTTACAATGTAATTTTTTTTTTTTTTTTTTTGGTAGTGACTTGATATAAATCAGATCTTCATTTGCCTGTTTTAGGATGTTATTTGGGTCTCAAATCACTGACCATAGGCAATGCCCCTGGGACCCTCTCCCAGACCTGGTACCCAGTCTCTCAAATATTTTTACACAAAGAACAAACCCAAGAGGTCTGAATGTGGTCTTTGTTGAGCTGATATTGCCTCAATCCGGTGATCTAAACTGGGAGTAATGTTATTTTTGTGAAAATTGCAGCACACTTGCCTGATTTCAGTCACAAATTACTGAGACCGAATGCTGTTCAGGCGTAATTTTTTTTTAACTGCAAATATATGTATTGGTTGCAAGATTGAATCCATAACAATTAATTAGCTGAGTTAAAATTTAGCACAGGCTTTTATGCGCCTATATTTTTTCAGAAAAATGCATATTCCCTTTACAAGCCCCTTTGGTAAAGTCAATATTGACTTTGCTTCTCAATTTCTGTTGCCTTTTCCATATAGGTTGTAGTTCTAAACCCCCTAATGAGAGTTGTCAGGCATTTTGGACCTAATTGCCTTATCTTAAGCTGCTTTTCACTGTTAATTCTGCCTTTATTGTTTCCTTGATACTGGAGACATACTCGTATTCTTTTGGGCAGAACAGAGCGTTGCATCCTGAACCTTTTATTTCTGTTTAATAGCTAATGATTTAATAGCCAATTAATGAGACGATTCTTTGATCACTGCTTTGACATCGTTATTTTCGGTCGAGACAGCAAATTGAACCTAGATTAAATAAAAACAGGCTTCCACCCTGGCTCTTAGGTATTTATACCAAATGTGTTTCTCTGGGCAGCGACCTGATGCTGCTCAGAGATAAGAGGTGAACGAGTGATTTATTTGTGTGCCAGAGATGTGAATCTTCCCCATCCTCAGCCTAACAGTTTAACAACTTCCCAACGAGTGGATATTTCAGTTTTCTTTTTCCAAAGCCTACCTAATTAGTGGTAAATATAATTAAACACCCCTGGGGGGTTTTTTTGACCTTGCATTTTTAGCATGTGATCCTCGAAGGAATCTGAATTTTCTTTAGTTCATCCCAATCCCTGATTCCTAGATTCGGCCATAAATCCCAATCCCGACCAACCCTTCCCCTGGAACTGGCTGCCCCCTAAAACAGCTTGATGGAAACATTTCTGTAAGTCAATGCGAGTCTTATGCTTATTCCATTATTTAAAAGGAACATTTAATGCTGTTGGCATTTGAGGGAAAAGATTGGCTTTATGATTAAGGCGCTGAGATGCTTCTCAGCATTAATTTCCATATCTCTTGCTGATTTCCTGTGTGACTGTGGGTAAATCACTCGTTCCCCTTGGAATCTCGCTTCCTTATCTGCTGACAAGGAGCGAAATTCATCTTTCTCCCCTCCTCCACCTGCATTAAATGGTATTTTAAAGCTTCTTTTGGCTCTGGATGGCCAAAATCCTCATGTTCACCTCTTTAACCTCTGTGGTGTTTTGCCACGGACTCCTCTCTTCCAGGACTTCTCTCCCTGTGTCCTCCTGCTTTTCCTGCAAACCCTAAACAAACACGTGGGGTTGAAAAGAGAGGGGATGGTGGAAACTTGGCAGAAGTTGATTACAGAAGGTTTATTGCAGGAGGAAACGGACCCTGAGGGGCTCTGGCAGCCTTTAGTCAGAAGCTCCAGGCAAGGTTCATGCCCTCCTTTGTGAAAGTGCCTTTAAAAGCCTGAGCTGCAGTAATTCCACGCGAAAGGAAAATTCCGAAGGCTCTGGAGTTTCATGGCAGTCCTAAACATCGCCACCAGCATCAAACGAAGGAACCCTGACGAGGACAGCTCCTTAGACCAAATGTTTATCTCAGAAACCGAAAGCGAGACAGCTGCCCAATTAATTCATCCTTCCATTAGTCATAATTCCGTGTCCTCTGCAAGTTTCGCAGAAAGTGACTGATTGTTCCAGTTCATCCCCGCAGTCACTCAATGCCTTACACCGTGGAGTAATTTAGCCTAATTTTAATTTTTTTTTTTAAGGAGAAAAGGGGCCTTCCCCTGCCCGTTTCTGCCCACACATGGAGTAGGAGCGGGCTCCCCGTGCCCAGCACAGGCACAGGGAGAACAATGGTGTTCAATAATTCCCCGTGAACTCCATCTGTGCCACAATGTGCCTTCCCTGTTATCTTGCTGGAGGAAAAGCTCTTCAATGAATTATTTTTCACCCCTTTTCATAATTTCCTGTCTAATTATAATGAAAGTAAAATTCAAACCGTTCCTCTGCCCTCTACTTTTTTTCGAACACAAACCTTATCTTGAACTCTCCATAATTAATGGTAAAACAATAGAAGACCTAATTTTCCTGGCAGCAGGCAGCCAGGCTTTATCTAACGTGCAGGGAAAAAAAACAGTGTAACAAAGGCAGGAAAGGTAATAGCTGAAATAGATTAAATCTGAAGAGAGCTCTTCCCTCTTCCAGACAAAGCAGATGAGTGACTGAGGACCTTGTCCAACAGCCCTGGGCACGGAGATCTCCAACCCCAGCACAAAAACTGCTATAAGGATCTACGGGCAAAAAACAATCAGGGAAATGGAGGGATTCTGAGCTTCTCCAGTTCAGATGACACCGAATTTTTGAGAGCAATCCCTTGCTGCAGACTCACAGCCCGTTCTTGGGACAATCTACAGAAAGAAGCGCCTGCCTGGAGTTGTTAAATACAACTATTTATGCAGCAGCTCTGAAAACAAAGCCAGAGCTTGTAATTTGCAAGTTCTGCAGCTGCTTTGCCATTAAAGTATGTGATCAAAAACGTAATGGACTTGTACATAAAGCAGAGCTAATCTTGTTCCTCCATCTATCACATTTTTGAGTACCTATCACTGTATTCCCTAACAGTTTTATTTTGTGGTCACTCGAGCAGAAATTACCTTCCTCCAGGAGGCCAAACTCTGTCTGGAAGCAGTGAAAATCCACTCTGCTTGTTGATATGATGGATTTACTTCGGTGCCACTTGGCTTCGTTGCACTATTAATTTTGAGCTGGGTCTTGTTTTCCAAGTGATCTTTTCCTTCAGCGAGATGGTTTGAGGGCTAGCAGCCCTGGAGACGTGACTGCCCCCGGAGCAGGGGCCAGGCTGGGGCTGAAAAAGCTTTTGGAGTGTGAGTGTTTAATTTGCTGAGTCCTTCTCCCTGTCCATCCTTTTAATCTCACCTGATTAGTGCCAGTGAGTCAGTGCCATCAGCTCCACGGCTGTGAGCAGCCCCAGGGCAGTGCCAGCTCCGTGCCCAGCTGTCCCCAGGAGCTGGCAGGGACTGGGCTCTGCAGTGCAGGGCACAGCTCCTGCAGTAATGACTCCCCTGGTGCCTGGCAGAGGCAGGAGCTTCATGGCAGGGAACATTCCTGCACAGGAGGATTGTTGGGAGATGTTGTTTTACACCACAACGACACAGACTCCGAGCTTCAGAAGGCTGAAAATGACTCCTTGATTTCTGGGATGTGTCTCCCTTTTATACTATTTCACACAGACCAATTGGATTGGTGACACAAAGACAAACCTCTTCACTCACATTGGTCAGAGCAGAGGGGACAGCAAGGAGAAGTCCCTCCTAGGGAAAGGAATGAATAACAAAGGTACAGTTACAAAAACATTTCTCCTGTTTACAGAAAATTCCCTGGGAAAGGAATTTCAGAAAACCAAAACACCTCAGGCACAGAACCAGGGCTACAGCTGGGAGCTGAGGAGCCTTTTTGGGACTGAGGAGTTGTGGTTTATCTCTCTGCTCTGCTCTGAGATGATGCTGTCTGCGTCTCAGCAGAGCCGTGGCGATGACAGGGACACTCCTGTCCCAGGAGGATTTACTGGCAAGGAAGAGTTGTCTTGTTTAACATCTTGCCTTTTGTATCCCTAGACAGATACGCCCAAATTGGGGCAATAATGAATTATCATCGAGCTGTTTGCAATTCATCAAACTTACAAATCAGAGCTTCCTACGATGTCTGGTTATTTTGGACAAAAAACCCCATTCTCTTTGTCCCCATACAAAGTTCATCTTCATGAGTCATTGGGGGTGGGCAGGAGAGCACATCAGATCTCTCAACAATATGTCTGCTGTGGAATTGAGGATTTTGCTCTTTGTTGAAATATCAGAGGTTCTGACATCCAGGTCATCAGATTTCTGCTAATTAGTTTTCCGGCTCGACAAAGTGTGATCAGAACAGAGGACCACAGCCACTCGCTGCATATTAAAGATTTCGCTTAAAACAAGAGTGTTTTAAGCAACAGGTGGAAATCTATATTGTCTCAGGCTCGTGCCAAGCTAAAAACTTTGTGTTTGGAGCTCTATTTGCACACAAACCAGCTCCGTGTATAGCAATAAGGATGCCAGCGAGGCAACCGCACAAAAACCACATATTGAGGAATTAATATTCTGTATACAGCACACGTTGTACACAGTTTATAGCAAAATATATGTGTGCGCCTTCCTGAAGCTATTTTTGAACACACACACACACACAGAGTCTTCAAAGCCAGCTTGAGGAAAAACAGTGTTTTGTCTGGGAGAAGGATTCGTTGGGAACAGACCACACCGACATGTGCAATTACACAGATTTCGGCAGAGATGCTTATGGTGTCTTCCAAGGCACCAGCTGCTACTTCAGAGGAGGAAAACAATTCTATGGCTTAGCATTTGGCTGCTCTGAGAGCAGGAATGCAAAGGGCACGGATCCCAGTCCTGGGAAACAATCATTACCCACACCGTGGCATTGCTTGGGACAAACTCTGAATATTTTATGCTAAAGAAATGCAGAGAGTAAATAAACAGCTCAGTCCAGGCTCAACAAAGGCGGCGATAAGTTGCTGTTGTTGGGAGAAAGTGACAAACTTTTACAGGCCTTTCCTCCAGGTTCTGTAGGACATAAACTCTGCTTTGTAAACTTTGTCCTGGCTGGCCATTTAAATATTCTAATTGCAGCTACGTGAACCCTCATGATTCCGAGGCTTTTACCCCTCCTGAACTATCATTCTGGCTGGGCAAATTAATTCAGATTCCCGTCGTCATCAGAACCCCTGGGGCCATGCTGTGCTCTCAGCTAAAGTGTTTGACAGGCTCTGGAGTGACAGGGGCGGCACAGAGGGCAGGCTGGTGTGAAAATTAAAGCAGCCATTAGCTGTCAGCACCGGGATGAGAGCAAGAGCCTTCATCTATCCGCTGCCCTTGCCTGCTGTGGGAGCTGGGGGAGGTGGCACTGGGCAGCACAGGGGTGGCACAGCATCCCACCCCGAGCCACAGGTGGGAAAACACAGCCCCAGAGTCGCCAGACAAAAAAAAAGGACACTCCTACAGTCAGTGTCAGGGCAGAAAAGAAGGGAGTTTATTTTGGGTTTAGGGTTTATTTGAATAGGTTTTGGGGTTTGATCAGTTGAGGCCTCTCTGACCCCACTGGTCGAACCAGAAGTTCGTCAGTTTGTCCTTCCCCCAGGAAGGAATGCGCAGTGTACAAAATATCATTTTGTGTATGTTACATGCGTGAGAAAACTCCAGGACAAAATGTAAACATTAGAAGGCTGAAAAAATCAGGGCGACACCCCCAGCGCTGAACCCACCCACAGGTGCAGCTCTGGTTCTGTGCCTGAGGTGTTTTGGGTTTCTGAAATTCCTTTCCCAGGGAATTTTCTGTAAACAGGAGAAATGTTTTTGTAGCTGTACCTTTGTTATTCATTCCTTTCCCTAGGAGGGACTTCTCCTTGGTGTCCCTCTGCTCTGAGCAATGTGAGTGAAGAGGTTTGTCTTTGTGTCACCAATCCGATTGGTCGGTGTGAAATGGTATAAAAGGGAGACACATCCCAAAAATCAAGGAGTCATTTTCAGCTTTCTGAAGTCAGAGTCTGTGTTGTTGTGGTGTAAAACAGTCACACAGGTGCCTTCCTTGGCAGAGCACTCAGCAGCTGCTTGCTGCTATTTGCACTGGCAGCAGCCAAAGCTTTGCCTTCCCCCCGGCTCCTGTGGGTCACAGTTGGGGTTTGGAGGCAGTTGGGTGGTTATTTTTGTGGTTTAGCTCACCCACAGCTGTGTTTTAGCAACGTGTTCTGAGATGCACTCCCCTGAGAGATGGAGTTGGAGTTGGGGATGAGGAGGCTGACACGGCACCATCGGTTTGAAGTTCAGTTAATTTATCTGACAGAAGAAGCACCTACTGTTGACAGTAGGCAGCTCCCTTTCTCCTCTGTGGGCAAAGGGAGGCTTTTTCCTGCCAGGTTTTTAATTATTTATATTTTTGCATTCTCGTTATATGGAACTGGAATTCAGAGTGAAAACCAGTTTGGTGTTCTTCATAGGATCGGGAACAGGAGGGGAATTGACACGTAGGATTGGGGTGTATCTGAGGTTCTGAGGGGAATGGGGAAAACCCAGCCTTAAAGAATAGTATTTAATGCTGGATTATTGAATTGGGCAACTCATCAAATGAGGATGAGAGAACAAAGTGAAGTTATAAATGGATTTCTTTTTCCGTTTGTCTGAAGGATGGAAGAGTTGCACTGGGGTGTGGTTTTTCCTCTTCTTCCAGTTAATTACACACTCTGGGGAGAGGGTCCCTCAGCTTTAGTCTGAGCAGTGGCTTCAATGGTTAATGTCAGGATTTAGCATTTTGTTTTGTGTTGTCAATTATTAAGGTCTGATTCATGCTCATGGCACTGTACCAAGACATTTACTCCCACATCTAAGACTTCTTGAATTGCCAGAGCTGTTTCTGTGAGTCGCGCCAGGCTGTTGGAGAACGGTCCAGGTATATCTTTAAAAACATCAGAAGCGTTCAGCATTGATTAAACTTTAAAATTTGCATCTGTCCAACGAGAAGTTGAGGGGCAGATTTGGAACTCTGTGACGCTTGGCTGGGGAATTAAGCAGCTTTCCACCGAATCCACTGCGAAAATTAATCACTTTTTGTTAACATTAAGTTGTTGAGTTTTACTCCTTTGATGGATTTCTCCTGAGGAAAAGCACTGGAAGTGCTCCACGATTCCAGAACAAAGGCAGTCAGCTCCCAGCCCTGGCTCTGGCAGTGACTCCTGCAGCCCAGACCCTGGAGAACAGCAGCAGCCCCACAGTCACCTTGGTGCTCCAGGCAGCTGATCAGCACTTTCATTTCACATTTGGTGCAGATGTTCACAACTGGAACAAACGTTTCATTGTTCACCATGGGATGGCAAAGACTGGATTTCACTTAAAGATACGGTGGTTTAGATTCCAAACCAAACCCAGGGTACAAAAGCAGAGCCTGGCAGCAAAGGGGGAGGCAGAAAGTGCTGGTGCATCCAAGGAAGGGATATGGAGCCTGCTGGGCTGTAGGATGGAAATCTCCCTCAAACACAAGCCTGGCCCAAAATGAGCCAGAGGGGAATAAGGAGCAGAGAGACCTGAGCTGGTGGCAGTGCCAGGAAGAGGCTGTGGAATGAACATTTCCCTCACTGGCACGGGGCTGGGCGTTTATTGGTGTGGATTATTGGCGGAGTCCCCACAGCGTGCTCAGCCCTGCAGGTACAGGTGGGTGCCCACCCTGCAGCTGTGCCAGCTGTGCAGCAGCCCCGGGGCAGCTGAGCCTTCCCTGAGCTCCTTGTGCAAACAGGGCAGCAGCACCCAAATAAAGGGACTGGGATTCCCCTGTGGGACTGCCAGCAAGGGACTCCTCTGTGTGAGAGGCATTGTCACAAGAGAGGAGCTCCCAGCAGGGAATGCTGCCTCCTATTTGTATCGTTTATTTATTTGCTCTTTTCCAACTGCTGCTCCCGAGATTGCCGTCAGGATTTAATTTGCAATCCACTCTCCGGTGGCTCTCAGGTTCCCTTCTGGACACATAAGAGGAAATCCTTAAGAGACACAGCTCTTCCTTAGATCTCTTACAATCAGCATTGTGCATCGCAGAGCCGAAGTAATGTATGCCCTTCCTTATTGTTTCCCTTCTTAATTCATTTCTTTCCATAAAGGCTCAGCAAGCACCAATTTTCCGAGTGAGTTTTTAATCGCCTGAGCTCAGCATGATTACTTTCTCACAATCTAGCTGCCATTTGATGCAATCAGCACTGCAGAACGCAACAATCTTTTCTTTTTTTTTCCCTCTCTCTCCCCAAAACCGAATGTCACGTGTCCAGCTGATAACGCCGCAGAGAAACACGAGACACTTGCGGTGCTGTGTGGGAAAACACAACCTGTGATTGCCACAGGCCTCCCCCAGCCAAGCGCATGGAGGTGAAGTGAAACAATTCCATGAGACGGGGCACAAAGAAATTTATTATCCCAGTGCAAAGAGCACGGGCTGGGGAAGGCAGTGAGGGAAGGAAAGGGAAGACGGGAACACGGAGTGCTGAAGTGTTTCTTACTGCCGGGATGTTTGTTTTGAAAGGGCCTTTCAAGAGCACACGTTGCCAGGGGAGATTTTCACTCCACGTCTTTTATTGCCACCCCACAAATAAAAAAAGATTTCAAAGCGCCCATGCTGGAAATCTGCAGGCTTAAATAGCTCCTGCCACACAGGAGCCGGAGACTTTTAGATTTCCCCAGCCTGCAGTGAGTTTGGAGTGAGAGATTACAGGAGTGAAATGAGAAAGCCCTTCCTTGGAGTAAATGCTTCATTGCTGCGTTTTTGAGCACATTTTGTGCACTGCAAACGCCAGGCAAATGTTCTCAAAATCGCCAAGCGAAGATGAAGATCTGAGTACAAAAAAGCAGGGGCAAAGTGAAGGAAAGAAAGGGTGGAAGGGAATGAGCAGCTGCAAATCCTGTCTCCTTAGAGCAGGGCCGTGTTTCCTTCCAGCCCATCCTGCAGAGCACCAGTATCGGCGATTGATGGAGAGACGGGAAGACTGATTTTGGTGATCAGAATTCGATTTTACTCAGGTTTTCCAAGAACTTATATACCATTTTGGTAAAGTTAATAATTTTTACTACAATAATTAGGTTAAAAGATCATATAAGCAACTTAATCCATTTTACAGCATCCTTATCGTAAGGGGTTGATTGAATCTCTTCTCTTAAGCAAGTTTAGTCCCATCTCCTCATAAGCTCAAAGTTCTGTTTGTCCTTGCCATGACATCCTAATCATCAAATTAACTATGCTAATTAAGTCTGTCTTACTCTCTGTCTTGTGTATTCCCACACACCAGGGGGTGGCTTTGGGTCTCTTTGGGGCAGGTAACCCTGGGAGAAACCCACAGCTGGATCCTGATCCCATGATCACGGTGCTTGGGGAAGCTGAGAACCCCAAGAGGCTCCTCCTCTGTTCTGCTACTGAACAAACCAAAAGCCCACAGATGTTCCCCAGCTCTGGCCCTGCATCCCAGGCCACTGGAGCTGCTGAAGACCCAGCTTGTTTGTTGTCTGCAGCGCTGCTGGTGGGTTTGAAGCCTCCCAGACAGGCATTTGCTGGGGCCTTCTGTTCCCCACAAACTTGACGGCGTGGCTTGTCTCCTCGCCGTATGTTATTATTGATATTTTCATCTCGTGCAACCAGTTCTGCTGAGGAAAAAAAAAAAAAAAAATCTCGTTGCCAACTTTGATGCCCTTAATTCTCGTCAGAAGATGCCTCCAGCCCTGGCCCGTTTGAGGAGGGCACAGATGGTTCTGTACAGGAGTGTGGCTCCTTGGAGAAGGCTGCTGACCTTGTGTGAGGTGGGGGATCCTGTTTAGTGAGACTGGAGAGACCCTGGAGCGGGCTGCTGCTGCCTGTCTCTCAAATAATTCTTCCTCTGTCTGTCACTGGGAGCTCAGGGAGAAGCCTGCTGTACCTGAAAATGAAGGTGATTCTAAATAAAGAAGGCTGAGACAAAACTGACAGGCAAGAAGAGAAATAAGGAAAAGAAACAGATCCTGAAAAGCAGGAATTTTACTGGAGCAGCTCATCCCTCCCCAGCTCCCTAACTCAGAATCCCAACCAAAACTTCACCCAACCCTCCTTCGCCACAGATCAGAGCAAGAAATTATTTGAAGGCTTCAGGATGAAATAGGAAGTGAAGCTGCAGAGGAGGAGATGACAGCTGTCCTAGCACAGCCTCCAAAGTGCACCTGCAGCACAAACATTGAGAGAGAAAAAAAAAAATCCATGTGATGGCAGCTGAGAAGCCACCATAAAGAAAAACTTAAAAGAAGAGAGGGGAGCGTGAGCCTCTCATGGAAAAATAAAGGCAAAATCCATTCAGCCTTCAGTGCTGATTGCACAGAGAATGAAAGCACAGTGCAGCACCTGCAGGAGGGATGCCTGGGATGCAGATGTTGCACAGGACCTGTGTTCTGCTGGGGCAGAAATGTGCCAGTCGCAGCACTCGGTTTGCCGTGCCCGTTTGGTTTGTATGGACGGGGGAGGAAGGGTCTCCAGAGAACAGCAGTGCAAAGAAAAATTGTGCCTTAATTAAGAAATTTAATCTGTTCTTCACGTTAACTCGTCCTTTTGTAGCTCCAGCAAGTAGGAGATGAAAGTCAGAGAGGGACTTGGGGGGTTCAGGGGACAGTAATTTCTGTGTCTGTGTGTGGAATATTCCCATCTGGATTGCACCCCTGTGGCTGCTCTCTGATCATGTCCCCTGAGCAAACCCTCTTGGGCCTGGCAAGGTGACTAAAATCCACTCAAATCTCTGCTCCTTTCACCAGTTTGGGTGGTGACCACAGCACAGAATTCACCTGGGGCTCATGGACATGGAGAAATGCGATTAATTTTTACCCAAATCCAGGTTGGCCAACGTCCAGTTCCTTCACTGGTGCTCTCAGCCTGCTCTGTGCTCTGGTTACCTGGACACTTCCTTTTCATTTTCCTTTCCCTGCCTCTTCGTCCAGGCATTTTAAACAGGTTTTTCTACCCCCTTTTTTAGGGATTTTTAACAAAGCACCATTTTTAATGACATCTTTTCCTTCCCAGACACAATCTGGAAGCATTTTCTGTTTGTGTGGCACCCGTAAGTTTTCTGGTTAGAAAAGAGAACTCATCATTTCCAGTAAGAAATGAGTCAGAGAACTCATAATTTCCAGTAGAAGAGTCAGATTTACAGGTTTTCTGTGATTATGGGGACATATTTTTATGTCACACACGGCTTTTACATAAACTTCTCTTGTGATGAAGTGAAGGTAGAAACCACTTCCTCACTCCTCCCCTGTTTTTCCTCTTCCTTTCACTGCGGCGTGTTTTTCTGTATCAACACAGCCCTTAAGGGAAGATATTGAAAAAACAAACCAAAAAAAAAAAAAAAAGGAGAAAAATCCTAAAGTACAACAGGAAACTTGCGGCAGCACTCTGCAGTTTGTCACTTACCTTTCACGCACGACTTGGCACGGCTGTTCCCGCCCGGATTCCAGGAGGGGAAGCTGAAGAACTTTTGCAGATGTGTCCTGGCATTTAGACAGGGTTCATACGAGTCCGTGGCAGAAAGACTGACAGCGAGGAAGGGCCAGCTCCTGTGGAAATGGATTTTAACAGGGTGTTTTTGGATGAGAGGGAAGCCCAGTCCACCCGTGTCAGACAGGCTTTGGATCAAAACCGATCCAGCGAAGAGCACAGTGGAGGAGTCAGTCTGATTTTTTCTGATCCTTCAATCTCTGCCTTTAAGTGAAAGTCAGTAGTGAAGTATTGATTTCAATAAGTAAGTATTGATTTTCAATTCCGTGGTTTCTGAAGAGCTCTGTGAAAAAAAAGGCAAATTTTGTGGCCTCCAGGATGTGGCATTTTGACGTTCGTTCTCACCGTGATTGGGTTTTTTATTCTCCTCAAAAGAGGAAAATTCTGTGGTTTGGTTGGTTTTTTGCAGACCCTCACAGCCATGAGGTCTGCAGCCCCCAGCAGAATCTTTTTTGCTGTGAATTTGGGAATTTTGGACCTGTCACCCCCTGTCACCTGCCCAAAGGCCACAAGTGTCCCTTTGAGCCACCCATGACGTGTCCTCAGGGCTCCTCTTCTGCTTCACGTGTTTGATGGGCTTTCTTGGGAAAATAAAAGGGTTGTGCCAATTAATTCTTTAGTAAAACCCCCTGGGATGAGTGGCAGAGGAGCTCCAGAGAGGCACAAACAGCCCCCAGTGGCTGGTGGCAGGTGTGCGGGGCTGGACGGATGGATTTGGACAGCCAAGTGCAAGGGGAAGATGTCACCCTCGGCAAAAACATGTCCCCAACACCGGGCAGGGCACCTCGAAGTCACCACCACAGCTCCAGCCTGTCACTGCGAGGGGAAATGAAGGTGGGAGGTGAGAAATAAAGGTCTGGGGATGTCAGAGCCCCCTCACTCCTGCAGGATGTACACACAGCACCAGCCCTGACAGAACATTCCCATCCACAGTGCAGCTTGTTTCACTTCTAGCACTGCACCAGCCAAACATTTGTATTACAGTTGCACCAGGCATTGGTAATTACGTCCCGTGTAATTACGTTTGTAATTATAAATATACGTAATTATCAATAATTGTTTGTAATTATTAAGATATTCTGCTCTGCAGAGGCCGGGGCGTGCTGCTGTCACCCTGGTTGGGGTTTGGATTTACTGACACAATGGAAGTGAGAGAACAGAGAGGGCAGGGCAGGGGGTCACCCTGAGCTTTCTCCCTGAGCAGGGCTGTTCCTGCAGGGTTTGTTCTGTTCCTGTCACTGACCCCTTCTGCACCACGGGGACAACTCATCCCCTCTCCTGCTGCAGGTGCAGGACACAAAGGCAGCTGCTGCTGGGGGCAGATCAGAGTTTTCCATGTTTTTGGTACGTGGAAAAAACAGTCTCTCATCCAGAGGAGCTCCCTGTGTTTCCCTGAGTACCCAGGAATATTCCCTGAGTGACTGCCCAGGAACATTCCCTGGGTGCTGTCCTTGGAGCTCAGCTCGGGGCAGGCACTGAGGACAGGGCCTGGCACAGTCCAGAGGGAAATTCCAGAGCCCTTTCCTCACCAGGGAGTCTCTCCTAATCTCTGAGATCTCCTAGGATCTCATTTCCTAATGCTGATCCTCTGTGCCACCCTGGGTTAGATGAACAAGGCAAGTCCACTACAGTCCACTCTCAGAAGACCAGAAAAGAAAAACTAATTTTTTAGGTAAAAACTCTCCACATTCTCTCCAAATAATTCTGTTGAAGCCCTTGGCTGAATGGATGCAGTTTAAGTGCTGCTTTTCCTGGCTGTGTTGGCTGTCTGAAAGTCCCTTTTCCCCCCTTTTTTACTAATTAATGAATTATTTGTTGCTCAGAGACTAAAAACTAACTGGGAAGACTTATGAATGTCGATGCAGCAGTGTCTAGGCACAGGACCAGAGTTCTCTTTACAAAACAGAAGTGTGCTGTTGTGTATTTAAGAGCTTTCTGGGGATTTTTTTTCTGCTTTTCTGCTGATCCTTTGGGATAAGGATGGTGTATCTCTGTATCACTGGGAGAAGATTAAAGGCTAGATTAGTGTGGCAAATATTCATGACTTAAGACATTCCTCTTAATGCTCTTAAGCTCCCAAGCTTTGCAGCTCCCCTGTCTGCTCTTGGGGGCTTTATGGTGCTGTTGTTGCCACACATCCCCAGAGCATCCCCAGGGGAAGGGATGTTCTGGCCCGTGGTGGGAGAAGTGATGCCTTAAATTTTAGTTTTCACGTGTTTCAGGTTCTGAGCTGCCCAGG
>VXBN01013848.1:398498-520391 GCA_013397395.1 Sinosuthora webbiana | reverse complement strand
AGGGTATTTGCAGAACTAACTTCTTTAAATTTCAGAGCAAAATCACTCCAACTGACTGAGCAGACTCGTTTTTCATCCTCCTCAAGCATCTGAAATGGCTATTCTATCTGGAGTGTATGCGTGTCCTACAAGGGGCAAAACAAAGGCTCCGACCATTATGCAATTTAGGGTTGGAGTTAACACATGAAAAAGCAGAAAGCTGTTCACGAGGTATAAGAGATCTCCCTTGGCAGTAGATCTTTTCACGTAACATTTTCTGGGTTTATACAGTGCTTCTGTTCACACAGATGCACGGAGACCCACAGATTGTCACAGTGCTGCTGTGATACAGACCATAGCCAGCACAAAAATACAGCTCTCAGAGAGTCTTCCCTGCAAACCTGTGCTGTGTTATGTGTAACTCTCTGCAAATGGCCCTTAATAGTCATGGAAATTCGTTCCATTTGGTATGAATCAGAGAAGCTGCTAAGTGAGGGCCTCTAAAATGGGCCTGTCAGGATACAAAAATACTGAGCTGTTGTACTTTTTTTTAGCATTCGCCTAGCGGGATAGCTGCTGTTTAACAGTTAACTGAGGGAAATAAATGCCAAAAGTCATAGATACTGCAGGTAAGGAAGGCGACCTGCAGGAGCCTGGACAATTTGTATCTTAGACCTGAACCACAATCAAAGGTTGGTATTTTGTAAACTATCTCTTAGTGACAGGCATCAGGTATGGCTGTTGCTAAGAAGGTAGAAAATGCATCACATTAAAATCCTCCAAAGTTGTCCGTGAGAATTTCCAAGCAGGTACAGTAGTACTAAGGAAGCATGTTGTGTGCCATTTCAGATCCAAGATAATCACAATGGCTGGAACCTCTGGAGTGAGAGCCCTTCAAGCATAGGTGACATGCAGCTCATAATCCCTTACCATATGCCCCCCGTGGCCAGTTTCTGCTGCAGGTGGACCCACACTGCACCTTACTGCTTTCCTAGCAAGTCAGCTCTGTGTGCTACTGGGGATTGCTTCCCTCGCCTTCTTGTCAAATAATCTACAGAAAGCTGATTTATCATCTATCAGCTCAGAAGTCCTGCTACAGCTGAGAGGCAGGAGCTGTGATTTAAATCCTTGCAGGCAAGGGCAAGAAGGAGAGGCAGATCTCTACTGCTTATGGCCTGAACATCAGGGTCCTGAATTGCAATGTGAGGGAAGAAGCAGCACTACCCTGCCAGCAGCTGTTAACAGAAGCACCAGGAGCACTGTTCCACGGGAAGCCGTGTGCACAGTGTGATCTGAGCATCCTTTCTAGATCCGATCTCTGAGGAGGAAGAGTACCTAGTTTGAAATGTTTGTAGGTGTGCAGGAATGACTAACCTGTTCCTCCCTCACAGACTCAGAAAGCTGAGGCAACAGGTTGCTTAAAACCGTGCCTCCTCAGGAAAAAAAGAATAACGAAAATCTCGGCTAACTTATTAAAATATCTGACGAGCCGAGGCGGCGGCGGGAGGCGACGGCCGAGGCTGCCGCGAAAAAGGAGGCGGGCCCAGGCGAGCCGGGAGTGGAGACACGGAATACACAAAGTGGCGAACGAGCAGCCCCCAGCGCAAAGACAGGCGGCCGCGGGCCGGCCCCAAATGCAGCAAAGACAAGAAGCGGCCGGCGGAGCGGGAGGCGAGCGGGGAGCGGCCGGGGCCGCGGAAGGCACAGGAACAACCAGAGTTTAAAATAGGGGTAAAATAGGGGAAATCCTAGAGCCACGAATTTCAGCTGACGAAAAAGCGATCAGACGTGTGTGGGCACTGATATTGCGCAAACGGGATAAAACGGGAGAAAAGGAAATTCTGAACTTTATTGCTATGGCGTAGAAAACAATGTAAGAGTAGATGTACAAAATGCCTTTTCTGTCGAAAGGTGGAACGAGTTGGGGCAGTTTTTGCGGGCAGCGGCCATAGCGGAAGAGATGGTAGCCACAAAATCGTTACCTGCATGGTCTTTTATTAGAAATTCGTTTAAAAAATTACAATCTGCTGAAGGGACCGCAGCTGCTGCGGCAACCGCCCCCCGCGGGCTCCAGAGACCCCTCGGTCAGTACCTTCCGTGTCTGCAGGTCCCTTTCTGTTCCCTCTACCCACGAACGATGGAAAAATTACTTTGTAATTCCGTTTTTCATCTTGAAAAGCCCATTAAAAAGGTTATAGCCACTTTGAAACTGCTTTCAATCTAAGCCATGTGCAGACGCCGGCAGCACGGGGAAGCCAACAAAAGCCAGGAGCCAGGATCTGTGTGCCTGCGCCTGTGTCCCATGGTTCCGGCGGGACACCCTCTCCGCAGGCGGCGATGCGGGCTGGCGGCTCCGCTCCCCGGGAAGCCGCGGTGCCGGGCGGGCGATGGCCGCGGCAGCTCCGCACGGGTGACTTGGATCCTGCAGAAAGCCCCGAGCCCGGGCACCGCTCGCTTTGCAGCTCCAGACGGAACGCGCCAGCTCTGCAGACGGCAGGAGTCGGAGCATATTTCCCGCTCCCAGCTCCTCCCCACAGCTGACACTTCCAAGGCCGTTCCCTGCCGGGCTCTGCGCGGGTTTTTCAACAGCCCCGGCGGCTCTGCCGGGTCCGGCCCTGCATGGGCGGCCCTGCTCCGCGGAGCTCCGCGGGGCCGGGAGCGGGGAGCCACGAGCGCTTTGCGCCTTTTTAACCTTTTCTGTATTTGTTTTTGGTGGTTTCCCCCCTTTTTCTGCATCCGGCCTTTAGAGCTTTTTTGTGTGTTGCTTTTTCCCCTCCGCTTTCCTACCGCGGGTGTTTGGGCGCAGACGGGGATGCAGCAGCCCCGGGAGGGAGGCCGGGTCCGCAGGGTTCCCATCGCCACCGCTGCCCAGGCATTGTAGAGCTAAGAATCTCATCCCTACGGATGTGAGTACAACACGGCGGCGCTTGTTTTTCCCTTAGAAAACCCCGGCCGCTGCCACTTTGCAGCCGCCGCGGGGCATTCTCTTCCCCGTCCCGCCCCATTNCCTTTTCTGTATTTGTTTTTGGTGGTTTCCCCCCTTTTTCTGCATCCGGCCTTTAGAGCTTTTTTGTGTGTTGCTTTTTCCCCTCCGCTTTCCTACCGCGGGTGTTTGGGCGCAGACGGGGATGCAGCAGCCCCGGGAGGGAGGCCGGGTCCGCAGGGTTCCCATCGCCACCGCTGCCCAGGCATTGTAGAGCTAAGAATCTCATCCCTACGGATGTGAGTACAACACGGCGGCGCTTGTTTTTCCCTTAGAAAACCCCGGCCGCTGCCACTTTGCAGCCGCCGCAGGGCATTCTCTTCCCCGTCCCGCCCCATTTTAATTGATTCATTAACTTAAAGACAAGATATCCATGTGTTTTTATCATCAACCGCTTAAAAGGAGTCATCTATTCCTTTGATCAGACATCAATTGCCTCGGAGAAAATGAGGCCCAGTGAGAAATGACCTAACCCCCACCCAGCCTTCATAACCAGAACAAGAGCAAAAGTAGGACTGCCAGAGCATGGCTGTGTCTGGAGACTTACAGAGGAAATTTGTCAACAAGAGCCTTTGGTCATCATCATGCTATAGTGTTCCTACTAACCTTCTTCAACTATTCCCCGTTCCAGGCTCCCAAAAAGACATTCAGTGACGGCAAAGATCAACATTTCCAGCTAATGCACTTTCTCCTGAGTCTCAACTCTTTCGACTTTAAAACAATGATCATTTATCTCCATTTCCCCTAGACACATTGGACATTATTTTAATTTTTCTCATGCTGTGAGACCCTGTGCCTGTGACGTGATTGGATTTACTAAGTTTTGTTGATTGTGATTGGGTTTTTATGTATCTTGTCCTGCATTTAATAGATAACCGGTAGCAGCCTTAATAAGACAAATATTTGTTCTAACATCAGAACATATGAGCTTTTAAAATTAATAAAAAAGGGAGAGATGTTGTGACAGGTAGAAGAATAATGAAAGAAAGGCCTCATCAAATCAGGCCTGCTCTATTAAATTAATAGCTAGCTTGTCATCCCCTTTTAAGTATAGTTAAGCAATTTGCAAGTTCCCATGTGAAAACAGTCTTGGTATGAAAGGTTTGTTAACACAACAACCTATTCTTGGTTTGAAAAACAAGTGCGACTGTGTAAACAATCAGATCTGTTCCATGAGAACCCGTCAAGGGAGAACATCAACAACCTGAATCTTAGCCCATACCCACAAATGACCTTCAGACCAAAAAATGAAGTAGTAAGAAAACTACCAGCCAATAGGCGTTGCACATGAGGTCTTGTGAAAACTGTATCAAATAAGTGATGTGAATAAAGAATTGGCTTTTCCCACATGAAGAAAATGGAGTCTTGGGTAACTTCTAACAATAGAAAAATACAACAATGTTTGCACTCAGGGGAATTTCTTCCAAGTGTGTTGTCACCAAAAAAAATACATATGAAGAAACATCTCACAGGAACAGCTTGGGAAAATTCCCAGTTCCTCATCTGTCCTTATGTTACAGGATTTAAACTCAGACAAGTCTGGCACTAGCATCTTACACTTCTCATCATAGAAGTGATCTCAACTCAACAAATTCATATCACAAACAAACATGCCTCTGGGACTGTACCTGTGGGAACTGTGGTGAGTAGGAAATCCTACTTGCTAGTCAGAACATCAATTTCATGGACAAGTCTATCCTATCACTGTCTGTCCACTGCAGGAATGACACAGGGGTGACAAATGCACTGTTTAGTGCACCTTGAACTTAAAAGTGACACAGCAGTGAAGCCAGAAAGTCTCAATTGCTCTTTAATGATACCACAGCTTTGGTTTTCACCCCAGAAGGAAAAGCTGTAATAGCCAGTCTGAATGGAGCACAGGATGTATATACACTGTCATAGTCCATGGCAATGTGTGAGGCAGTAAGGAAGGAAAAATCTCTAAAACCTGTTTCTATTAAACCATATATAGTAGCTAACTGCAAATGTCATCTCCTTCAGCCTGTGCTGACATGGCTGTGAGGCAGCATGTGTCTTCTAGCTCCGTTGGACTTGCATCCCAAGTTCATTTGCACTGCCCCCCTGCCACAGCAAGGCCCAGGAGATGGCATTGTGTTACAAGGAAACATTACCCTGGTGCCAGTTGCCTTCCCCTCTGCTCTANGTCCGGCCCTGCATGGGCGGCCCTGCTCCGCGGAGCTCCGCGGGGCCGGGAGCGGGGAGCCACGAGCGCTTTGCGCCTTTTTAACCTTTTCTGTATTTGTTTTTGGTGGTTTCCCCCCTTTTTCTGCATCCGGCCTTTAGAGCTTTTTTGTGTGTTGCTTTTTCCCCTCCGCTTTCCTACCGCGGGTGTTTGGGCGCAGACGGGGATGCAGCAGCCCCGGGAGGGAGGCCGGGTCCGCAGGGTTCCCATCGCCACCGCTGCCCAGGCATTGTAGAGCTAAGAATCTCATCCCTACGGATGTGAGTACAACACGGCGGCGCTTGTTTTTCCCTTAGAAAACCCCGGCCGCTGCCACTTTGCAGCCGCCGCAGGGCATTCTCTTCCCCGTCCCGCCCCATTTTAATTGATTCATTAACTTAAAGACAAGATATCCATGTGTTTTTATCATCAACCGCTTAAAAGGAGTCATCTATTCCTTTGATCAGACATCAATTGCCTCGGAGAAAATGAGGCCCAGTGAGAAATGACCTAACCCCCACCCAGCCTTCATAACCAGAACAAGAGCAAAAGTAGGACTGCCAGAGCATGGCTGTGTCTGGAGACTTACAGAGGAAATTTGTCAACAAGAGCCTTTGGTCATCATCATGCTATAGTGTTCCTACTAACCTTCTTCAACTATTCCCCGTTCCAGGCTCCCAAAAAGACATTCAGTGACGGCAAAGATCAACATTTCCAGCTAATGCACTTTCTCCTGAGTCTCAACTCTTTCGACTTTAAAACAATGATCATTTATCTCCATTTCCCCTAGACACATTGGACATTATTTTAATTTTTCTCATGCTGTGAGACCCTGTGCCTGTGACGTGATTGGATTTACTAAGTTTTGTTGATTGTGATTGGGTTTTTATGTATCTTGTCCTGCATTTAATAGATAACCGGTAGCAGCCTTAATAAGACAAATATTTGTTCTAACATCAGAACATATGAGCTTTTAAAATTAATAAAAAAGGGAGAGATGTTGTGACAGGTAGAAGAATAATGAAAGAAAGGCCTCATCAAATCAGGCCTGCTCTATTAAATTAATAGCTAGCTTGTCATCCCCTTTTAAGTATAGTTAAGCAATTTGCAAGTTCCCATGTGAAAACAGTCTTGGTATGAAAGGTTTGTTAACACAACAACCTATTCTTGGTTTGAAAAACAAGTGCGACTGTGTAAACAATCAGATCTGTTCCATGAGAACCCGTCAAGGGAGAACATCAACAACCTGAATCTTAGCCCATACCCACAAATGACCTTCAGACCAAAAAATGAAGTAGTAAGAAAACTACCAGCCAATAGGCGTTGCACATGAGGTCTTGTGAAAACTGTATCAAATAAGTGATGTGAATAAAGAATTGGCTTTTCCCACATGAAGAAAATGGAGTCTTGGGTAACTTCTAACAATAGAAAAATACAACAATGTTTGCACTCAGGGGAATTTCTTCCAAGTGTGTTGTCACCAAAAAAAATACATATGAAGAAACATCTCACAGGAACAGCTTGGGAAAATTCCCAGTTCCTCATCTGTCCTTATGTTACAGGATTTAAACTCAGACAAGTCTGGCACTAGCATCTTACACTTCTCATCATAGAAGTGATCTCAACTCAACAAATTCATATCACAAACAAACATGCCTCTGGGACTGTACCTGTGGGAACTGTGGTGAGTAGGAAATCCTACTTGCTAGTCAGAACATCAATTTCATGGACAAGTCTATCCTATCACTGTCTGTCCACTGCAGGAATGACACAGGGGTGACAAATGCACTGTTTAGTGCACCTTGAACTTAAAAGTGACACAGCAGTGAAGCCAGAAAGTCTCAATTGCTCTTTAATGATACCACAGCTTTGGTTTTCACCCCAGAAGGAAAAGCTGTAATAGCCAGTCTGAATGGAGCACAGGATGTATATACACTGTCATAGTCCATGGCAATGTGTGAGGCAGTAAGGAAGGAAAAATCTCTAAAACCTGTTTCTATTAAACCATATATAGTAGCTAACTGCAAATGTCATCTCCTTCAGCCTGTGCTGACATGGCTGTGAGGCAGCATGTGTCTTCTAGCTCCGTTGGACTTGCATCCCAAGTTCATTTGCACTGCCCCCCTGCCACAGCAAGGCCCAGGAGATGGCATTGTGTTACAAGGAAACATTACCCTGGTGCCAGTTGCCTTCCCCTCTGCTCTACAAATTCAGAGGGGAAATCTCTTGGCTTGGGCATATCCCCAGCTTCTTCTTGCTCCCATTGTTTGGCCAAGCCTGGCATCAAGTTGCAGCATTTCAGCTGCGTGCAAATACAGAGGAACAAAGCCAGAAAGAGATAGAAAAGCTTGATGTGACTTTCATTCTTGTAGTTCTGTTTCAAAACCCCTCACCTCTTTGCACTCTTTGAGGCCAGAATAATATTGATGTCAGCCCTGGCACTGTGTACAACATGCTGGTAACTGTTGTCTCTCTTGAAATTCTGTAGTGTCTTTTCAAAGAGCCAGGCACTAAGCAAGAGTAAACTCGGTGCTGAAATGCCTCTGAATTCAGATACCATTGGGACATAAAAGCTTTAAGCACAGGCATGTGAATGCCATTGTCTGTAGTTCAGTGAGAAATAATCCAGAACGTCAGATTGAAGCAGTTTCCAGACCTGTTAAATAATGAGAGCTGGGGGTGCAGGTACAGTTAGAAGTTGCAACTTCTAGCACTGGTACTCTGTTCATCCTCATCTGCCCTTTCCTCCATTTTGCCAGTTCCCTCCTGATCCAGCTCTTCTTTGTCTTCAGGACTTCTTCATGGCTGGCTTTGTTCCTAAAATTAGAAATCATATCATGCAGATGGAGTAAAAGGCTGCTGTGCTTCAAGCTACAGAGCTTACATTCAGCAGTCCTTAGCTCTTGCTCAGTCCATGTTCTTGCCTGTTCCTGAGTCATGCACAACTGCTGTGCCCAAGCACAAGGAGCTGGACTTAAAATTATGGAAACCTGGTGATAACTCCTATGACCCAGCAGTTGTTCAGGGCCATACAAAGATGTAAGGATCTGCCACTGTGAGATATAATTCCCTCATCTTTATTACACAGCTGGTGACCATGAAAAATCAAGCTCCCTAGTGACTGTAAAAACAATGAGGAGAAGGCATCAGCTAAGGACTGGAATAAGCAGAATAATTCTAAAAGGAATATATTTCAGTGTAATCAATCTGCTCAGCTGTGGAAAGTGCATAGAGGCAAAGAGATCAAGTGAATTCTGGCTCACTAGGTAGAGCTGCTTCTGCATCTGTTTTGCTTAGTACCCTGCTAGGTTGCTGAAAGTCCCCCAAAAACTTGCACAATGAGGCTCTTACAAGGGCTTCCAGTTTTTTATGGACTCTGAGTTAGATGCAGGGGAGAAATATTGACAAGATCTTCTCAAGAGGTCAAAACAGCAAAAAACTTCACTGGCAACTTTAGAAAATAAGAGAATTTCAGCAAAAGGTTTGGAGCAGCATTCAATCAACTTAAAACATTTCCCAAAGTATTAACTTAGTCCATTCAACTTAGCAAACTACAAGCCTGCCTGATTTTAAATAACTGAAAACTCCAACAAGAAAGGATTAGAAGAAGACAGAAAAGATATAGAAAAGAATGAGTATAGTTACCACTCCTAGTTCCAGCAGTGTTCAGCTCATAGAACTTCCAAAAGGAGGTGGGGCCAAGACATGTTCTTGCCTCATGTCTCAGTTTTAGTGCCTTTTGGCTTTCCTGGGCCGTTTCCCCAGGTGGGACTTGCTGTCATCTAGCTGCTCTGGAGCTAGACTGGGGCTCCAGAGGCAGGTGTGGAACACTGTCTGCAGTGTGCCAGGGATTGCAGCCACCAGAGCAAGGCCCCACCTGCCCCTTCCCCTCACACCCACTGAGATGTTTGGAACCAGCAATCTCCTCCAGTCCCTCAGAGTTGCATGCCCAGCTGAATTAATGCCTCAAGTTCACATGCTTATCTGATACATGTGAAAACTGCTGCCAGCNATCTGATACATGTGAAAACTACTGCCAGCCTGGCGCCTGTGCTCTGGCTCTTACGGCAACTATACCTCACTGCTTTGTTCCAGGCCACACCAGCTGGGGAGGCTGGGATTTGACCCCAAACCATGGACCTGAGGAGGGGTTCTGGCCCTACGTGGCCCCGTGGGCAGCTCTGAGGGGTGGAAGGTGCCAGGGAAGCAAAAGTCCTGGTGCCAGCAGGAAATCCACCGAGAAATCCTTGCTGGCTTGGGAGGGTCTTGTGCTTTCTACTGATGGAGACGGGATATCCCGGATATTGCCACCATGGGCATGGCCTCTTCTCAAATTATTCTTGAACTTCCCCTTTTGGCCACTGGCAGAGACAGGGTCTGGGCTAGGAGGACCCATTTCATGTGTGTGATACAGTTGTATCCAAAATAAGGAAACTTGAAACATGAATTTTCCTAAGTTTGGTGAGTTCTCTTAGGACACTTTGCTGTCTACATCTATGGAGAAGACAGGGCAATGGTGAGTCTCGGACATAAAAATTAATTTGTGAGACTGCTTCAGATGGAAAAGATTTCTATCTATGAACTCTAAGTAATAGGGGAATCTGTGCTGCCTAATCCCTAAGTCTGAAGTTCTGCTTTGTAGTCAGTAAGTTTTAGGGTGAAAGAAGAAAAAAGGATTTCTTACAGAGCTTTGGGGTTTTTTTAAAGTGTGTAAATAAGGACATTTTAAGCTATGTGAATATAGTCATTATTTTTTGCAGTGTAATTGGGGACCTTGAGATCCATGACACAAATGGTTGTCTCTCAAACTCAGGGACTGAGAAAATTACACAACCAAGGCCACTGCTGTACATTAAGATGTGCACTGTAAGGTGCAGTACAATACATTTGTCATCATTGTGGCTTGCTGCTATTTACTGTCCAAAAAAATGCTGGAACTGAGACTCTTTGGTTCTTCAGTGCTGGTAAATAAGCTCAGCCTAATGGTGGTTGTGCATGACAAAGAGTTAGGACTGAAGGCATTAACTATTTGCAATCACAAGATGATAAAGCTGAAAATACTGACATAAAAAATACTGGGGAAAAATAGTTTAGGATTGTGAAGTAACTTTTGAAGGTTTAAAATATTGTGCTGATTATCCTGTCCCCAAAATTCTGAGATAAACTGTAGCTAGGGAAATTAAATTATTGCAATGTTTTTGTTGTGCTTCACTCCAGGAATAGCTACCTTTTACTGCAGAGGACACGATTCCTGTCAGTGTGCAATGCTTGAAGTGGAGTCCCATCACCAGTGAGCTCTGTGATGATTAGGTCTTGTACTGCTCTGAGTTCATATGCAGCCACTCTGCCATCAAAAACAGACATCAGGAAGAAAAGTGTAAAAATCCTTCATCTGGTTGAAGTTCAATTTTTGCTACAGTATAGCTGGTTTTGATCATGGCTACTCTTTGGATTAATTAGCTTTAACATTGTACTGTCCAAACAAAATTCCGCTCTCCTGACGCTTCTTGGAAGATGGTTTCCCTAATGGCAGAAGTACTATAGTTAGAAGACTGGAGAATTCTTAGCAACTAGAGGAAAGAATTACAGCCCATGTGGAAGGTAGCTGAGGACCGTGTATGGGGCCAAGTTTAGGTACAACAGGCTGTGATGCTTCCAGGAGACCATAGAAAAATTCTAATTCTTACTCAGCACCAGGAAAAAGCATAAAGGCTGGGGGAAGAAGAGCTGGCTTAAGCATCTTAGAGTGAAATTATCTATACAAGGAATGTGTGAAAAGAGCCAAAAGAGTTAGTTCATGCTGCAGAGAAAAGATACAGGTTGCTGCTCTCTGCCTAAAAGATTTTGAGAATCAGAAGACCTTTTACTTCAGATTCAAGAGATCACACTAAGGCCATTAATGTCCTGGGGCTAAAAGGCAACAAACTGCCACTGATAAATCTGAAATAGCTGAGAATGTCAGGATTATGTCTACGTACATGCAAGGAACATGCAGGAGTTTTGTGGGAGCTCTGGTGGACAAAAATCAAAGGGTCCCAGAGAAAATTCTGCTCTAGGTTGCTGCAGCAGGTTGGCTGGTGGAAAGGAATATATTTTCCCCTCTCTCTTACAACCTCTAGTGGCCAAAACGCACAAATCCAGGCAGAAGCTACTTGCTGGAGTCAGCAAGGCTGCCTTCCACTGGATTCGATGCATATGCCATAAGCGGAAAGGGGAATCCCGTGGGAAAGGATCCACACGTATGTCTCAGAGCATCTCCCTGAACTGGAGCAGGATCCCTTAGGGAAATACATCTTAGCAAATGTTTTTTAAAAGCCTCCTTGGAGCACTTTTGGAAAATTTTCTGCCTCTGTCTCATTGCTGTGATTTTGCTGGCGTAGCTGCTCTTCTGGCATGGGAAGAAAGACCCGTGCAACAACAACAACCCAAAAAACCAACAAAAAAAACCCCCAAAACAAACAAAACAAACAAACAAACAAAAAACACCCAAAAAAACCAGGAGAGAGAATAATATTTGATATACTGTATCTCATTATTGCATCTCCATCTAAACTTTCAGTCATTGCTGTCCTGTAGTGTCTTTCCAACTGGCATAATTTTATAAGGGGATTTAATATGTTTCCATTGCACAAATCACATACTAGCAGAGACCTTGTTTCCTATGGTTTTGTCTCGCTCTTGTCACTCATCTGCAGGATCACCCCTGCAGCAATGACAAAAGATGTGCACATGGAACTGTATAAAATATTTTTTCAGCTGTTTTAGCAGCTGGATATGAGCAGGAGGAGCCAAACACAACATAACCTGCCAGCTCTCCCAGGACCATTCACTGCTGCTGGAAAAAGCACTCAAAGGCCAAGCAGGAGTTCTGCAAAATGCTGGGTACCCACTAGTGGGAGAGAGGAGCTCCCAGTATGCATAGTTCTACCTTTTTTTTTTTTTTTTTAATATCCAGGCACTTAAAAAAAAAAACAAAAACAAACAAAAACAAACCCACCAAAAATACTTTTCTTCTTTTTCATTTCCAATTGCATATAATCATAATCTGAGCTCCATAAATACTGTTAATACCAAAACCTGAGACACAATAAGGAAAGCTGGTGATTTCTGGTTATGAAATGAGCTCAAAAACACAAGTAAGAATGGACCACAAAAGCTTTGAGCACAGCTCTTTTATAACCTGAGATGCTGTTGCAACTCAGATATTATTATTTCGACCTTTGAAGTCACTGCAATGCCCTCACTGGGTGTTATGGCCCTGGTTGTAATGTGCTGGTCTTCATCTTATAACTTGTATCCTTTGCTGCCTAATTTCCTCTTTTTTATGCACAAAATCAGATTCACTGTCTTAAGAATATAACCAGATAGCAGATGTTGCTCAGTAATAAGGGATCCTAATGAATAGCAGGGATGAGCTCACCTGGTGAGTGGCCACTAGCAGTGAGCTGCTGGCCAGTGACATTGCAAGGCAGGGTGATGTCTGAAAGTTTAAGATCTCTCCTCTGCTCCTCCAGGCTTCTGCAACCCTGCTTGCCTCACGATTTTACTTTCTCTTCAAACTTCTCATTCTTTTTTTGCTTTTAAGGAAGGTCCTTAGGGCTGACAAAGCTTTCCTTTGCTTCACTGGATATTTGTTCCCACAGTCCAGAGATACTGATTAATGTATTTCCCTGCATAACTTCTGAAAAGGAATGATCCCCAAGGTCCAATGGGTCCAAGCTGGGACTGTCCATACTTCCAGAACTCTTCTCAAATTTGTATTGTATGAAAAAAAACCTGCCCAGAAATGGAATTGCATGGGGAAAATCAGAGAGTTTACCACATGTTGCTGTGTCCTGGGGATTAAGGAATAACCCCAAGCACATCACCATACCGAGAAAAGCGTTCCCCTTCCTTGTAAGGTCACAGGACATTCAGCTGGTTGGTGGGAGGCTTGTTTTGCACCACAGTCTACTCCAGTGCTGAATGGCAGGCTCTGTCCTCAGCCTCAGTGATCACATCCTCGGAGGAAACATTGAGCTCCTAAGCACTTCCAAGCTGTTAATTCCTGAATCTTATTAACAAGAGCCAGCTCAAACATCTAAGAGCAGATCGCAGCAATGCCTCGCTCCTGTCTCCACCGGCAGCCAGCCCACGAGGCCTCTGTGTTTCTCCACGGTGTTTTATATAAAACTCAAGCTGCAGGAGCAATGGACACTTGGATAATCTCTCTCATTCCCTCCTCCCCCTTCACAAATGCTCTTTTCTTGCCCAGAAAGCCTCATAATTTCTATAAGTACCTTCCCTCCAACAGTTTCTCTTCAGTCCTCTGTTCTGCACTGCAAGTTGAATAAAAGTTTATGTTTTCCCAGCTGGAAATGGCCCCTTCTCTGCCTCCCTTATTGTCACGAGACCTCACAAATGTTTCACCGCTACCTCCAGGACTGGCCCCTTCTGTTGCTAATTAGGGAGCTAAGAGGTTCCCCCCGGCGCTTCCCAGTGAAACCGAGCCCATTAAATGAATGGCAGGCAACATCTCTGGGGGTGGGGAGCCGAGTTACACAACAGCTGTTTGGAAACAGGCGGCTTGTTACGTGTGCTGGATTTAGAGACGTGGCATCATTAAAAACAAAGGCAACTTTCAAGTCCACACCAGTGTATTTAGGTCAGTGGTACCCCAGGGATAATCTCAGGGATATTGGTGATGGGAGGCAGGCGGCAGGCACCAGGAGCTCGGGCTCAGAGCTTGGGTGTGCAAAACGTGATTCACTGGAGCGTTACGTGAGGCAGAGCCCCCTTAGACCTAGACACGTTGCTGGCATCTTGGGAAGTGTGATGGAGGTTTGCAGGCTTGTGCACCAGCTAACTCAGGTGCACAGCAGCCTGGACACAAGGAATTACTTGGAAGGAAACTCCATCCAATCAGTAGAGAAACAAATTTAAACCTCGGTCAGTTTTGCCATTTTTATTGTCTCACCGTCTTAGCAGGGTACTATGTATCTCCTGTAACCATTGCTCCAAGCCATATAAAATTACCATCTTGCAAAGAAAGGAAAAATCATTGAAAACATGTAATGCAACTGGTCAAGTGCACTTGAGGGAAGGACTAGGCCTAAGATCTGTGCGACAGTATAGATATAAATGTCTTACGGAAAGGAATATCCTGGGTGATTTTTTCATTATTCTAGTGACAGAAGTGTTGGTGGCAGAAACAAAGGCCATGTCTTCAACAAAGCGTTGCTTTGTATGCATAAGGGGTCTATACTCAATAATTTATATAATTTACAAAATAAAATCAAAAAAAGCAATTATCATATTTGGATGAGAGGAAAAAAAGTGGCAGAGAATGTTTCCCATCCTTCTCAATGGGAATTACTGCTGCTGAGGACTCTTTAATAGTAATTATTATCACAGGCCAGAACCCAATTTCCTTTTCTCCATCCTGACCTTGGCAAACTCGTGGTGTGGCTTTTGGTGAGTATCAGTGGGATTTGTGGGATGTGAGGGATAGGTGCATTGCAGGAGAGAGAGAGAGGCAGGTTCTCTGTCCTGTTGCTCTGCCATAGCTCCACAGAGGCAGCTCCCCAGAACTAGCCCTTACAAAGCAGGGCTTCAGAGGGGAAAGCAGAAGCCCAGATTTAAGTGTGGTTTTGCAGAGATACTAGCTGAGCATTAGGCACCCACAGGGCTCCCACAATTGGTTTGGGAGGAAGCCAAGGGGCTGCTGGAGCGTGAGCTCCCTTTGCAGGCCTGAAGAAATGCACAAGAGAAGATGTGTGTTTTGAAAAGTCGGCCTCATGATCCGTTCATTTCAATGGAAATTTTGGAGATTTTTCTGCTCCTATTCTGTGCATTATTTCCTCCCATTTTGGGAACTGCACTAGCTATCTGGAAATGCTTCTGTGGTCTCCTTTCTGAGTAATTATTTATTCTCTCTCTGGTAGCCCTGCTGTTCGTTATTAGTTGTTATGCCTACATTGTATAACAAAAACAACAGTAATCTGAAAAAACTCTTCAGGTCCAGAGGCATTAAGAAAATGAAGACTGAATCAGCTGAACTTCTAACATAAGGATATGATTTTCCTTTTTCATAAAAAACAGCTAGTCTGGAAAACCAGACATGTTTGAGTATAATGTAATAACAGCATTGCAGACATCTCACCTAAAGAAAAGAGCTCTATGGACCCTGAGCCCTGTAAGAGGACCCACAAATACAGCTGGTAAAATTGGCAGGAATTGTTTTTTAACATATCTGCCTGGATACAGTAAACAAGACTCTTCCAACAAGTCTGTAAGTATATTTTTTCCCTTCATATTTACAGCATTCTTGCAAAAACTTAGCTAAGTCAGATCCAAGCACACATAACTGACTGGCCCTTCTAAAAAGTTACCAAGATAAAGCCCTTTGCAAGTGGCTCTTAAGAAAACTTGGCAACAAGAGCTTGCAGGATGAATCCTTGCCAAAGATTAATAATCAGTTCCACAAGCAGCAGAACTAATGAAGCCTCATTTTCTACGTGTATTTGCAAAATGCAGCTACTATTTGCAAACACAAAGACCTTGTATTTTGCAAGTACAAACACAAAAACTTTCCAACTGAGTTGTTCTAAGACTTTGTTCTCTCTAGGTGTGTTTACAAAATTCCCCCTGCACCTCCCAAAACCATCAGTTTTCATGAAACATGTAGAAACACCTTTCAGAACTATTTTTGAAATCTCTGCTTGCTGAAGTTGTTGGAATTGGCAAACAGATCAAGACATTACTAGGAGGACACACCCATAGACACACCAAGTGATTGTACAAGTATTGGTTCTATGGGAAGCAAGGAACTAAAGTGAGTTGTGAGAGAAAATATATAAGTCCATTTCTTAGCACTTAGGGATTGATGGGATTTACAAGGCAACTCCCATGATCAGGGCTGAGACACAGTAGCAAAGAATGATCTTTTGGTTTCAATGGCAAAATCTTCAGCGCCATTAGGGAGATTAGAGCTTACTTTTGTGCCATATCCAAACGATGAAGTGTTCAGTGAGGTGGCTGAATCTATGGAAGGTAAGAGAAACTGGTAAAACCTTATATAGGCCCTAGTAAATGGGCCTTTTAAGCCAAGTGACAGTTTTGGCATTTGAAATCAGTGGGAATGAACCAAAAGTTAGATAAGTGGGATAAAGTGATGGCAGATGGAACTCACTGTGTGCCAGTATATGTTAAGGGAAGCTGGAAAAGCGTATTTCAGTTACCTAATATTTAACTGAAAAAATTCAGGCTTAGAGCTGATCTGTGGGAAAAGCTCTGGGCACCTCTGTGTAGAATAGTGCAGTGTGAAGAGAGGAAGCTCAGTGCAGAGCAAAATAAAACCAGAACAAATTGTCATCTATTAAACTGGTCAGGAATGCATATACTACAATAAGAATCTCTAAACAAATCAGCTCTGTATCTCTAGCCTGAAATAAGTGATAGGCACAATCACTTCCATAACAAAGGGGCAGAGAGGAACAGAAAAGGCTGGAAAAAAATTGACACCATAATCAATGAGGCAGTGGAAGCTGCGATGGGAGAAGGGAATGAGTGAACACCATGGTTTAGCTTTGTGAAGAGCTGAGTCAGGGGAGAGACAGCATGATGAATTTCTAATTGCACTTTTAGCAAAGTCTCTTGTCACCTTGTGGTACCTTCCACGACTTTATGTGAATTGTAATCTAGGAATTACACAACATCTCGTGTAATAACGAATGGAAATCTGATATTATGATACACAGTTTTGAGACTCTAAAGAGTCTCAAGAACTGGAAAGTGTGACCACGACAAGTAGCTGTGGTGATAAAATTAGTATTAATAAATCTGTTGATGGTGAAAGTCTCTCAATTCTTGTGCCTCTTGTCTTAGGATTCCCTTTCAGCTTTGTGTAGCTCACCAAAGCTGAGCTTCTTCCTGCTGCTCTTTAAGCACAGCAATATCCACATTAGGAAATACAGTTAAAATGCAGAAAACTGGATGAGGATCAAAAAAAGTCAGTGTAGTCCTGGTTTCTGTTGCAAAGGCATCACTTGAGAACACGGAGTTACCCCTTCTGCAGATCCTGTGTTGTTACAAGTCTGTCTTGAAATATCAAAGGCTTGGAGTAAGGCAGCATTTTCTCTTTGGAGTAACCACCTGAGGGCAACATCACACACACAATGGGACATGCAGAGCTCCTGTGTCTGGAATATTGCACATGATGGAATGTTGTGCTCGTTTTGAGGAATCCCAGTTACCAGAAAAATCATGACAAATGAGAAGCAGACCAAAGAACAACAACAAAGATGATTAGGAGGCTGGAGATACTACACAGAAAAACATTACAAAAACAAAATGTAGTTTGCATAAGTCTAGTTTGATTAGGAGCAGAATCCTGGCCTCCAAGTTTTTGAAGAGAGATGAGAAATTATTCAGCATAATAAAGGAAAAGAGAACTACGAGTTATTGGTGGAAATGAAGCAAGGAAAATGTGACTAGTTTCTCTGTTGTATTTTTCCTTCATTTGAGATACTGGGTTGTGAATGGGAGGTATTCATATTCTGCTTCTCTAATGAAAGATCAAGGCTCTGTTAGAGTAAGCAAAGTATGGGCCAGGAATAGAAATTCTTGGTCAAGAAGAGCAGCTCATAGTATACTTGACTGTCAGGAGGTGACTAGTGGGTAAAGCCAGCCTGTGACATATTTCAGGGGAGTGGCTCTAGAGCAACACTGATTTCACTCAGGGCTACTTTTCCACTTTGCCATGCCTGTGTTTGAGCCCTTGGCTGGAGGCAGTCCATGGGACACATCACTATTAGCTCTAATTCTAGAGAATTATTTTCCTGATGAGGAGGGGAGCTGAGTTCCCTTCATGGATTTGGGATTCATTATCATTAAAAGTGTAGAGACGTAAAAGCTTCAGGGTGATCTGAGACCACTGGAGAGCCATGGAAAACCTGTCCAGTGTGCAGAACGACAGATTATACCAGGACTTTGTGGAGGGATCCACAAGATGTTCCTTTTTAAAATGCAGTTGGAGAAGGGAATGGTGCACTGGCAGACTCATCTAACTCCAAGTAGCCAGGATGTCAACAGCAGTCAAGCTGCAGCAGTGTGGTCTAACAAGCTTGCTCAAGCCCCTGGCTGGACTTCACGGGCCTCCCTAGATTTCTGTTGTGCTGTTACTTCATCCCTGTTAGAGTTTCTATGCAGTTGCTATGCTGCAATTAAACACTGATGCTGGGGTAGGCATGCCCTGTATGTGACAGAGCCTGAAAATTTGGGAAGCAAAGCAAGCTTAAGTAACTAAATTGCCTCTAAGCAGAAAGCAATTCAAGACAGCAATGCCTCCTTCCCTTCTGAGATCCCTATTCTCCTTATTCTTCTAACCATACAGTTATGGGCCTGAACTGTATCAATGATGACAGGTCTTTAAAAAAAAAAAAAAAAAAGAAAAAAAAGAGGGAAAATCTATTGTCTTCTCTCAGAGAGATTATTTGCAAACACGGCTAACCAGACACATTTCCTACAGTCTGCAGCAATATTTTTTTCCCAGAGACTGAGAAGTCAACACTCAAATACATCAGCCTGTATCTCAGATCCTGGAGGCACTAATGCACCATTTCCAGTACAGCATTATCCCCACAGTCCACTATTTACAGGTTTCTGTTAAAGATTAATAATCAAAGAACAAACAGCTTTTGTTTTGACTCTAATACTGATTCAAGCCTGTATCTCTGTTTAAGCAAAAGCAAACCAAGTTAAGGGTTCACTTGTTCTGAGAACCACTGATTCCCAGGAAAGAGGACAAATTTCTTTTTATGTCCTTTGGAGAGCAGATGTGGGCAACTCTGTGCCCAAAAGGCTTTCATGCCTCCATGGCACAGGAGCCAGGACCCAGAGTGAGTCCATATGACATGTCACTAACCTGCAAAGTTAGAAGAAATTGCTAGGAGAAAAAAAAAGGCAAAGTGGTTTTCCAATAGAGAGTATTAACCCCTGGCCTTTCTAGTAGTTTGAAGACCCATCTGTTCTTCATCAGCATCCTCTGCAGATTCCCAAACTTCCTCCCTCTCAGTGGAGGATCAGAAGCAGAAAGGAACAACCGGTAGTGAAGTGCTCATTGCTCTGTGTTTGCTTGTCCTACCCTTACATTCTACTCTTGTAAAGCAACATACAAAGGGTGTCTGGCATGAAAGTACCTGATCTGTACAGTGACATGAAGAGGGAGATACGAGCTGTTCTGTTATGGAAACATGGCAGAGGCTTCTGTAGCTGGAGGGGGAGCCACCACTAAGAGACTGTTTTGTTTTTCCTGGCACTTCTTTCCTGGCTTTGTAGGGTGCTTGCCCATAGACTGTTTTCCTGGGAGAAGCAACCAGAGAGGTTCACTTGATTCCATCAAATCCTGTTTTCACTGGCTTCTGGAAAGTGAAGCTGTCATGAGCATGAAAGAAAACGCAAAGGGCTGAGCCCTTGAACAGCCACCCATGGAACAGCAGTAGTTTCCACAGATATATTTGCTCTCCAGCCATCACAACCAGCCCTGCTGCATAGACCCCAAGGAAGGAGGTGTGAGGAAGGCCAGCATCCTCCCTCCAGCACAGAGATGGGGACAAGAAAAGGTACCCAAATACCTGCTGGTGCATCATCAACAGATCACAGCCACCACTGTCTCCTGCCTCTTGGACCTGTGAGCAGGTATCATGGTTCAGCTTCCTGTGGGTGAGAAACCTTGTGGGTTGAGATAAAGACAATTTAATAGGGAAAGAAAAAGCCACACCCACAAGCAAAGGAAAACAAGGAATTCATTCACTGCTTCCCAAGGGCAGGCAGGTGCTCAGCCATCCCCAGGAAAGCTGGGCTCCATTGTGCATAATGGTGCCTTGGGAAGGTAAAACACAGTAACTCCAAATGTCTCCACTTCCTCCTTCTTCCCCCAGCTTTATATACAGAGCACGATGCTGTATGGTGTGGAATGTCCCTTTGGTCAGTTGGGGTCAGCTGTCCTGGCTGTGTCCCCTTCCAACTTCTTGTGCACCCCCAGCCCCATTGCTGGTGGCGGGGGCTGAGGAGCAGGAAGGACCTTGATGCTGTGCACTGATCAGCAATAAAGCAAACATCCCAGTTTTATCAAAATCATTTCCATCACAAATCCAAAACATAGCCCCATACTAGTTACCATGAAGAGAATTAACTCTATCCCTGCCAAAACCAGCACAGCAGGGCAAGCAGCTTGGCTTTCCAGGTCTTGCTCCCTTTCCCCTTATGACTTCAAGAGGAGACCACATCCATCCAAGCAGACATGCTGGCCTGAGTGATGTTGGGTTGGGAAATTTGGACACCAGGAGCTCCCTCTGCTTAGGGCCTCATGCTTTATTCATCCTCCCTTGCTCTGAGTTTTGGGACTATAGATCCAGCCAGATTATTCTTAGAGCTGGACGTGGAGAAGGGTCACTTCACAATCCTTTGGAGCTGCTCTAGGTTCACCACCCTCCAATATCTGTCCCACTGTGTCCCATTAACATCCCTTTATCGTCTGAACTGCTCTTCCATGTGCAATATTGCCATCAGTACTACTCCTGACTGCAGTGTGCAGTCACACAGAAGCTGGTGCCTCACTACTTCAGCTAAGTCCAGTGTTGTGTATGATCCTCTTGCTGGTGATTTCCTGGATGACAAACATTTGTAAGGATCCCAGCCCTCATGTTTCAAAAGGCTCAGAGGTAGAAGGCAATTATACTATCCTTATGTGCTTCCCAGCCTGGAGGAGTTGCAGGCCCATCATCAAACACCAAGGCAGAAGGAAATTAGCTGGAATTTCATATATTGCTTGGAGAGAAAAGAGCCTTCCCTCCTAAAGTCTGTCTACACCCTTTGTTTCACGAGGAGCCGTGACCTTCCAGGCTGCTGCCCTGGATGCTGCTTTGCGAGTTCCTTCAGTACAGGGTTATATGTAGAAATATGCCACAGAGTACCTGTGACCACTTTTCTCATCAAGAAACTGTCTTTAGCTCCCCTACCGGGGTCCCAGTAAACTTCCTGAAGCAATGGTGGAAGCTGAGAAAGCACAAGGCCTTTGTGGAAGACTGTTAGTACATTATTCCCCTTTCCATTTTCTCCTAAAGCAACTGAGTGTGTTCAGTGGCATCCACGTGAGGTGAAAATCATCAGTGTCCTGGGTGGCTCCAGGCGAGGGACCTGGCAGGTGCAGGAGCTCCCCTTGCAGAGACTGCGTAACAGGACATGGATGAAAGGAAGCCCTGGACACTGTCCTGACTTGCACCCCTGGTAATCAAATTAACTGGAAGCAGTGACATGAAGGGAAACCAACTTTCATGGTTCAGCCTCTTCCCGATGGGGTCTGGTGAGCCCTGGGAATCCTGCCAAGTCCAGCGGGGCAGGAGGAGCTGGGTCATCAGAAACGCTGGAGTCTGTAGCCTGCACCACCTCCTAACACATCCCAGCCTTGGAGTTCCGGCAGCACTGCCTGCCTGAGGAGCCACCATCCAGGACAGTGGCTGGGGATGTGCCAGAGCATGCAACTTATTATGCACAAAAGCACTACACCAAAACATAAAGGAACAAGAGATTAAAGGGGAACAGATGTTGGCTGCTCTTGTCCACCCTGGTCCTGGGAGGCAGCCCAGTGCAGCTGCTGCCTGCCCCAGGCTCTGCTAGATCACGGTAGCAGGTCTGGGGTCCTTGCAGCCTTGCAGTGCTCCTTGGATGACAGTACCGAGTGTGGCCCTGCTGGTGCCCTTTTCTGGTGTGGCAGCTTGTTTCATATCCTGTTTGTGAAAATTCATTTAAATGATCCCCCATGATCACTGTGGGATGCTGGGCCCCACTAAGGTGAAATGTCAAATCCATAATGGGAAAAGCAATCTGAACCTCTGGGTCATTAGTCCCACACCACGTTAAACCAGCCATGATGCAAAGCATGGCATTAGAAAAGCCGAAAAATGCTACTGATGCTGCTTGGCTGCCAAAACTCTTATCTCTCACTTAGTGCATAAACTACATTATTCTCAAATTTTTTTTTCTGTCTTCCTTTCATTTTTTATAGCTTTTCTATCAATTCTTGATCTATCGCTGCCTCCCTTATTCTGCACTCCACTGTTTCCATTCAGTGGTGAACTTGGCAGTGCTGGGTTAACAGCTGGTCTCAGTGATCTTAGAGGTCTTTTCCAACATAAATGATTCTGTGATTCTATATAATGTCTGGACTCCCTGTCCTCATATCCTCCTTGCTGACCCTATCGTTTCCTAAATCCTCAGAGAATTTCTGCCACCAACACTGACTTCTCTGAGGGATTTTTGAAGGTGTCTCAGCCAAATCTGGAGAACTTATTGTGCCATCTTGTCACTTAAACTGTAAAAATAGGTCAAGTTTTCAGTAATTTAAATTTCTTTCCCTATGGTCCTGATGAAGGATGAAAAAAAACTAACCTAGAAGATCACCAAAGCGAACAGCTTATCCTTTCCAGAATATTCTCCCTCAGTGTCTCTAAGCCTTTTCTACTGTTTACTAATCCCTCCCTTCTGCCAATCCCCACCACTGGGAGCTATTGTCCACCTAATGCAGAGCAGACCATGCCAGTAAGCTCTGGCCAAATTCAAACCATTAGTTGTAATGTGTTTACCACTAAAGTATCTGCAAACAGCTGTGAAATCCCAGAGAATTAAGCTTGAACACTAAACGTCAGAAACTGGCCTCTTGATTTTATTTGCATATAATGGCTCACTCAAACACATCTGATAACTGAGGAACTGCAGCTGTAACTGTGCAGCAAAGCTCAGCACCCTCCAGCCACTGACAGCATCCTTCCCACAAGTGTGCCTTGTGTGCCACAATCCTGCCTTCCCTATTCCCATCAGAAACAGGAGAGGGGATCAACCTTCCTGGTGCACCTCTTGGACTATTATTTCCCCCCAGTATTGATTCACAGGGCTCTGCTGAAAGCCCAGTGACACAGCTACAGCTCTGAGGTGCCACTGTGCACCTTAACAGCTCACTGTGTACCCCTGCTCACAGCAAGGGCCTTCCCCAGCACCCAACACCTCCAACCTTTCCTGATACAGCATCAGAAGCTACCTGACCCTTGAAAAAAAGAGCATCTTTTTCAGCAGGTGTCCTGAGTCCCCCAGGAAGTGTTTGCTGTTCTATGTTTGCAGAGCTCTTCCCATTTATCAGGCCAGCCTGGTCACTCATCACCTCCTGATGTTAATGCTGGAAGATAGGGCCACTGAGTGCAAGAGTGGCAAAGCTGTCATGCTCCAGCTGGGCAAAAGTGGAGCCTCACTCAGTAAATATTGACATGTCTGCAAGCAAACAGAAAGCAGCTTTCAGCAAGCAGCTCTCCGGCTCCCTGAACTGATGCTGGACCAGAGACTCCTGATGCTTTGTGGTTATGAGCTGCTGTTTACAAAGGGCAGGATACAGGAATGGATCTCCAGCAGCTGTGATGACAGTGGCAAATTGATGGACTCACAGGAGCCACCAGCTGCATGCCCACTGCCCACCTGCAACACAAGTGGCTGCAACCACTTCAAGCTTCTGGAAAAACAAGCTGCCTTCTCCATCCATCAGCAACTTCCAGACAGGCTTTCTTCAAGAGGATATTCAAGAGAGTCTTCATTAAAAAATAGGTAGCTCAAAACAGATTTTTGTTCCAAGTCTTTAGTTTCTCCACTTTTCTGTCCTAAAACACCGCCATTAGTATTTAGGTGATTGCACATTCTGTAAGTTGTCAGATTTAGGCAAATCACAGGTGCAAGTGAGTATAATCTGAGTCCTTCTCATGGATCTATGGAATTGAGTAGCCAGTCATTAGCAGCATTAGTTCTTACCCCTTATGAAAACCACAATTTAACCTACCTCCTAAACTGAGAGCTTTATGCTCCCATTCAGACTATTCCCTGGCAGCTATGTGACCACATTCCCTGCACAGGTGGAGCAGAGTTCTTATTTAAAGAAGAGATGGGATTGCAAGCAAAGGCTAGTGATGGATTGGGTTCATTTCCTGGCTCACCCTCTCCATGACTTTGACCAAGTTATTTGATCTCTTAATGCTCTAGTTCCCATACAGGAAAAGGAAGTGATAATGCTCTTCTTTCCAGCTCTTTTTTTTTTTTTTAATCTTCCTAGACTGAAAGCAGTTTTGCTTTTTTTTTTTTTTCCCTATGCTTCTGTGTCTTCTGTTTGTTTGTATTCCTAGAACAATTAGATTCTGATACATAGCACAAGTTCCCTAGTACTGCAGTAAATGCAAATAATTATCTGTTCTCATTTGAAGTCTGTGGGCACCATGAACAGCCAATAAACAAAGGGATGACGCAGATCCTTAACTGACGCTTTATGGATCTCAGATAGAGGATTAAGGAGTGGAACAGTAAGTTCAAAAGTAGATTCCAGGAATCACCATGCGTTTAATTCCTGTCAGCTTTTATGAATGTGCAAGTTAATTCTTTACACTACTTTTCCACTCCCTGGTTTGTTCCTACTACCTGCTGCTTGCCTGCAGAGTAAAGACAACAGCTAATCCCTAGCTCCTTTCCCCTGCATGAAATAAACACTCCAGGTAACATGCATGCTCTGGGGGGAGGGCAGATCTCTGCCATGGAGCACCTCTCATCTCTTCTTCCTCCCATTTTTCACTTCTAAATCAAGCTGACAATTTCTTAGAGGAGGGATGTTGTCTGTGTGAGGCATCAAGCACATGATGTCTATAGCACTGCCATATGCTTGACAGGCCATTGGTGTGGACTGCACTAGGCAGAGTTTCTCGTTTATCAATTACCTAGAATAAGGCAGTCACAGAAAGTTTTCTGCCAGATAGCTCCTTTGCTGAACCAGATTTTGGGTGACAAGTACCAAAAGCATGGAAGACGTGGGTGAAAACCACAGCCTAGGGACAGCGGAAGGGAGACCAAGGGTTTGGCTGGTGCAGGACTGAAGGTCTCACTGCTACAACAGCTACAGCCCAAGCGCCAAGCAGGGCCAGAGGGCACCTAAGTGCTGCTTCAACAGCACTGCTCTTCTGGTCCAAACCTCAGTTTAGACAAAGAAACTGTTTGATACAAATCATTTCAGCTGTCTCTCTCCTTTGGTCACCCCTGCTCTGTGGGGCCTCTGCAGAGCCCTATAAGGAAACCCACAGCTCCAAGCTGGGGTCAATTCTTCTGCCAAGATCACTGAAGATCATATCAAAGCCAGTGCCAAAACTTCTGTGTGCCTCCAGGCCTGGCAAGTCCACCAGTACAAATGAATTGCAGGGAATGAACATTACAAAGCACGTTTCTGGAGAGCCATGGGAAGGACAGAGAGGGAAGAGAGAAACACAGCAAAGGATGAACAGGAGAAAAAAGGGATATAGCAGACACAAAATGGACCTACAGGTTAATAGAAGCACAAACTGGTGATACCTTTTGTCAAATATTCGTTGAAGGATGGTTTGCACAATTACAGCCAGAAGCAACATTAACAGCTGGCACTGAAACACTGCTGGCAAGCTGCATTCCTTTTCTAAAAGCCACCCATCCCTCCACTGCAAAAGTATTAGTAGAGCTGTCAGTGTATATGATGCAGAAAATTATTTCAGGAAAACTGCTTCCATTATACACAGGTAGAGAAACTACACTGTATGTCACCTATGCATTGAAGACAAAATGCACAATCCTGTCATTTGGTCACTGGTCTCTCCTCTCAACACTGTAAAAAGTGGGACTGGACTGCACCTTTGCCATCAGAAGAAGATGAGCAGTAAATAATTTATTTGGAGGCTTTTTCTGGCACAGACAGATGTGTATAGACACAGAAGGGAAACACTGCTTGTCGAAAGGTCAGCAGATACTGATTATGAGCAGGGGAATGTTCTCACAGGAAACACTGAAGACTGTGCAGAAGTAAACATACCTCCAGTGTGGAGTGGCGTGGTGATCCAGCTGAGTCCCCCTCTGGGGACTAGCTTCCCAGGGATGATGCACAAGGCCCTTGGGGTATTTACACAGCCTGTTTTCCAAGGACCAGCTGCCACTCAGCACAGTTTATCTTCTTTTCCTGATTATTCAATCTGTGTTTTCTTTGCTCCTTCTGGCTGCCTCTTCCTCCAGTTCCTGGAACTGTGAGCAGCTGAGGCCTCAGTAGCACCTGTGTGTGCGCCAGGCACAGCAGCTGTTGCATCCATGGACACCGAGTGCAGTCTGTCCACCACACGCATTTCCACACCACTAGGCAACAGGATACTTTCAGATTCTTCCCATGCAGATTTGTTTCTAACTCAGAAACTTCATGTTTTCCTGGAGTGTGAAAACACTTGGCTCCTGGCATGTCTGCATTTTGTGTTTCTTTCAGTGAGGAGGGCTCTCCAGAAAGACCCATCCTCTTGTTGCTACCAAAATTAGGAGAGGAAAGACATTTCCAGCTTGTGACAAGCCTGGCTGAACTTTAGTAGAGGCACAGAAAATACAACAAGTGAGGATGTCACTGGATCCTTGCATTTGGGTACCTCAAATGCTCCAAACTCCAAGAGCCTTTGAAAAGAAAGAGAGCTTGAAGCAAACACAGTTCTGGTCCTCCTACAGAGGGCCAAAGCCCCACTTCTGCTGGCAAAGGCTCGTGTGTCCATGTCTGATAGATCGCCCTGCAGACACACAAATGTCTAAGCTCAGATATTTGTTGCAGTCTCCACTTTGGCCTGGAGGAGCCCTGACTTGCACAGCATTTCCAAACACACAGAGATTAAGGAGGAGGCCAAGTTGAATGGCTGGCATCCCTTCAACATACTGCTTAACTAGAATTTTGCTTATTTCTTGCAACAAGGTTCAGAGGGATGCACTCTTCTCTGTGGAACAAAGAGGGCACTGTGTACCAAGTTTTGCTGCACAAAATCATTTTAGCGAAACTCCCATTTGCTGTTTGCCTGCTCCTAGCCTGCTCAAAAGGCCTGCTGTCTCCACTACCTCCACTATTTTTTTTTTTATCTAACAATTGTAACAATAAAAAACGTCAGCGAGTTGCCCATAGAACACAATTCACATCTGTTTCTGAACAGAGTACCTGAGAGAGAATTTTGCATCCACTCCAGGTCTTTAATAGTAATAACCTTGCAATGAAAAAAATCCTTTTAAAATATGATTTTAAAAGGACTTACTAAAGAAACAACAAAAGCTTTCCTTGTTACCTTCAGGTTGTATTTGCATTAAATTTTCTGCTTAAAAACAGTGGAAGGGAAGAGAAATAATAATGTTACTATTCATGAGTTGTTCAGAGTACCCAAGGAGGTGTTGAAATGAAAGAGATTTCTTTCATTCTGCCTTCTCCCAAACCACTTCCTATATGGTAGGAATGACTGCTTGATGTTCCTACTACTGAGGGAGCAGGGGGCTGCTCTGGTGGGTGCAAAGCCTGTGAATATTTACCAGGTAGGATTTCTACAACATACAAGGGAGCTCATCATCAGCCAAGGTGACTTCTGGCTTAAGCAATCAGTTCAATGGACTTTAGTATTGTTATATAATTGTAACCAGAAGTCCTCTGGGAGTTTGAACCATGCTGTTGTGCTCTCACAAGTAATTTGTGAGGAATCTCTCCCCTTAGGAGTCTGCTTTAGTCACTAATGTGAGACAGCTGTGAGTTTTCTTTGGGCGAGAGGAACTCCCAGTGACCAGAGCCCAGGCCATGCTCAAATCATCTCCCATGATGTGATCTTACAGCTTCTCTTCAGAACAGGTAAACACCTCAAAACCACTTTCAACTTTCTTATCAAGTTCATACTGTAGGTTTGTAATTTTGTTTCTCCATATGAAACATTGGCCACAGTTGCTTTACTGCTGTTTCTGCAACTACAGTTCAATTGACTCCTCATTTAAACTCTCCAGATGAGATCCCGATCCAGCAAAATCAAAGAAAATTTAGACACTGACTTCTGTTGGACCTAGGCTTCAACCAATGGCCTCTGGCTGTTGTTAAACCTGTATTTTAACCTATTCTTTATTTCAGGTGTTTTTCACAGCACTCTTCTCTTAACCACTCAGCAATGCACACATCTGACAGCATACCTGAGTTACTATTTCTCTTTACATCTAGTAGATGATGTTTAGGAAATGGTTGCAGCATTCACCTTCCCTCAGCCAACTTCATACCACTGTGGCCCATAATTTTAAGACAAATTATCTCAAGCTGAAAGGATGTGATTCTGGGTTAACAGGGGCAAAAATAAAGTTGTGGTCAAATGAAAAGGAAACTTTAGGTGGTTTTGCATTTTAAAACTGATTAAGCATTTGCACATGGAGACCCACTGAAGTCCTAGAACTAGGCAGATTGGTCAGTATTGACCCTAACAGCTCTCTCCCATAACAATTATACCGTAGCTCATCCCTGCTGGTAATGCTAGCTGTAAAACAAAGAATGCTTGAGGACACCTCGTGGTGGTTGTCTGGGAAAGGAAATTTGGTTCAAAAGCACTACCACAGTCCCAGTCTGGAAGTCTTAGGTGCTCAGAAGTTGGCAACAGCCCATCCCACAGTGATTCTACTGAGCCAGGTCAAGCCTTGCAATGTGTTGTTATTAGTCTGAGGTGTACTGTATGAAATTCTGAGGCAGTCTAAACCAGGAGTCCACCACACACCCACCCTCCTGCCCTCAATCCGTTTTCTTTCCAATGGAAAGCTGGAAGCATGGTAGGGAGGAGAGAGAAGAGAGAGCAGACAATTACACACCCATCCTGACAAACAAGCAGCATGTGCACATCTGGGCCTCCAAGCTGGAAAACTGCCCCAGGCCTCACAGTTCAGATGCACCTCTACGCCTCACAAGTTGTTTTAAGCAGGAAATTGCCCTGTGACTGGCTATGAAGCCCAAATAACTGGCTGTGAGAGACCCACACCATCTTTCATGGGCATACTGCTGTGCTGCTGCATTGACAAACTCACAGGGGGGACCAGGGCATGTGGTTTCTCTTACTGTCATAAGGAAACTTCCTTGGCTCAGATCTGCAATGACCTCCAGACCCTGCTGGACAAGGTCACTCTGCTGCAGGAAATTCTGAGCTAGAGGCTGGTAGAAGCAAAGGCAAATGTAACATTGCAGGAAAGCAAGCTGGTACTTATTATTGTGACACCACTTGTAATCCCATATAGACTAAAGGCCAGACTGGGAGGGGGATTCTTCTGCAAGGTGCCAAACAAACCCAGAGTTTTGTTTTTTGCTATGAATGGTTTAAAGATCAAAGAACTGGAAAACAGATGAAACCAAGAAAGGCGGGAAACTGAAAAGAATGTGGCTCAGGCCTACAAATTGTGATTTTAAAGAGTGGATCAGATTTGGGACTGAAGCAGACAATGACAAACAAATCAAGACAAGAAGGAGAGAAGTAGGAAATAAATTTTAGGGGATTAGGACCCTGGATCAGGTTATAAGAAGAGTCTTCATGCATACCCATGAAACCAAAGGTTGCATTCTCTCTTTAGACCAAATAGGAATCTCTGTGCAGACATGAAAGAAAAATTACTCCTACCAGACCTCTGTGAATAAAGAAATGTCAATAAAGGTTCAGTTGTTAAAACAATCTCCCAACACAGAGGACAAAATACTTTTTACAGGGTGGTCTATTATTTTTCAGTGACAACCCTATCCTCTCAGTTACAAATTATTACTAGCTTTTCAATAATAGCTATGTTGGAGGCACATATCCATTTAATATTTGGATTTTTTCACACGTAATTCCCTTATGAATGGGAAGTGTGTGTTTAAGATTACTAAATGAATAGAGACAAATTCTGCCCTTTGAAAATTTGATGTAAAGTATCTGCCCTAACATCGATTTACACTTGTAGTTAAATCAGAGTAAATGAGAACAAACTTTGGCCTCATGATATTCAGCACAGTGGTAGGAATGTGACACAAGAAAGGGTTACTTTCTAACTGCTTGCAGGATTTAAGACAGATAAATAAATAATAATAAGCCTCTGTTTCTGAAAGGAGATATTCAGTCTACCCAAAGCACCATCCAAGTCATTAAAGGATTCCCAGGTGCCAGCATTTGGAAAGGGTATTATCTATTCAAACAGTTTAGGCAGAGGTCTCTGCTGCTCTCTCTCCTGGGTCATCTCAGATTTCCTCAATCTCTGCCCAGGGCTGAGTTAAGGCAGGAAAGAAAAGCTGGAAATTTCAGAGGAGTAACATTTTCTCCTGAATTAGACAGAACATATTTTTCAGTCTTGCAGTAAAAACGAGGAAACCCCTCCTTTGTTAGTGCAGCTGCAAGGCTGCCTGGGTGAGGGCCACACACTGCATGTGGAGGAAGACTCTGCAGCAGATGTTGTGCAAAGAACCTTGTTTTCCTCCCCTTTTTTGATATAATTTACCTGGCTCATCTCTATTATTGGGAATAGAAACCACATACAAATGTCAGCACAACACAGCTGCACTTTTAAAACAAAGTAATTCTGCAGCAGGTGGAAGAGTGAATCCACACAAAGGCAAAAGGCTTGCTGAGGAGATGGCTAAGCTTTGCTGGCAAGAGTCAGTGCCCCAAAGATGGGGATGCAAACATCTCTCTGGATGTTTGATGCTTGGAGGGCACAGACAGTTATCTGAAGCTGCACACCCCACCTGAGCTGGTCTCTGGCTCCTGCACATTTTTAAAGGTTAAAAGACCTAAGCAGGTGCCTTGGACTGAGTAGAAATTTCATATTTTTAGGTATTTTCCAAGGGGGGGAAAAAAAAAACCAAACAAAAACACAAAACCAAACCAAACCAAAAACCACAAAAAAACCCACAAAAACAAAAAACCTGTTGAAAATGGCAATCACTATAGAAAGTGACACTGAGAAAAGGCCAGTAGTCTCCAACTCTCTGGCAAAGAGAGATATGCAGATGTCTCCAACACGATTAACCTCTGCCTGAATAAAAAACAAGCTTACTACAGGAAGAATATTTTCTGGAAACCTTGTCTTTAATTAATGAGATCTGCCCTGTCAATTGTTCTGATCCCAGAGCTCCCCTGCATGCACTTCCTTACTTTTGCTCTGGGCTCTCAGGTGCTAGGCCAGAAACACCCATTCTATCATCAGCTTGCTACATGCATCAGGCATCACCCCAGTCTTCCTTGCTTTTTTGCTTAAACACTTTAGAGAGATTCTGCCTGGAGCCACCTGAAAGCTTCAGATTTGTTGAGCTCTCTTCCAAGGACAAGTTGATTCAACCTTCTTACACCAAGTCTGTGGTTACTGCTGGCTGCTGGTTTATTCCTCTCTGTGGTGTGTAGTCTTGCTCGTGGCTCTGAAAAGCCTAATTCGTTCACGTCCCTGCATTATAAGGCATGCTCTTCCACCATTTTGCTGTGGCAACTGCAGCTTGTAGAGATGACTGTCAGTCCTCAATCTGAACTTATAAAGACCAGGGACTGTCGTCAGCAAGTTGCTTCCAGGGAATCACCAAAACCATTTAGCAATCTTTCATGCACTGCCCATCTTTGTAGGATGTCTGAAAACCCTGTATTAGTTATTTGTGAATATAATAAATCCTAGCACCAAGACACTAAAATGATGGGCTGGATAACACCCATACCAACGTGGATGACACCTATACCAATGAATTAAATCCTCCTGAAGCCTAACCACAGTCAGAACTACACTGACATAGCAATTTCTCCCTGTGCTGTTTTGTCTTTCCCAGGATTCCTCAACAGCATCATCCTCCTCAGGCTGTCAGCAGTCCGACTGGCAGCATGTGTGTGTGTGCAGAGTCACAGTGCTACATCTCACCCCTCTGGGTACCTGAAAAACAGCCAAGACAGGCATGTGTGTTCAGCTGTCAGCTATAGAGGTATCACAGCAACTCGAGTGATGCCTGGGCAGGATGACGTAATCAGCACATTGGTATTTCTTACCCCAGTAAACTCTACCTGCCCCCTGTGCCAAGATCAGTCAGTGTGATAGATGCTATTAGGGGAGTGATGAAAAGCATGAAACAAACCTTAAAGACAGAAAATTTCATGTCACAAAACAACAAAGCTCTTTGGCTCTTGTGCTTGTCTTTTCCTGAGTAAGGCAGGATAACCACTTTTTTTGGGCATATTGCCTGCCCAGGATTATGCCAAGGAGAATCTCCAGGGAAGGCTTGTGACAGTCATCCTGCAGATTTTCTCTGTATCTCAGCACAGCTGTTCCCATCCTGACCTACTAGCCCAATTTCTTGCTGAGTTGCTACTGAGAGTGCTGCTGCAGGCATGCCAGAAGTGGAGTCCAGCTCATGGCACACACTGCACTTTCACCCCTCCGTCTCTGTGTCTCCCCACAACTGCACACAGCTAGCTCAGGTCCCACTAGTAGAGAAAATGGCATTGGTCCTGGACAAGCCATAAGACCCACACCCTTTTCCTTTGAACAGTGTGCAGTCAAGGTATTTCCAGCATTTTCCCATATTTAGTACAATCTCCAGGACAGAGGAAAGTGTCTGTTCTATATCAGGTAGGGACACTCCTGATCCCTTCTGTTGCTGTTAAACTGTCACTTGGCTCTGGTTCCTTACTTTTTATGCTCAACACAGCTCAAGGCTTCACTTTGCAGTTCTTGCAGTTTGTTCAGCTGTTTGTCATCCCCAGTCTCCTCCCCTTCTGACAAGCAGCCATCTATCTTTCCTTCTTCCTTATTGAGAAAAACCGTGTACTTTCCTCTCTTGCTTACTATCTTTTACTATCCTTAGCAGTAATGACTTACAAGCAGGAAAATGATTCAAAGCTGCAACGTTCATGAAGTCAGAGACAGTCTGAACTTTTGAGATGATTTGAAGGAAAATCAGATTTTATATTCAACACAGCTAGGAGGAATAACCAAGGCTTATCCATTTTTTACTGCATCAGAACCAACTGCAGATTCGTCCCCATCACACAAAAAAGCAGATGATGGATAGAACTATGACTTGTGATCAGTGTCAGCCCAATGGGTGCCCAGGACAGTGCAATAGCTGTTCTGCAAGAGTATTTTGAGGACAGCCTTATTAACTTGTACCAGCAGAAACAGAAGTGACATGGAATGGGAATGATAGCTAATTTTCTTTCTTTGGAGATGAGGTATAATAAAGAACATGTAGGAAGATGAGCCCATTTCACTACATCATTAGAAGTATTTTGAAATGTTTCATGAAGGTGTGCAAGCATCCAGGAGCCATTGTGCACACAGCAGCAACTCACATGTATTTCAAGATGGTCAGTTCTGTAAGCTTTGCTACCTTACCTAAGGTAGTGGAAGGGAGCCTGAGACTGATTTCTCCCCCAAAAGGATGCCAGCTCTGAAGGGTGGAGCCAGGAGAAGCTGAAGCTGTTTGGCACACAGCTTGTATGTATGTGCACGTTCTGTGCAGAGGCAGGAGAACTCAGCCCCCTGAGAGGAGCTGCTGGACTGTGGCACCTTCCCTTGCTGCAGCAGGTGTCTCAGAAATGCCACCTAGCCAGCTGCCAGCTGAATGATGCCTGGTGCTTCTCTTCCCTCCTGTCTGCCCACTGCTGAGTGCTCCTTGCTTGAGCCTGGGATGGCAAGGAATGGGAGAAACTGCTTTCGAACTGTTTAATAACAGTGATGGTAACCTTTGACCTTACTGAATAGCAGCGCTTTTGACCTTTCATTTGTTAAATAATGCAACCACTTACTTCCCGATCCTTATCAGTGTTTAGTAATTGGGGTCAAGACAAAGGGGAGCAGAGTTACCCACCAGACTTTACTGAATCAGGAAGAATTTCCTTAAGCTATAGATATTCTTTTTGACAATCTTCAATCAAGGCAGGCAAAGATTAGAGACTAGGTGGCTTAGAAGATCCATAACAGGTTGAAGAGCCTCTCAGCTGTTAGCATCTGGTTTGAATCCATCTGTAGTGACAGTGGCAGAAATTATGATTTTGGGTTGCCTCTCTGACTCATGTGAAATGAGTTTGGCTTGCAGTTCTTCTGTTAACTGATCAATCGTAGGCCTAACATGAAATACTAACACACACTTCTAGAGAAATCAGTGATTAAATGAGTCTACAAAGCCTGAAAATTCCTATTCCATTGAGCAAATCAGGCATAGGTAGGTGGCAGCGTGGACAAAAAGTCTGCGGTCACTCCTGTGTGTCCTACCTGATTCCTGTCAAAGAGAACGTGGTTAATCTTCAGGAATCTGAGCTGCCTTTTGTACAGGGTAAGTAAAGCTAATGGGTCAGCTTGTGTGCTGTACAGCCCATTAAACATCTCACTTGACAGAAAATCAGGTGACAACCATTACAGGCAGCGGTCCCAGGATCAGTGTTTTCCTTAGAAGTGAACAGGAAACGGATGAAAAAGAAAGAATTTATGACTTTACAATGGATTTAAATGTAAGTGCATGAATGTATTTATTTATATAATGCACACATACAAAAGCTTAAATTTCCTGAAGACGTCAAACAGAAATTCTATTTGTCTAAGCAGCTGCACAATCTCATTACTAATTTATTGTATTTTGTGTTAAGCCAGACGGCAAGATTTTTAGGGCAGGAGCTGTTTCCTGGATGTCTGTGATTCAGCAAAATGAGCTGCCAAAGAGCAATCCAAAGTAATTTATAAATAAGCCATTTATTTATAGAGGTACATGAGCTAGATAAGATCACAGAATCATGGAATGTTAAGGGATTGGAATGGACCTTAAAGATCATCTAGTCCCAACACCCGCGCCATGGGCAGGGGCACCTCCCACTAGACCAGGTTGCTCAAGGTCTTACCCAACCTGGCTTTGAACACTGCCAGGCTTGGGGCATCCACAGCCTCCCTGGGCAACCTGTTCCAGTGTCTCACCACCCTCACAGTAAAGAATTTCTTCCTAATATCTAACCTAAATTCCCTCTCTTTCAGTTTGTACCCATCAGTCCTTGTCCTATCACTGCGGTTCTGGATGAAGAGCCCCTCTCAGGCTTCCCTGTGGAAGGTTGCTATGAGGTTGCCATAAAACCTTCTCCAAGCTGAAGAGTCCCAACTTTCTCAGCCTGTTTTCATTGGGGAGGTGCTTCAGTCCTCTTATCAATTTCATAGCCTTCCTCAGGATCTGGAAGAGTGACATTGTGAGCTTCAGAAGGGTTTTTTTTCCCCTGTTGTCCATGAAAGAAACAAAGCAACTTGACCCCTTTGTGGTATCCCTCTGAAGGCACAATGCAACTGTACGCCCGCCTGCGTTTTGGACTTGGCTTTGGATTTAGGCCTCTTGGAACTGAGGAGCACAGCGCAGCAGACACCCATACCCGCATTCTTACTGGGCTGCTGCTGGCCAGCGGCTCTGTGTCCGGGCGGGCTGAGCTGAGCACGGCCCCGCCGGCGCAGCCGCCTCACCCCTCGCTGTGGCGGCGGAAGCGCGGGGTGACCCTGGCGGGCGGGGTGACCAGGGCGGGCTGGGCCGCGGTCTCCCGGCAACGGGGCCGCGCACCGCGATGGAGGCGCTGTCGCTGCCCGCGGCGCTGGAGCTGGTGGCCGGCGCCGGCGCGGGCCTCAGCCCCGAGCGGCGGGCGGCGCTGGGCACCTCGCTGCCGCTGCTGCAGCGCGACTACCGCTTCGAGCGGGTCTGGTTCTGGGGCTGCATCCAGGGCGTGCGCGGCGCCTACTACATCGCCGAGGGGCTGGGCCCCGACCGCGCCGCGCCCCGCAGCCGCCTGTACAGGTGCGGGGAGCAGGGACCGGCCGGCCCGCTCCGGGGCTGTGCGGGTCGGGGGTTGCTGTCCGGCTCTCGGTGGGGAGCCTCGCTGTGCCCTCAGGGGCCTGGCGAAGTTGCTTCGAGCCCTGCTCTTTAATGGGCTCGGCCCTCAGTCGTGCTTGTCGTTGGCAGCTTGAACTGCGTGGACTGGAGCCTCCTGACGCCAGCCACCAAGGAGATGCTTGCACTGGCTGAGCAGGTGAAGGGCCGCTTTCAGGGGGATCCTTCTTTTGAGTACAGCTTGGCTGAGATAAACGCAGAAGCTGCTGCAAGTCTGATTCAAAGTGGTAAGGAGGTAAATACAGCAAAACGTTTTCAAACTCTATTCACTACATTTGTGCCCCTCATGCTGGACAGGTGGTGGCTTCTCCTCGTTGGTAATGAGCAGCATGAGCATGTGGGCAGGAAAAAGAGCCACAATTTCCTCTTGGTTAAAGCACGGTGCTTATAACACCAAGGTTGCAGTTTCGATCACTGTATGCTGTTCGCTTGGGAGTTGGATCTGATGATCCTTGTGGGTCCCTTCCAACTCCGAATATTCCGTAACTCTGTCTGTAATTCCTTGCTGTCATTCTGTAGCAACAGCTTCTTGATTGAACTCTTCCTTCAGTTCTTGCTGGAGTTCAGCAGGCCTCAGAAATATTAAATATCCCTTATGCTTTATTATACACAACTGGTACAAATCCTCACTGTGGTTTTTGAAGCTTTAATAGTAATTGCAGGTAGCATTCTTTATAAATTAATAGACAAGTCATAAGTAGATGAATTGAGAGGGAAAAAAGAATAGATGAAGGGATGGATAGTTAGATCTCTGGTGAGTCTAAACTGTCTGCTCCTAGCCATGTTCTCTGTCCTATCCTAGGAAACAAATATCTTTTGAGGTCCTCTTAGTGCCATTGGACTCCAAGATGATAAGTCCATTGTGTCACCTCAAGTTTATTTTCAGAAAACAAGGAAAGCCCTGCCTTTAAAACTTGCCTGTTTTTCTTTAAAGCCTGTGATGAAGGAAGAGGCCCGCCTCATAGCTACCATAGAGCAGATAGACAGAGACGTTGGTATTGTCCCCCGTGGGGCATTTTTGAAGACTCCTCTTGGGTCTGTGCATGAAAACAGACACTTTGAAGGTAAATTCTGATTGTCTTTACAGTACAGGACCAACTGTACTTTGATCATAAAACCTGTAAATTAAGATGACTTTCTCTAACTGATGTTTTGATTTCAGTTGTTTGGGTTTTTTTTCCCCTTGGATAAGATGAACAGGGAGGAGAGAATCCAGTGCCAGTAATGTTCGGATGTATGATTCAGCTCTGGAAGGTGGGAAAAGAGTCAGTAATAGTTCTGAGTCATTAAACTGAGTCATTTGTCTGTATAAACTGTAGTTTATGGCAGTGTTTAGCAATTGGAGAAGTAGTGAATTGTCCATTTAGATATAAGACATGACCAACTGGGCACAGAAAGTTGTCCTCAAGGCAGTGCTCCTTGGTTACCTGGGCCCGCAGTCAGCATGGTCTGCAGTGCACAGCATCGGGGAGTGCTGGCACCTGTTTCTGACAAGCCTTCTGTGGAGTCTCCTGGAGAAAGACTGTGATTCTGTCCTAGGCTGTGGGCATTAGAGAAACAATGTTATACTTGATAGTATAATGAATGTTCATTCATGTAAGTATTAATGTTCACCAATGGCTGTTTGCAGGTCTGTCTTTGGTGGAGGCAAAAAAGTTAAGTTCCTATTTCCATTTCACCCATCCTGTTAACCTGAAGAATAAAACCCTGCTGGAAAAGGCTGACCTGGACCCATCCACTGACTTTCTAGATTCTCTGGAGCATGATATCCCACGAGGTAAAGGTGGCAAAATCAACAGATGCAATGAAAGCGAATACAGTAGGGAAGTTTGAGTAGCCTTGCAAACACTGAGAGGACTGGTGTGGGTTACTGTAGAGGTGGTAAGAGAATATTCTGTGAATCTGTAAAGGAACTTTATCCTTTACTAAATATTGTAGTTCCTGTTTTATGCAGTTCTAAATGCTTACAGTGGAAAGATGTAAGTGTACCAGGGCTGTCACATCCTCACAACAGGTCTGGTCACACTCTGCCTCAGTGCCATATTGCCTCCTGACTTCTTTAAAGCCTGTGACAACTGCTGACCCTATTGGGAGAGAGATAACTCCACCAGTGATAGAGGGAATTTATGTGGTTTGAAGTATTTCACACCTCTTGTTCCACCCAGTATTTCTCTTCTTTATCTAAATGGGCTCTCATTAACACCAAGCTGATATCTCAGAGAGGCTGGATTGAAATGTTCCTTTGATAAACTGTGTTGGAATAGTCTGTACTGTGGCAGGATTATATACCGTGAAAGGAGGAAAAAAATACAGGCATTCTGGATTTACATGAGTTTACATCTCTACTGTTCTGCTAGACAACTGCAAATATATTTAAAGTCTCTTCCAGGGATCCCTCTGGCAGGATATTTCTCTAAAGAGATGGGAGTGGCTTGTTATTTGTTTCTATCTGTTTTTGTGCTGATTTGCTGCAATTTTTTGGATTGGACCAAGTGTTTTCATGTCCTCTGTCTAAGGAGATTCTAGGGAAACAATTTAAACTTAGATTTGTTATTTTATTCCTGTCCAGGAGTAGTAGGATAAGATACTAGGTGACCCGTACCAGATGGAATTGAGTGGATGGACAGTGAATTGCCAGTGTTGTAAACGACTTTTCAGATTCTCTCTCCCTCCCTTCCCCTCTCTTCTTATCCCCTCCCAATCTTCCCTTTGGCAAAAAAAAAAAAAAAAAGAACTGAGAATATGAGCTCCTGCCTGAATTCTGAACATTTTTGACAGAGTATGAACCGCTAAAATCTTCATCTTACTGGGAGTGTCCTTACCCAGTTGTTTTCCAGAGGTGCAGTCTGGAGAGACTGCACATTTTTACATACAATGGCTCACTGAGGTGGCCCTTTTGACTCAAAGCAGAATTGCAAGAGGGATTAGATAGATATCTAGATATCTCTTAAGAAAATTTTAGCTGCAGCTTTGTATGGTGGTTTGGGTTTTGCTACTGTCTACCTTCCCGCTGCTGCCCTCTCTTTTTCCCTCCCTCCCTCGTGGTAGGGAGACACACCATATGTAAGACATGAAGATGGTTTTAAGTCTTCAAATCAAATTTGACTTGTAGCTGTATTTTACCTGGTGGCACACAGAAAGTGAGGCTCAACTGTGCCACCATCGTGGTTATGTTCCTGTGGCAGCCTGACATCTGTGTAAGCATGAACCTTTAGCCCCTACCCAGGAGGATGTTGCTGCTAGTGCAGATTTCAGTATCCTGGCAAAAATTGCCTCTGAAAGGCTATCTGAGCTGAAGTGCAGCTGAGTGCTTCTTAATGGAAGAGAAGATTCATCATGGTGCCTGTGCAGCTCTGCCTGCTCTGTCCTGAATTTGGGGGTGAGGTGATGGAGGTGAAGGAGGTAAGACAGGAATTGCTTCCAGGATCAGCAAGGCATGTAGCCTCTCTAATTGCATTCTATCACATGCAGATAGGAGCTCTGACATTAAAGAAAGATCAACCCAGCCTTCTTTAACAAGCATTCTGGTTGCCTAAAAGTACTGGTTGCTTGTGAAAATGTGGGGGGATAAAAACCAGGACAGACACAGGCTTTCTGCTGATTTTATCAGCATGGCTTTGCCAGAGTCACTCCTGGTTGTGAGATACTCGGACTCTAGTTCTCAGATTACTTTCCTTGAGCTCTGACAGTGCATGTTGGTCCTGACAGAGCAGAAGAAGTAGACAGTGCTTTTTCTATTTACTGACTTGTTGTTCATAGCTCTGGCAAATCCCCTCATTTTGACCCAAAGTTCTTCTTGCCTTTCCCGGTTAGATCCTGTCTTGAACAGCTATTGTCAGAGCAGAAGTAGGAATTCTCAAATTTATTGCATCTAGAATTGTGACTGAAGCTGGAATTGTCACTTTTCTCAATAAATACATAAGAAGTGATCTGGGGGTAAGTGACAATGGAGTGAAGCTCCCAGCCTGCATTGGCTAAACTCCCCTAGCATCTTCAAAGACCTAAAGAACAGAACTGAGAGATTAAGGACTGATTTTAACCTGTCTAAAAGTAACAGCTCTCTTGGAATAGTTTTCTCTATTAATTGGAGACTTAGCATCTGTGATGGCTGTCAGGGGGGTAACTGTCATAAGATATATGGTGTGTCATTGTAGGAGAGCAGAGGTGTCTTACAGAATGGAAAGTTGGAGGCAGAGAGAACATTTTATATGACAGCTGAGAGGTGGGAAGAAAGGAAGTTAAAACTGGGTTGAATAAAGGCAACAATGGTAAAAGCAGAGTTTAGTGCAAATTTGGAGTTTTGTAACAAAACTGTCTGCCATTCTTATCTTTACCAGTGATATCTGTGGAGTTTTCAGGTTCCAGATTCTGTCTGTGTGCCTATCTATCACGTTATCTGTGCACTTTAAAAGTTCAGAATATGTTGCTGCTCCTCCTTTAATCATTCTGTCTGTTTTTTCTTGGTGTCTCATCTCCCACAGACAAGTGACTGACTTAGCTTTTTTTTTAAAAATGCATTTTTAAAAACGATTCTAGAGAAAAGTGGGAAATGAGAACCTTGTCTTGACAGCATGAACACGGAGGGGCTGTGATACAGATCTTCTGTCGCCACAGCACTGGATCATGTAATGCTTCATCCTGATCCAAATGGCCAGCTGGCCAGAATGCTGCATGCTGGGATCTGTAGGTTTTGCTGGCCATATGTCTGCATTAAAGATAAGCTTGTTTGCTCTAGTCTAAGCAGACAATCTGCTCAACTTTATGCACAATTACATGTGGCCTTTCAGCTGCTGGCACATTGCCAGCGTTGTCCTTTCTGCTGCATGGAGTTTGGAACCCTGGACATAGTATTTCAGGAACTAGGGCTGTGGCAGTTTTACATCTGCTTGTAGATAATGGAATGGCAAGGCAAATAGCAATAATTCCTAGCATGCCTACAGCATTTTCACTTGATGACTTAATGTTGTGAAGATATGAAATAATAGACACTTTTCAGGCATTGATAATGATGGGGGAAATGAAAATGAAGGGGGAAGGTTGATTTTACTGTGACCCTGGTATCAGATCAGATTATTCCCCATTCTACAAGGATAAAGAAAGTGGATGAGTGAAAGCCTGAGGTCCTAGTGTAGAATGGAAAGCTTGGAAGGAAGGGAGACAAGGGATGGAGAATTCAGTTCTTTGGCACTTTTAAACTGCAATTTGGACTCTGAGGGTTTGTTACAGGTTACTGACTCAGATCACTTTGATATGGAGATAAGGGACACCAACAGAACACTGCTAAAAACTGATGTAGGTGGGGAGGTATGCCTAGATAGGAAAAGATATGAGTGGAAATAGGATTTATATGAGAAGACTTTCTTCAAAAGTCATGACCCCCCGTGAGTAAATAGCTGCCTTTGGTTGAAAACCTACCACAGTTCACTTGCAGATTGAGAGTAGAAATTAGAATAAAAAAAGACATGTAAAAGGAAATACAGAAGGTTTGGAATGATTAATGATTGATATAAATTGGAATTTATAATGAGTAGAGAATGACAAAGGGAGCCAGAATAACTGGAGTACTCTGTGACAATGGTAAGGCAGATTTTTTAAAACTATGCTGAGAAGAAAAGAAAACATAGTAAAGGTACTGGAGACTGTCACTAAATGGTGATGGTAAAAAGGCTGATAAGCATGTGGAAGGGCAGAAGAGCTTAATGTTTTTTTGGTTTCTTTTTTGAAAGAATATGGACTTGCATCAAGCAAAGACAATAAAATACTGTTTCAGACAGTTTTCAGGCTGTTTGCTAAGGGAGGGTAGAGTTAAAAAAACATTTACTGTGAATCAAAAACATTAAAATGGCAAAGTCAGATAAGTTACTTCTGAAATCATTATCTCAGGAGACTTGTGGCATAATAATCTTTAATAAATCCCGGCATTGCAGAATTATTCCCCTGAATTTAATCTTCCTTAGCAGTTGTGATTCAGAATTCACTGAATGGGTGTATTTCTGGAAGAGGTCAGAAAGGGACCAGTGCCAATACTGGTATTCTTCAACTTACTTATAAATTATCTAAAAGTTAGGGTTGGTGGAGAGACAAATAACGACAAGGGAAGGATGGATACAGAGATGTGGAAAACTGGGCTTACTTAAAAACAGTACATTTTGGTGTACCTAACTGCAACGTCACATGAGGAAAGTAAGGACTATAAGTCAGACTTTGAGAATTGTATTCTAGAAACTGTGGCTCTGAAAGGAAGTCCAGTCACAGCCCACTGAACATCAGCTCCCAGAGTGATCCTGAGACTTTAAAGGGTAACATTCTGCAGGTACATGAACAAGTAGAAACAGGAGGGTGACTTTACTTTTGCATACACTGTTAGTGGAATCATAACTGGATTACTGCACATTGCAAAGCTGGAGAGGTGCAGAAAAGAGTCACAAAATTATTCAAGGGCTGGTGAGAGACATAAACAGTTTGATCTGTTTATCTTGAGGAAAAGCCCGTGAGAATGGCTGTATTACGCTGTGTAAATACTCAGTGGAGTTTAAGTATTAGGTACTGAAGCTCTATTTATTATAGCAGAGAAGGGCATAACAGGAATCAGCAGCTAAAATGAACAATGAGATACAATTTCTAAGAGTGAAAAGATTACCAGTTAGCAAGGGTAATGGATGAGCCTTTGTCTCTTGGTATCTTTACATCATGCTGGATCTCTTCCTGGGCATTGTGTTTCAGTCAAATGCAAATACAAGCTGATAGTCCCAGACATGCATAAGTGACTTCAGTTTAATGGGCAGTGGTATGTAGGAGTCCAGATTCCTGGTATGCCTGGCCATAAACCTGATGATGGCCATGGAGGGTGATGTTCAGCTTGGATTTCTTCATTGTCAGTGACAGTAACACAAAGGTGACAGTGGGTTCCAAGTGCAAGTCAACTCATTTCAGCTGGCATTGCTTTCTGAACTATGGTATGTGAGGGCTCAAAAGAGGACTAAGGAGATTCCTAACTTACTGCCACTGTGGATCTTTATTGCTGGGAGAGAGATTTTATAGCATCAGTCCAAATGTATGCAGTGGCAGGGTGAATCAGTGAGTCTTCTCTACTTGCCCTTTCAAGATGAAGGTAGGGTAGAAGAAGTGCCTAGACAGAAGATCATTCCAGCTCCTTTACCATTTGACTGTGCAGGAAGTGAAAGCCACTTGGATTGTAGCTCTATTTCTTCACACGGAAGTGCAGCGGTTTTGGAGCACTCCTTATACAGCATTACAGACAAAGGGATTTGTGGCCGTTTCCTTGGCTGAAAACTTGGAGCACGAGGTTTTCTGTAAGCTTGCTGAACAGTAGCCTCCGTTAGAACACTAACCCCCTGTCATCTGAGGTTCATTAGCACGGTCTTTATCGGTTTAGCAAAAGCTGGTGCCTAATGGGTCCTTGAAAATGAAGGGGCTGCATTTCTAAGTGGGAGATAGTTCCTGTGGCCCCTCTCAAGGGCCATTTTGGTAGCCCCATCATGGCTGTCCCAAAAGTCAGGGTGCAGGAAGGAAGAAGGCCAGGAGGCACGACCCTGCTTTATCTCCATACATTAACACAGCTAATTAACTTGCTTTCGATCCCCCTCCCCCCTCCCTCCTCCCTTCAAGGCGATTAATCCCCTATCAGCCTCGGTCTCCAGCCATTTGAAGAGTCTGTGTCTGCAGAGGTATTTACAGCCCCCAGCCAGCCACCAGAGGCAAGGGCCCTTTATCAGGGCTCTAAGACAAATGGCTGCCTATCTCCCTAGTGGCCTTGCAAAATCCAGCGAAGTGCTATGCTGTGCTGGCCACCTACTTTCACCCAGCCTCCCTTCTCTGCTAACATTTCACAGATGTGACCTGAGCCCTCCCCTTTCATTGCTTAACAATAAGCAGCACCTCCCCAGCACTGTGAAAGCCGAGAGCAAGAGCACTTTACTCCTTGGCCTGCCAAGAGCCACACGGGGACAAGGCTTTTCAAGCTGTCTCACTGAAATCCAAACTAAAAGACTTATAATAAATGAGAGGGCAGTACTTGATGTTCGCAAGGATAAAAAGAAGTAGCGAAAATGTAGACTGAAATACCTAGCATGGCTCACAGCTATCCTCATTCCTCGTTAGGAGATGTGATCCTTAGGCTTGGTGAATGTGTGAAACTGAGCTACAGAATCCCATGGAGTTACCTGACATTTATACAAGTAGTTTTGACAAACAAGCTTTAGAATACAGTGTTAGAGAATGAGAAAACCAGGTGAGTGTGCGTCAGAACAGTAGGATTTCTAATCTGAAAATCGAACCCGGTAGCTGGCTTAGTGGGTTGCTAGTAAAAGCATTGGTACCTCAATTTGACTGTTCAACTGAAGTCGGCCATCCCTAGAAATAATCCCAGGATGACTCTAGCTGCTGCCTTCCAGCAGGGTGCACTATGGCGCCAGCATTGTCAGTGCTGAGCAGAGAAAAGGAAACCACGGAAAAGTAAAATGAGAAAGAAAATCAACAAGAGCAGCATCAAATCAAGGAAAAGGTATGTCCTGAGTTTCCAGACTGTGTGTGGCATACTGGCCTCCTGAGCTGTAGGTATAGAGAAGATATGCTCTCCCTTTCAAGCTTAGGCAATTTCTGGAATCATCACTGGGCTTTTCAGTGTTTTTCTCAGCATCCTTAGAGATCACATGCATGCAAATAGACATACACAATACATAAGCACGTCCTCTACATTCTTCAAAAGTAGGGTCAGTCTTAATTTTTGCCAGTGATGTGTAGAGGCTGTTAAGGCCGTTCCTGCAGTGGCCCAGGAAAGTTGCCTGGGGTGCAAGACAAGATGCTGTCCCTCCTACAAGCTGGGGTGCTGCCAGTTCAGGAGTTCAAGATCAGACTGGAACCTCTCATGGGGCAGCACAGCAGGAGGGCTCCCGGGCCAGGCTAGTGCTAAAGCTTCTGACTGGCTGATCATGGTGTCTGCTTTGATTACTGGAAAGAAGCCTGTTTTCCTTGGGCTTTGTGTCTATGGATAATAAAGCAGTGCATTCACAGCTTTTGGGTCCTAGGTCGATATCACCTCAGGGTTTGTTTAATCAGACCTTGGATGAGTTTATACTGGAAAAGGGCTGCCCATCAACTGAGAGCTCTGGTGGAGTCCTTCACCCTCTGGACTGCTGTTGGGAAAGAATGAGGACAGAAGCAGAGTCTTCATAGCAACTTTCCTGGGTTGAAAAGGTTTTTATTTGAAGGGTTTTTTTCTCCTCAGTGAAAGAAATCATGACCCACCCTGTCTCCATTTAAGCTCCTGGTTCCTTGAACATTAAAAGGAGATGAACTTCTTGCTAAAATGATGAGAAATGCTGGTAAAGCCTTACAGAACCGGAAGCTGCAGGTTTATCACCACATCAGTCAGCCTTGGCCTAACTTTTTCTCTAAGGAATGATGAAAAATTACTTGTGGGGGAAATCCTAGGACATTTGGTGTGTAACTGAAGTCAGAACGAGGTCATCTTTTGCTAGGAGTGATCTGTTTCTGAAGGGGCTCCAAGGAGTAGGGGGTCCTGCACTGGTGCCAGCCCAGCTCTGCTTAAAACTTTGCTTTGCTGTTTGCTGCCCTTTTGGACACAGAGCTTTGGAAAGGAGGAAGCCAGTCAGCATTATCTTGTTTCATTTTGTTTTTATTTGTACACAAATATCATATAGATTGAAATTCTGCATGTTGAAGGGGTGTGTGGCAGTGTGTAAAGGGAAAAGGACAAGGGACAGTTCATCTTCAGGTGTATTTGTATAGCAGTTATACTGTATGTGAAAGCCTAGCAGAAGTAGCTAGGCTATCACAGGCATTTAAAGATGCTTAGCCTTTAGTGTTCAGAATTAGCACTGCACTGAGTTGTGTGGAAATGCTCAGTGTGACAGTATTCTCAGAAACTGGTAAACTCTTCGGGTAATTTGGTCCAGAATTCGTATCTAGTTTAGTACAAAAACATCAACAGTTTATAATCCGTGCCATCTGTTCCTCATCCCAAGCCCGTTTAACTAGCCTTGCTAATTTGATGATGAGGTAAGGACTACAACTGGGGGACTGACAGGGCTTGTGGCCTTGCCCCTCCTGCAGGAGAGCAAACTGGATATGCTCTAAGCATTTGGTGGGTTTTGAATCCCAGCATCGACTCCTTTGTGTTTTCTCAGAATTCAGAGATCAATGTGAGGTTCTTTGCCCCTAATCCAGCCCCTGTTCATCATTATCACCTCCTCAAAGTAGCCAGTGCTTTGTTACCAGGAGAGGAAAAATCTTACAAGGTGGCCATAATCTCCTCTGAGAGTCAGACAGATATTCTCCCGTGGGTAAGAAAGTGACAGTGACCAAAAGCTCTAGGGGAAGCAGGCTAGAACAAAGCTGCCCATTGCATCCTTTCATCAAACTGTTAATCTTTCTTTCAAAGACATCACATTTGTTTGGTGACAAAAGCCCCAAAGAAGCTGAATTGAGCCTGAAATCCTGTAGCAAGATTTAGAGGAAGCGTCTTTCATTCAGAGCAGGGAGGGGCGAGAGACTCCTTTTTCTTCCTACCAACCAATGGGCTCAGAGAAACCCACGAAGGTGACGGATTAATGCAGGGGCTCCCCAGGTAGATGCTACGTGACTCCTGGCACGCTCCAAAAACGTTTCCACAGCGACCAGCTGAACAAGAAATATGGAGTGTGATGAGATCCTGCATAACCTTGTGCTTTGGAAGGAGGTGATTTGCCACTCTGAGAGATTTCTAAATTTACTACAAAAAACCCAAGATTCAGTGATCTGTATTGTAGTTGTCAGAATACAAATAGCATGGATTTTAATCAGTTTTTCCTACTCCTTATAAGTTTTGATTGCATATGGTTTTGCTGTTTCCTCTAGTGCACAATCCTATTCCAAGTCTTTATTCTAATGCTTTCTGTGCAGTCTGCGTCTTTCTCTTAATTACAGTCTTTTTGTTTTGTTTTGTTTTATCAGGTGGATTTAGGACTAAAGGGCAAACTAACAGGGCTATAAGGGAGGCTCTAATTTGATTCAGTGCTAGCTTTTTCAGTCTTTCCCATCCTCTGGCGCTCATTTATATCTGTGTATTGTCCTTTCTTTTGTGTTGGCATTGCTGGCTATGCAGTCAGATTCCAGCTGGAAAAATAATGTTATTTCTGTCTAGTGTATTTTTCAGCCAGATTGTTTCCCCAACCTGACTCACTAAGCAGTAAATAAACAAATTTTGTGGTCTCTATGATGGAAGAATGATGAGGGTGGGGATAAGGGTTTAAGGGCAGAGGCTGCTTCAGTTGTATTAAGCAGCGCTGTTGTTGGGTGTCTAAGTACGGCCTGAATTTCATTTTTACTTGGAGGCACCGGAATACTGTGTATATCTGGGACAGCACTGCAATCCCTGAGTCTTCCTTGTCAGCAGGAAACAGGCTCTTTGTGTGTAAATAGAAGGCCTGGCCCTGTTGAAATCATTTCTACTGCAGAGGCCTTCCTAGTGGGAGAGGATAATGGAGAGGAAAAGCCTCTAAAGTATGACCATTTTACTTTGGGGTTTGGGCATGGTGGTATTTATGTGTCAAGGACATGGCAGGCATTAGGACCATGCAGGAGCCACTTGGCAGCATCTGACTGTAAGCTGTGCTTTCTTGGCTCTGGAGGCTTTTAAAAATAGTACTGAACCTGCAACCAGTCTGTGTTTTTATTTAATTATTATTAAATAGTTATATGGGGAATTGGAAATATTGACAGCAGTGTTAACATATGGGGTGCAGGTGGTGTGTCAAGCAAATGAAAGAGATTTAGTTTGCAGCCAGTAAGTGGCACGAAGGAGTTTGGGCCCCACATAGGACTGTTTGGATGTGTCCTTATGGCTGATAGGCTGTGTGTGAAATATCCGTGTGGCACAATTTATTGAGAGCCAAAGCACGGTGACCTTTCCTTACAGCTGCTCTGGTTTGCAATTTCTCTTTGTTCCCTACAGACAACAAATTAGAAGTAGGAAGCTCTTCCCAGAGTAGGATTTTCTGTTGGAGGGAAATGGAAGCTAAATCCCACGGGTGTAGTGAGGCTTTGTCAGCTCTAAGTGCTTGGGGTCACGCAGCCAAGCAGCGGCTGCTTTTGCAGAGGGAAATGGTTATGTTGCCCCTCTCCGGGTGTTAATATTTGTCCTGTAACTCCATACTTGACTCTCACTGAGGACTAACTGCAGCAATAGATGTTGTAACCTGCTCTTGTGGCAGCATAATGTGTTAATGGTAAGTGCAACCATGCTGTGGCTGCTTTTCCCTTGAGACATTTCCTCCTTTGAAGAGGAATTGATAATGTCACTTTTATGACCCTCTGTGAGCTTTTGCAACGTGGAGCCTCTCTATCAGGCTGTCTAGCTCTTAAAGCTGTTTCTTCTCAAGGTTGCACTGAAATGAGGCATTGCTGAATCACCTCCAAAGCAGCAGTGTTATGAGAGGTCATACTGCAAGTGGACCAGTTAGAGCAAGAAAGTTCTTCTGCAAACAGCCCTCTTAAAAGGGTTTTGTTTAAAAGCTCATGTCTCACGCACCCTATTTCTTCTGTGGATTACAAGATTCAGCCCAAAGCTGAGGCAGACACAGGGGATGAGACAGGGATTTCTATTGGCGACTGGAAGGAAGAAGAAGCTGAGAAGGAGGTTGACTTTTGAAATTCAGCCCTGGTGTTCTGGCAGCTGTTGAAGGGCCATAAAAAAGGCAGTGGTTTAACACTGGGTGAGCATCAGGATCTTCAAAGCACTTTCTTGTTTGGGAAAGATGTAAGGAACTCCTCAGAATTCCTGCCTGTGTTTGGAGGGGTGGAGGCTGCAGCCTGATCCAAAGAGGGAATAGGAAGCTCCAGATCTTCATCCAGCAGATACTTTTCCCATGCTCTTTCCTCCCACACAGCAGTTCCCTCCCTTCCCTTCTGGAGCAGCAACAGGCAATAGTTTCAGCACAGACAGTGCTTGGCTTTCTTAAGTTTGCTGGGTGCAGCTTAAGTATTAACTTGCTCTTTTAAGAAATATATTTTGAACTTTGGGAACCTCGCCAGAGCAGTGTTACTGGTAGGAATCTCTCACGTGAGAGCAATGACCAGTTCCCTGCACCTCAGCGAGCTTTACATGATGAGTGTAGTTAACTCTGCTGCCTGATTTAGAGACAGCACACACCAAGATGCAAGTTAAAATGAGTATTTATTTAAGTCTAGGAAACCCAACATTAACTTACTGTCTCCTAGTTCTAGTTGTATTCCTTCCAATGCAAATAATAATATTTTTAAATCTTTTTTTCTTGACAACTTTTATCTAGGAATCTTGGTGTACCTTACAGACTGATGCTTTGAGCTTCCCAGTCTCTCAGTAAGAGACATATTGTCTGACACAGGGACTGCCATAGAATATTCTCAGACAGTGATGGAAAGGATTTGGACCCAGCAACCCACTTCTGTATTTTTATAGTAATACAGACCTGAAGCTATCTATGCAATGGTTTTACCCCAACAACCATCTGTAATGTCACAGAAGTTCAGAAAACTAAAGAGAGAAAAAGAAAAAAAAAAAAGGATGAAAGGAGCATTTAATTTTCATAGTTCTCATTCCTTTTTATATTGCATTATTAAATGCATTTCTAAGACTTTCTCTTAAGGAAGAAAAGATGGCATATTCATTTTAAGCTATTGTTGCATACTGTTCATTAGTTACTGTTTAAAGTATTTCTAGAGTGATTCATGACATCAATATTTTAAAACTCCTACAAGAAAGATTGGCCTTCCCAAAAAAAAAGCATCTTGTTTGAATATTGTGAGATTTAAACTGATAGAAGAGAACACAACTGTCCTGTATCTTTCCAAGAGAACAACTTTCTCCATGTCTCACAAGTTCAAATTTTGTTTTATGCACCATTTCCTCAAATACTGCTGATGTGGTGAGATATGGAAAAACAAAAGTAATGAGATAACGGGTTCTTATTTTTTTCCCTTTATGAAAAAGTCCAAAAACCCCAGAGAGGTTCCAGAACTTTAATGTAATCTCTTCTTAGAAGATACACCAGCATTGTGTATCAAAAGCAGTTTCTTAATGGATTTTGTGTGTTGCAGAAGTGCAGTCTGGAAAAGTATATTGAAAAAAATCACCTTTGATGATTAGGTTAGAAGAATGTCTCTAGTGTTCCAGTTAGCAGTAGGTGGAAGGTGGCACTGCTGCTACTCTTTTGCTCTGCAGAAGAAAGAGCAGCTCTAGGATTAATTAATCCTCATTCTGGCTGAAAACAGGATGTCAGTGAGAATGACGTTACACATCCAGACAGCTTCTTGTAATTTTTTCCTGTTCTCAACCTATGTTGTGCCGGTCCAGATGGGGTTGCCCTTACGTAACCTGCTTGTTTTTGTTCAGGCCCTCATTTCACAGGAAGGCTTATGCAGCATCAGCAAAACTTTACTCTTCATATTTGTGTAGAACTACATGCAGAATGAAGGGCCAGAGAAGAGCTGGAAAGTATAACAATAATAATTAATATTCCCCAAAGGTCTCACATCTATGAAATGACAAATTCAAGCCCTTTGAGAGTTGGCAGCTTGGACAGAAGATAGGGAAATGTAGAAACGGCACATCACAGCCTTCAGAGATGTAGCGTGAAAGTGAATGGAGCCATCTCCAATTATATCTGCCCATTTCTGCCAGGTGTGAAGGTGCATGGGAAATGCTTTTGATCAGCAGAGTTAAGTGCTGATGAATACTCTGCTGAGATTGATAAGCCTGTGAGTCTCTGGGTGAATGTTCTGAGGAGGTCATGGACCCATGTACTTTATTGCCCCAGAGCACAGATACGGGGATTTAATTATGTTGAACTTGATTTAATCTACCTCCTCTGTGAATTTATTCAACAAAGAGATGTCTAAATCTAGATATAGTTCCTAAGAGCAGTAAAAACCCTGTTTTCCCTCTTACCTTTCCCAATTGTCATGCTCCAGGCATTTCTTTTTGTTCTGTGTAAACGGTTTGGGGCAGAGGGTTCATCTGTGTAGGTGAACATACATAAACAAGCTATCACATGTACCCAGGTTGTTAGATGCTTCCAGTATGTTGGGAGGCATTAACAAATTAGATAATCCCTAAAGGTTTTCACCACCCAGCAAGGCAAGACATAGTCCTATTCTTGACAGAGTTACTTCTCTGAGGACTGGTCCTAAATCAAAGACAATGAGAGTTTCTCATTGCATTATCTTTTTGTCAGAGAAACTTTTCAAAAAGTTTACAGTGTGTCGTCATCTCCTTCCCCACAAACCAGTGTGTAAAGCTGCAGCAAGTACCACCAGTATTTGGAGGAAAGACTTGTAGATAATTTCTACAAATTCAAGCTGAAGAACCATGGGCTGGGACCAGTCATTCAAAGGAGAAATTGAGTTACTTGTCACTATTACATTCTGATCTATTTGCCTGCTACTTGTTGATCAACACTCGTATGCATGGTCATGCTACTGTCACTAGTAAATGCTGAAAACTTTTAGACACAAAGTTCAAGAAACTGAAAGCTTGTTCTTTGACAGCAAATGGCTCTAGTGCTTCAGTCACTGGATGATCTGCCTTGTAGTGAAGTGTTCCTCATCTGGGTTTCCATGCTATCCAAGTGGTGAAATTTCTTAAGAACACGCAGATCCCCTCAGTCAGGATTTGTAATCCCAGTAGCTAAACCATAATATGTGGTTTTACTCCAGGTATGAAAAAGATCCAGTCCAGTTTATGTCCGTAGTCCGTATAAGGGGCACTGGAGAGACTGGATGGGAGATTGTGGTTACCTTGTATGTGAAACCACTGCTTGTGAAGATATTAGCTCATGTTGTACCTAGGACTTGTGTAAAGAATGTCACAGTGCAAGGAAGGTGAAAAGATGGCACACGCCTGTATTGACCATTTGATATTAAGTAGCACTCCGCTTTACTGCAACCCCAGTTGTCTTTAGTGGAAATGTGGAGGAGAGTGAGTCAGAAGTAAGTTCTCCAAAGCAGGAATCTCCTGAAAAAGACTGTGAATGTCTGTTTTGTACTTCTGTCCAGCAGCTCGAGTCAGTCTGTCAGAAAGGAGATAGGTATTCTTGCTGTTCACTGAGTTCCACATTTGTACATGACTGAAGAGGGTACTTTGAAAGGTAACAGATCAGAGATGACACAAGACTTGCATATTATAGTATAACAAACATGTGGAATTTGCTACTGAAGGAGACAGAGGAAACAGTGGTGTCCAAGAAACTTTTGAGAAGTACAGAAATACGAAGTGAAGAGTTAGATGAGCAGCACAACTCGCAACACCTGGTTTTACAGGGTTTTGAATTGTATTGTTCCTTTCTGATTCTGCAGCCACCACATAAACGTTTCCCCTCAACTTCCCTCCTTCCCACAGCTGCTGTAGTTTGCCATGAACTGCACATGAAACAGTATCTACTGGGAGGGAGCATGCAGGAGCCCAAGGCTGCACACACGTGGATTGCCCAGCTAGCTGCTGCCTCATGGCTGCCAGGCAGGCCTGAGAGCCTGTGCTTCCTTGCAGCTGCTGGCAGACCAAAGCTCCAGGAGCTGCAGTCAGCCCTTGGGCCACATCCCAGGGAGACCTGCAGTAGGAACCTGGGGTGTTAAAGCCCTTCAGCCCTTTGTCGGATGTGACTAAAATTGGCCAAGAGTCACAAGCGAGTGGAGCAGGAGGACAGGCAGCTGACAGCAATCACAGAAGCCCTTCCCCAGGCTAACCGTGACATGAGTAAGCATGAATCATAGCATAAATTGATGAGCCTAAAATTAATGAGCCTAAAATTATCTACGAAGATGAATACTGCCTAAATAGCCCAACACATTATGTGCTTTCTGCTTATTCTGGAACTGGCAGATTTTGGCTTTGGGTGCAGATAGGGCTGACTGCTTGACTCTAGGCCAGTGGTAGCCTGAACAGTTCCAACCACATTTTTTTAATTTGGGCCTGCTCCTTTTTTTTCTTCGATGGAGATTCAGCAGGAACCTTCTTCCCTACATTGTAGCCTCTAGGCATTGCTGATTTGGTGCTGAAGCTGGTATTTTCTTCTCCTGGCAGCTCCTTGCCCTCCGGCACTGAATCCAAGCTGATGCTTCAGCCCCCTCCCTCTGGCACAACTCCCAAGCTGTCATGTCAGATGCAAAATAAATACTCAGAGGCTCTGAGCTCCTTGCATCCAGAAGAAACTGCATTTTCACACTGGCTCTGAACCTCTTCTGTAGAGCCAAAACAAAATTAATGTGGAAACTAATCCCTTTGCCCCTACCACGCACATCCTCTTCAACAGTGGAGCCAAGAAAGAGTGAAGAGAATTAACCTTTTCCATAAATTTCTCAGATAGGAAATACCCTACATTTCATTTTCTCATTTTTTTTCCAGTTGCTGCATCAGAGAAACCAGCCTTCCCTGAAGGAGGAAAGCACCTTCTTCCTCTTCCCACTACTAATGCTAGAAGTTTATTTTAAGGACAAATTTCATACCTATGCAGGATTGCTATAGCTCATCTTGGCTCTCTGTAGCTATTAGCTACACCAAGTAGGTGGCAGAGCTTGTTGGAGTAACTGCTGCCCACTCAGAAACAGCCCAGAATAGCTGCAGCCTCTCCTGGGGATCGGCTATGCCCGTCTGGAGCTTGTGGGTCCCTTCCTGTGACGCATGACATTACCACCACAGCCATGGGAATATGCTACTATGTGAACCCAGACAGACATCTGGAAATGAGGGCAGCCTGCAGTGCTGAACTGACAAAAGGAAATCAGGCCATAGAGGTTTATGTTCTCCCTGACTCCCCTCCTTTCAGCTGTCACAAACTCCAGTGCAGCCTTGCGCCCTGTTAACTGGTCAGGCAGAACCCATGGCAGCCCTTCTCTCAGCTTAGGATAACTTGCTGCAGGAACACTGACTCTTTCTCTTTTCCAGTGATTCACTTGCACATCTTCTCACACAGGCTCCTGGAGTATCCAGCTGGAGAAGGGAGGCACTGTGGTGGTGCTGCGGAGCCTGCTGTGGCTGGGACTGACATTCTACCATGTCCCAATGACCAAGCAATTTGGCTACGTCTACTTTGGCACTGGTGAGAAGAATCTTGATCTGCCCTTCATGCTGTGACTCTTCTGTCTGGGAGAAAGACTCAAGAACTAGAGAAGATCTAGATTTTATACTTAGGGAGTTTTGTTTACTACTTGTTCTAATAAAAATGTGAAACCTCTGCACTTTGAGCAGAATTCTTTTGTGCCTGGACGCTGGCCCTGATTCTTTTCCTAGGACTTCATTGTATGCAATCCTCCCTCAACTCCAGACTGAATTCAGAGAATCACGGAACATTCTGAGTTGGAAGGGACCCACAAGGCTCATGGAATCCAGCTCTTGAGTGAATGGCCCATATGGGGATTGAACACAATGTTATGAGCACCAAGCCCTCCCTGTAACATGTCATTGCGGATCCTTTAGATAGTAACAAATGGCATTTTCTTCCCTGACAGGCACGCTCTAGGTCAGAAATCAAACCTGGGCCATCTGTCTGATTACAAAAGCACCTTGCTTACACAAGAACTAATTTGGAAACATGAATGAATACCTGCTGTCACCTATAAATGATAAAAGCAGAGGGAGTCAGGGTAGAAAGCTGATGTACACTGTAAGAGATCTGTACTGAACTCTGAAAGGCATATTGAAGAGAGTATTTTCCTTTTGAGATATTAAGATTTCACCAAAATTAGAGGGGTCTTTCAGGCTCATGTCACTAAACTGTAGGAAAAAAAAAGCTGTGGGCATCACCTGGCCTTGAAAAATGTGCTTATTTAGGTTAATCTCAAGACAATGGTTTAATCCAATGACTTTTCCATTAGCAAAGCTCACTGAGAAGAGCTACCTGGGCTAGAAGACAGAGTAACTTCTGTATGTATGAGAATAAAGAAAAATATTTTCCTTTCTGAAGGGCTGCAGCTTTCAAAGCTTTCTAAAACAGAGACAGTCAGCCAGAGATTTTATCTCAGTATGGTTAATGAAGTCTTGGCTCTGTCTCCCAAAGCAAAAGGTCTTGGCCAGCTCAAGGGGCTGAATCTAGGGCTTTCATTTCACAAAATAAGGGTAAAAAGAACCATTTACATCTAATTTGATTTCCTGGATAATACAGGTTTATCCTTACCTTTTGTTCTTGTCCATGCTATGGTATTAGCAGATGATTCTGATAAAAGCAATGCAAGATTAAGTGGCATAGTAGTACATAAAAATTCTGTACTGATTTGTAGCCCCCAGATAAATAGCAAAGAAATGGAGCCAAAACAGTAATGACCATACTAAATTTAATAAGCCTTTCATACCAGGCCCATAATTAGCAATGGTCAGTAGGTGGAAGATCTGTATGTGTACTACACAGGGAGAGAAATGGTACCACCTTTTAGTTACAGGATGGATAATCAGTTCCAAACTATCCCAGGAAGAAACCATATCACTAGCATGGAAGATTTATGAAAAATTTATTTGCCAGGGGCAAAAAAACCAGGCTAGGTCATCAAGGATGTCAACACTGTGTATTTGCCAGATTCAGGAGTGAAGCACAAGCCAGGAATTCTTAAGGGGACATGTAAGACACACACCTATTTGCCACTGCCACAGGTGTTCTGCTGCAAATTATGGATAATACAGATGATAATAATAAAAAAAATAATTTCAGTAGTCATTAAAATTTTCTGTTATTGCTGAGAAAATACAGTGCTGCAGAGAGATTTTTCTTCCATCTGTATCACAGGTACAAAAGCACAAATGAGGCAAATCTGAAACACACGTTAATGGAGAAACACCACTCACTCCTGGGAAAAGAAGGAAACATCCTTTCCCAAACCTGTTTGTGGAACATAAAGAAACAAAAGCCTTCAGATCCTTTCTGCCTTTGAGGTAGAAGTCTTTGCCCCTTGCTTTCGTCAAATCATCCTGCACACTGAACTTGGCATTGATGGGTCTTGTATTCTCCTAGAGGACGACATCACAGCTGGACACACTATAGAGTACTAAGGACAATTTTTGAATGAGAAAATTGGATGTATTGACAAACTTGAAAAAAAAACCCAGCAGAACATGTGGAAAACGTGCTTATTGACTTTGCCAGTTCTGGCCACTAGTGGTTGAAACAGAGAGGCTTTTGTGTATATTTGACATTATCCTTCAGCAAAGGGTGTCCGACTGGAAAGGGCTTTTTGCACCACTTAGGTCCCCTCTTCCAAATGGGTTTTGCAGATTTGATGGGCCAGCGGGTCAGGTACCTGTCAAAACAACACAAACACATTTCAGTTTGAGACTGACCACGAAGAGAATGTTCCAGCAGAAGCAAGGCACTATAGCCTTTGCCTCCCTACCATGCCTCTTTATAAAAGGAATAAGCATGAGCAGAGCTCCCTCAATTCAGAAGGGACCACTGGAAAGGAGATTTTGTTTGTTTTGGAATTTCTAAGCTCATCTCTCTACTGAACCCACTGGCACCTGCTTGACTTCCAGTTTCACAAAACAAATCAGGTGTAGTCTCCAGGCTGCTGGCAAGTTGTCCACCTGCAGCTGAACTGGAGTGCCAAATCCCTTCACTGCAACTAAGTCCAAGACTGAATGCATCCAGCCTCTAGGGGAAATGTTATTTCAACAGCTGGTCTCAATACGGTAAACTAATTACAAAGGCTAAATTCTGTGAGAAAGCTTCTAAAAACGAATAAATTTGCTTTGGGGGGATAATTAGTTATTACTTCTGCATGGAATGGGTTTCTGGCCTAGTTTGGTTTTTTTTATATGTCCAAATTTCCTCTAGTGTTCTTTGTACAATACTATTGCAACTTGCTAGTGCAGGAAGTCAGCACCTACAGTGTAAGAGGTATTAAAAAGGAATTATCATCACAACTACAAATCTCTGTGAAGAGCAGTGTCTGGCAAATATCCTCTGCTTTTTACCATTTGAAGTTTTAGACTTGGCTTTGCAAACAGGCAGGGGATTTCAGATCCAGAATCAGTTACTGGAAATCTTACCCTGTGGCTGGGTGGCCTGGAGTTTTGTTAGGCTTTAAATCTTTTGCTACCAGTAGAGAGGGGAATAGAGGTCTTTAGAAAAAGAAGAGTTTTTTCAGACAATAAAGATCCAAAGTAAAACCTTAGCATAATCTGCACAAACAATGCTCCAACAAATTAGAATTTGGAACAGACTGATAAACTTTGTCTAGCAATGTTTGCATGCCTCTGTTGAGTAATCCCATGGTCTTAATGTAACCTCAATCACTCATCCTCCCCACAAAAAGCTTTCTTACCTTTTATTTGCATCGTGCAAATTTGAGATATTAAGAACTTTGGACAAAGACCACGTAACACATTTGTTTGAAGGCATTTGGCACATTCCTGAGAACTGCAAAGAAAGCCTGCTATGCCAGGCAGCTACGGACTGCATAACAGCAGCCCATTTAGCACTTTTCTTCCCCAATAATCCCTAACAGCACAAACTGAAAAATGAATCACATGTGGAGCTTTCCGCCTCTGAAATCAAGCCACTTTCAAAACGCTTTGCTTTAAGGAGTTTATGACAGTTAAAGCACCTAGAAGCAACAGCAGGAGAGGTCTGGGTGACAACACACAGCAGGATCCAGCCACTGGTTCTCCCACACGTGCATTAAACTCGTCCCTTCTGACCTGTAATGCTATGCTAGTGCATTAGTGGAATCCCTTACATAACAGCATCGGGACAGGAAGTAGGAGAGACTTTCCTGTCTCTAATTTCACATGCGAGGGGAGTTCAGAGAGACCAAAGGCAGGTCCCCAGTTTGCAATCTGGCAAATGCAGCTCCCTTGGGAGAAGCTGTAGGGGTATTAGATGGGCACATGGGCTAGGTCCTCCTTTTCATATTCCCCTTGCTGCAAGGGGGGTGCTATAGCACAAATTTTGGTATTGCAAGATTACGCTTACAGAAAAGGAGGGAAAAAAATTCCCAAATTGTTTTAATGCATCCATGTGCCAAGTGCAATTCTAGTCACGTGTCCACACGATTACGGGAAAGTGTTCCTGTGATAATAAATGATCTCACTGGGAGAGAAGTGAATGTGTGAATGTGAGATACACATCAATGCTGTATGCAGGTTTAGACAGACAGTGGCTTTTTAAGAATTCCCTCTGTTTCTGTGTGGGGGCTGGAAGTGCACACCCCAATTCTGCATAGGAAGGAGGATTTAGTAATGGCCTGATTTTAAAGCTTTTGTTATTTCTCTTTTGAGCAGGTCTAATCCAGCCCTCTGGTCCAGGCTTTTGGCTTCCTTTGGGGACTGCAGGCTGGGGCTTTTCATTGTTAGCTGAAACAGACATTTGGACGCTTTCCCTTCCTGGAGCACATTTGCTTTTAGGGCTTTTAATACTTGCTTTGTCCCAAACTCAAACTTGTCCTATTTTGTTTGCTGCTTCTTTTTTTTTTCTTTTTTTTTTACCTTGATTCAGCAGAGCAAAAGCCTGATGCCTGGGAGCAGTCAGTCTACAAAGTTCCTTCTCCTCTTTGACTAACTCCATTTCCTATGATTTCACAGATCTGGGGTTTTTTTTTCTGTGAGTAAAAACAATTTACAAAACTCACACAGGAGAGCTTCAAAGCCCAGCACACAGGACTTTCCTGCAAACTCTGCCATCCATGTAAGGTAGGGTACACCTTTTTCTAGCCAGGTCTCCCTACTTTTCATTGTATCCAACAAGGTTTGTCATAGGGAGTTTTTATAATCACTTACAAACACACACTGGCACAGTCTGAATTTTCTCAAGTAGCTGAAGGTTGTCAAGACAGACCCTTCAGGTGGATCCCAAATACTGCTGGTCTGCAGTGCCCTAACCTGTCACCTCAGTGTGCAGAGCTCCCACTCTGGGCAAAGGGGGACAGAACTGCCAGTCCTGGGAACTGTGACTTGCCTTGGGGCTCTGCTTGCCCCCTTCAGTATGGTAGGGTCCTGAGCAAGAACAAGAATTCCTAGACTCCAAGTGCAGAAAGGAGTAGTTTGGATGAAGTGCAATAGGAACCCTGATGGAATTTCCCTGATGGGAAAAGGCAAGATATAAGCAGGATGGAAACAACTATGGTTAGTTCAACTGCAGTCATTTTAATAGCCTAAAATCTCTCTAGCATGCAGAAATCTATTTTCATGGATTCTAATCAGTGGGCACGCCTTCCCACTTGGAGGCTGCCACTTAATACCAAGGAGTAGGCACAAGGCTTCCATGGGTAAGGGAAATGGGAAAACCACAATCCTGTACACAGCTCAAGCAAAGGCCACGTTGGTACAGTTCAAGTCTGAACTTCTGAACCCTCACTGAATTTTTTCAATATGGCTTTTGTTTGGATTAAGAGCAGAAGGCAGAGGGCTACAGACTGCAGGAAGCACTCGATCAAAGTGCTGGCGAGACTGCCTCCTCCCTGCCACATCCCTTCCCAGGACACCTCTTGGCTTTGCTCACCTGCAGCCGCTCTGGCTCTTTGCTTTTGAACACACATGCTATGCACAACACCAGTTCCCATGCAGATGAGAGGAACCACATGCTGCTGGAGTGAAATGCTGATAGGAGGGAAACCAGATTCTACTCCCAGGGACAAGAGGTGTCCACAGAGCCTGAGAACTTTGTAATTCATGAGGAATTTGTAGGGAGCCTGCCTCTTGCTTAACACAGAGCAACTCCTGCAGTTCAGGTGATGGAGGAGGGATTGACTTGGATACTCTCTGCCAAGTTAAGCTCTTCCAGTAGGAAGCTGGAAATGGAGTGGCAGCTGAGCTCTCAGAAACAAGTACTTCATAATCTTACAGCACCTCTTGCTGACAGACCCCAGAGTAAGGAACCTGTGATATCCCCGAGTCCTTTTGGATAGGAAACAACTTCACAATGTTGCATTTTAACCAATACTTCGGACCTGCCAGAAGAACATGAGTGCTATATTCATATTAAAAGAGCATCTAGATGCTGGCATGAATTCAGAGACTCTTCTGGATAGACTGTTGGTCTACATTTTCCATGCAAAAACCTCCATGCTGAAAAGAAAACTGCTGAGCTATTCAGGTTTCCATTACTGAAAGTACAAAGTTTGACCTACAGCTGAGCTTGACTGTTTCCCAAATGGTTCTGGTGTGTGGTGGTCTGCACACGTGACTCCGGAGTTTAGGAGCAGTCTGTCACCCTACACAATGCTGGTGAAATCACTTAGAACTTCCTCAGCCTCACAGGCTAGTGAAAATATTTTGTTGCTGCAGCACTTAACTGGAACATGCCAGGCTGGAGCATGAACAAATGCAGAAATAACAGCAGGAAGTTTTGAAAGGGAGAATATAGGCTGAGGATGAGGGAACAATCCTTGGCTGTAAGACAAATTTGCTTGTGGAACGATCCCCTGGAAAGAGTGAAAGCCCCAGACTGGGCCAAACATGAGGAAAATGAACTGTAGGGAGTAATTCTGCATTGACAGGGTAAGCTTCATTTATTTTCCATGTCCAACTTCTGCAGACGAATGATATGTAAGAGAAGGTGAGGACATGAGACTTAAGAGTTCATGGATGATGTGGGTTACTCCCATGGCCATTTCTTCAAAAGAACCATAGCTAGTAAAGCAGTTAAGTGGTAACATTCAGGAGCTATCACTGTGAAAAAAAAAAATCAGGCAGAAAGCAAAAAGGCAAAGAACTGAAGTCCAAGAAATGAAAAATATCATGGCAAGCCTCACCTGGACAGTGTCCCAACTGCAGGGGATAGAAGAGGGAGATGTGGAATGCTTCTCAGTTGAATTCTGACCACAAGGTGTTCTTATACATCTCCTACCACCCTCAGGACCACAAAGCTTAGCATTTCACTTCCAAGTTATGCCGCCTTCTGCAGTTCCCAATCTCCTCCTCTGCGTTACATTGCATCATGGATGAACATTCCATACTATGCTAGACAGCTGTATGACCAAGCACAAGGCAGGATCTGCAGGTCAGATGTTTTCAAGGCATTCTGCTCTTCTTGAATTCCAGTAGTGGAAACAGGATAAGGAGATGGAGTGGGTAGAGAAAGGCCAGATGCCAAATGACCCAGTGCAAAGCAGGGAAGTCCTTATCTCTTTGCAGAGAAATCTGGGGCATGTAGAAGGGAATGTCCAAAGTTCGTACAATTGAGATAGTACAACTAGTTCAGAAAACAGAGCAGGAATTCTGCTTTTTGGAAAACATCATTGAATAAGCACCAGAAGAGCACCTTCTTGAGAGGCAGAGGGGTTCTGCATGATAAATCCACACTTGACAACATTAAATCAGTGGCATGTCAGCACCCCTGCCCCTTGTTAAAACAAGGCAGTTTGCTGATAGTTCGACATGATACCTTTTAATCCCAGCTAGGTGCTAGCCAGTGCATGCCAGACTCTTTGGATTTGAAGCAGGCTCACTTTAATCAGGGTGACAGTGACATGGGCCAAACATTCTGGCCAAGACAGCCACAACTGCAGTAAAAAAATAGCTGAAGAACAGCTCTTCTTTTAGTGCTTTCAAAAGTATACCTTAATGCAGCTCCTCAGTCCTTTATACACTTCCTTAGTACCTTTGCCCAGGAGCTGTAGAGTTCCTCCCGTGTAGCTGATGTGTTGTAGTGGTCACACCTGAACATTGTCTAAGGGACACATCACTTTTTCATCAGGACCATTTGTCCCTCTTTCAGCAACAAATTAAGCTGCTCTCAAAAATACTGACACAGCCTTGGAAGAAGCCCGGCCACAGGGAGCACCAGCCAGAACTTTGCCAGACAGGAAAAAAGTGAAAGGGATTGCTCATCCAAATGAAGTAATCTGCCAGACTTCAGCCAGGCCAGGGTTGCTGCTCTGAGTCCACATGCAGTAGTTCAATGCTCAGGTCTCTATCATGGCAGAGGCACTGGGCTCTGACTCCCAGTTCACACTGAAGTGATGAATCTCCTTGAGTCTCAGATGGTGTGAGTGGAATAGTTCCTAAGGCTATCTTAGGCTTTCATCCTGTCATTCTAGCAGCTGATGGTGTAGTATGTCAAGAGTTCTACCATGAGAAAAACATTGTTCAGCACAGTGTAAGATGGCAGGCAGTTCCCAGACACTACAAATTCCCACAGAAGTGTGTGAGGTAACATCTGGGGTAGACAGTGACTTCTCAGAAGCCCTACCTTTACAGAAGTGAAAACTTTCTCCGTTCAGAGTAAAGACACTGAAAGCAGATTGCTTACATTATCTGGGTTTCTGTCTTGGAAAAGCTTTAACAATGGGCCCAAGCATATTGAGGTATCTCAGCTTCTTCCTGTTGTCATTCCCAGGGCTATAGCAGCAGTGCAGAAAGGCACTGCTACCTCTCATCTAAGCAGAGTGGTAAAGATGACTAGAACAGCCAATACAGTGATCTCAAAGAGAGATGAAACTCGAAGATTTGGGAAATACATCACTTAACTGTGTAATGCACTGCCTGCTATAATAGGCTCTCTTTAGATCCTGTTGATCCCTTCTTGAACTGGCACTTAAAAATCCATAGACATTAGACATAAACACAATGAAGGAACAAGCTAAGTCAGGTGAACAGCCCTGATATTACTCATGTAGCGGATAACCCAGGCATGTTCTGATGGCACTGAACAAGGCAGCTTGTTCCACTCCAAAGTTCAAGCCCAATTCTGCCCCTTTTCTCCCCTGTCAGTTCATTTGCATTTGGCAGCACCACAGGTTGAGTGCTTCCCAAGTTACTGCAGACTTACAGGAAGCTTTGGAAACAAGTACAGAGGCAAAGACAAGGTAAGCTTGGACAAGTCATTTATGTGGGAAACTTCTGATAAGAGCTCTGGCTTCATTCCCAAAATAAGTACCAGCTAAATGACTTCAGTCATTCAGCATGTGGGTGCACTTCAGGCTAGAGGAAGGAAGCAATTTGTAACTCCCGCCTTATGCCATGCCAGCTACTGCTGCAGAGAGCAACGAGGGTACAGGTGGGTTCACACAGTCAAAACTCATACAGAATGGCCAAGATTTTGCAAGGCTCCAACACACAGAGCTTTCCCCTTCCAGCAGGCTGAGAAGACAGTATCATGAGGGACCAGGAGAACACTCCTGAAGTACTCCTGCACTTTATCCTAGCTCTTGGGACTCATTTGTGTAGTGTCAGCCCCACCACCAAAAACTTTCAATCCCATTTCTTGATCCTATTCTCTGTCCTCCACCCAAAGTCTGCCTACTTCAATGCTACCCCATATCCTCAGCAAACAGCTCTGCTCTCTTTTTCTAAATTGCTTCCACTGGGCCTGCTACATTCCCTCTTTGGAAGAAAAAAACAAGGATAGTGTAGGGAGGGGCTAGCAGTGTGGTAATCTCCATTTAATTAACTTAGAGGTGTAGCACACCTACTTGCATGCAGAATGTATCCGGAGGTATTCATTCTTTGTTCTTACTAAAGGTCTATAGAACAATTTGTAAGAGTCAGGGCATCAGATCTGAAGTCCTGGTGTGATTCCAGCAAGATAATGCATTCACCATTTCCAGTCTCAACCTGCTACTCAGGGTTGCAATGTGAATGCTAACAAGATAATGTGCTCCACCCCACAGCTGCCAGATAAGACACAGATACTAAAGAATCCCCAAGACTTGTAAGACACAAGGAAGAAGTTATTACAGCATCTGATGGCTACAGGGCTGGATCAAACAGAGTCCTCTAATTTGACCCTCACTGACAACCATTATGCAGCCTGCCAGTGTCTCCAAGAGCCTCTCTCAAATCTGCTCTGTAGAGTCAGACCTGAAATGCAGGAGTCTCCAGCCATCCCCAGCCCAGCAGTCTAAGCTCTCCCAGCGACAGCCCCATGGCCTCTGGTAACCCCGGGGTTTGCTAATGCGAGGTTCGTCCACCCTTCTGCCATCCCCATGGAAACAGAGTGTGAGGTTATAAACAGGGGATTAGCACCTCCAAGTGCCCGGCACAGAGCAGGAGGTGCCTGCAGGCTTTCCCTTGGCCCACCAAAGGCCAGGGGCCATTCAGGTTGGGGAGGGGGAGGAAACTCGGTGTCACAGGAAGGGCAGGCAGAGGGCAAATGGCTGACAGGAGGAAACTGGGATGGGGCAGAAGGTAACAGACCTGTGATGGGCCCCTGCTGGCTGCTCAGCCCCCCCTCCCCGTTCATTACTGCTATCACTGCCTCGGCACCCTCCTGCTCTTGGGGGCTAAAAAGGCTGAGAGAAGGCACTGCTCAGCCTGGAGAAAAGGTTCAGTGAGGTCTTACCAATGTTTGTAAGTACCTGAAGGGAGGGTATAAAGAAGAGAGGGGTGGGCTCTCCCCAGTCACATTGCTTCTTGTCCTGTCACTGGTGCTCAGTGACAGGACAAGAGGCAATGGGCACAAATCAAAAAAGAAATTCTGTCTGAATGTAAGAGAACACTGTCTTGTGTGAGGCTGGTTCTCTGGAACAAGCTGCCCTCAGAAGAATCTGGGGAAGGTCTATCCTTGGATATACTTAAAACCTGGCTGAACATAGCTCTGAGTAAGCTGCTCTAGGTGACTGCTTAAGTGGGGAGCTTGGACTAGACAATCTTCAGAGGCCTGTTCCAACCTCAGCTACTCTGTGGTGCTGTGACTCCATCTGTGGCATCCTCCTGTGACTGCCTTACTGATTGGTAGCAATGAGGAGGTGAGCACAGCTGAGGAAGGGCAGGCAGACTAACATGTGTGGCACTTTTAATCTTGTGTGAATAAATGGCTCACATGAGATATGACTTGTCCTTAAAAGACTGCCAAGAGAATATTGTGACAGATCCTCTCCAAAATGCTGAATACTCTTTATGAACCCTGCTGCCTGAGGCATTTCTCACCCAGTTGTAAGGAACTGCTTTTCCCCTTCCAATTTACTCCTGAAAAAGAGAAGTGTGGAAAGACAAGACTATTCATTCACCTGTTCAGCTTGGGTTTCTTGGGAATATGCCCTTCAGGAAGTGGAGGCCTGTGGTCTGGCAACAAACCTGAAACAGAAAAAGATGTGAGAATATTTTGCAGTGTCTCTTTGCTTCTATTGCATTACACCTCATAAGCCCGGCAACCCAGGTCACTACTGGGACAGCACAACAAAAGCTCAAGTACAGTAGAAAGGGTATTTTATCTTCAGTCACTGCTGAACCTGTACCCCAACTAGAGAAGCTGCAAAGTTGTGCTGGGTATAGGGAGGAGATACACACCAAAGACTGTCACTTGGGCTCATCACAAAGGCTTTTACAGAGAACACAGGGCACTGGTGTCCAATCAGATTCCATCTCCAGGATGGAAAATCTGACTATTAAAATTCTCAGTCCATTTAACTTGGATACAACTCAGGTAGCAGGCATAAAGATCAGCACAATACCCTTGACTGCGTCAACCAGGGTCCCGCTCGCAGGGAAAAGTAAAAAAGTCACCACATGGCAGATGGCAGAGTTGCATGTTACTAATGGGGTAGGTCAAGCTTAGGTAAACCAAGTAATTTCAGACGCAGGTGTTTAATCATTAGTTACTGGAGACTGAGCCACTTCCCAGATCTTTCTGCAACGCTCGTCTCATCCACAAGGATAAATGTCTGCTGTCAAGGCAGGAGTCAGGACACAGAGAAAGGAGAACAAGTAGTCTCTGTTCCATCACCCTGTCCCAGCACCTGGACTGTAACGAGTTTGCTGGGTGACCGGACAATGACATCGCACTGAGCTATAACCAGCTGGGCAGGAGACCCCTCTCAAGCAGTTGAGTAGGTACCCTACAGTCAGGGGTTCTCTCTGGCAGAGCTGTGTACCTGCACGGTGAGCCATCTGCACACAGACAGCAATCTTCCTGTGCTCCTCCAAACAGAGGCCTGTGACCCTTCGTGGCAGCATCCCTCCATCTGAACGGATAAACTGACTCAGCAGCAAGACATCCTGAGGGAGAGAGAAGGGCAAAACCATCAGTGCCCCAGCTACCTTCACTGCTGTGACTTCAGGTGTTGTGCTGAGCCTTGTGTTGTGTACAGAACTCAGAACAATGTAAAACAAAACAATGATTCCTCCCTACGTATTTTGTCTGCAGCTTGACAACAAGTGGCTTTTGCTTGCTGTCACTGCCTGCCAGCTTAGCTTAGTAAGGTCACTCAGATGGTTTGAGTCTTCCTCTGACTTCACTAGTGTAAACACATGATGTCAGCTGCAATCCCTGCTCCTTCACTGTTTCACTACTTGCTCCAAGATTCTTGCTAAGATAATGTGTCCTAGGTACTCAGGCAGAGTTACACAAGACCTACAGATGGATATTGTTTACACAACTTGAAATGCCATCACAGCTGCTGTCCTAAAGTTCACAGATATGTTAGATCACCTCTGACCCCCTCCTTGTTCCCTCAGAGCAGGACTGTTCTCCGCTATCTACTCCTCAAACTTTTATCTAATTTCCCATGATGGAGCTTCCCTCAGGTCTCTCTGGAGGGGTGGAGAACAGGGAAATGGTCCAAGATCTTGCATGAGGAAGCTTTATGTAAGAAAAGAATATGTGCTGATGAGTAAGGACTAATAGGATAAATTGCTGCACTCAGTCCTTCAAGTGTGTGTGCATTAGGTGGGGCTGTGACAGTCATGGTGGCTGAAAGGAGCACTTGAAGCATGCTGAGGGCTTGTTTGTGATTCAAGAATCATTTAGACTACACTGCTGTTGACCTTTACAATTAAAAACTCCAGAAATGTAAAGCAGCCCTTTTAATAAAAACAAAATTAAAGGGATCTCTAGGATCAGATAGTATCACAGGGCTGGAATGACAAATTTTTAAACACAGCAGCAACAGCTGTTGCACAAGTGTCCCATTAACTGTACACAGTACAAGAGCCCAGGATTCAGATCCATGCTCTCCATTTCCACACACACCACCAGTGCAAAGATAACCCTCAGACCAATATAAGCAGGCATCCTTGACATCCTGACATCAGCATAAGTTGGCCTAAAGGGCCTCCAGAGACTTTGCACTTGTTTTTTCCCCTTCTGTTGACAGCCTTTTTGCTGGTTGAGTTTACTTCTCCATGGCTCTTGTACGTGTGTCCCTAGTTGAGGCAGCAGGACCATGCAGAGGCTGCCTGCAGGCTGAGGGGACCTGCCAGTGAGTCTCCAGACACTGGGAGCTCAAACCAGGCATGGCAGAATTTTGCACCCCCCAGCCAGGGCAACAGGCAAGAACAAAGAGTACTTGTTACTTTTCATGTTGGGTGACCCTGACTGCCTGTTCACAGATTCACAGACCTGCTCCTACCCCCCCATCCTTGCTCTTTTACAAAGAGCTCCCTGGAGCATTCCTACCTTCATTTACTGGCCTTGCAAAAGCAAATAATCACAAGTGAATATAAAGTGAGTATTCAGAAATCTAACTAACTAGGAATTACTCACCCACATCCAGTGCACAAGACCAGCTCAGCTGTCAAGGGGCCGCTGGAATTTAGGATCCCCTTCTGTCACTGTCACAGAATCTTAGAATGGTTTGGGTTGGAAGGGACCTTAAAGATTATTGTTCATCCTCTCCCTAGCCCTGCTGGCCACTCTCTGTTTGATGCAGCTCAGGACAGAATTGGGTTTCTGGCCTGTGATACACATTGCTGGGTCATGTCCAGCCTCTCATCCACCCCCAAGTCCTTCTCCCCATCCTGTCTTGATACTGGGGGCTGCACTGACCCAGGTGCAGCACTTTGCACATGTTCTTGCTAAGCTTCACGAAATTCCCACAGGCCCGCTTCTTGAACTTGTCCAGGTTCCTCTGGATGGCATCCTACCCCGCAGGTGTGTCATCTGCAAACCTGACAAAGGTTCAATCCCTTTGCCTATGTCATTAATGAAGGTACTAAATAGAACTGGTCCCCACTAAGAACCTCTGACGTACACCACTTGTAACTGATGTCTACCAGACCCTGAGCAGTTGACCACTACTCTCTGGATGTGACTATCCAACCAACTCCTTATGCATCTAACAGTCCAGCCATTGAGTCTATCTCTCTCCAATTTAAAAAAAAAGATATTGTGGGGACCGTCTCAAAGGCTTTACAGAAGTCCAGATAAATGACATCTGCAGCCCTTCCCTTGTCTACTGATGGAGTCACTCCATCATTGGAGGCGCCTGGGTTTGTCAGGCAGGACTTGCCCTTGGTGAAGCCTTGTTGGCTGCATCAAATCTTCTCCATGTCATCTCTGTGCCTTAGCACAGCTTCAAAAGGGATGTTCCATGATCTTCCTAGGCACAGAGGTGAGGCTGATAGATCAGTAGTCCTCAGGTTCCTCCCTTCTATCCTTATTAAAAATGGATTCCAGTCACCTGGGACAAAATGTAGGTTACAAGTGTTATACACAAAATGTCGAGGGTTTTTATGTGTTTGGGGGTTTTGTGGTTTGTTTTTGTCCTTCCCACCCCCCACCCACAATCAATACCATCCTCACTAATATCATCATGACATGCAGTTTCCCCCTTCCCATAACTGGCTTTCCTTCTGCAGCCACTTGTCTACAGTGAACACATTGAGACTGAATTTCAGATCCAGCTCCTTTGAAAACATGGCATGTCATGTATGCCCACTGACATTTAGACACTGACTTTAATGTCTCCCTAATACAAAATGACTTATCAGGCACCCTACAGAATGATGCTGTATCCAAAGAACACGAAAAGCCCAGCTGAGCAACTAGCAGCATGTTCCTGGGAGGCCATCACTGGTTAAAAGGGAAGAGTGTCCCTCAGCCCAGCTAAAACATGGCCCTGCCAAGGAGAACCAGGGGACCAGATGGTGCCAGCTGCGCTGGTAGAAACTGGATAGAGGCCAACCAAACAGTCCAAGGGCACTGACTTTTGACCACTCCTGAAATACACTGGATGGGATTCAGGAAACTAGAGCAAGACTCCATCCCCCTTTTTCCTCTTCTTTAGCTGTCTGGATCTTCTAATCACCAACAGCTCAATTTGCCATTTAGCACATAACACTTCCCTCAGTGAAAAAGGGCTGTTCAGCTCCAAGTGCCTAGAAAGAGGCAAGTCTTGCTACTAGTCTGCTGGATTGCTCTGTGGAGAAGAGGAAGAAGAGAGCTGATGGCAAGTTTGAGGCACTTTAGTCTTTGCAGCCATGAAAGTCTTAAGTAGGCCACACACTCTTGTGAAGGGTGTGTGTGTGGTCCAAGTGATTTCTCATATTACCACCACACCTCATGGAGTCACAGGCTTGTTATCAAGTGTTTCCATGCAAAGGGGGGTGGTGGGAAACAAATGGAGATAATATTTTTTTTTCTCCCTGTGGGAAAAAAAATCAAGAAAATCTGTTCTCTGTTATCATCTCTGACCAACAGTGTCACCAACTGACCAACACCCTGGTGCGGCAGTCATTTCTTGACTGAAATCATCAGTCAAGTCCCAGCTGCTACAGCTCCAAATTACAGTCACGCTGCTTGGCTTAAAATGCTGCACACTTGACCAAAGGTTTGTCCGTTTCTGAAGATTCCCCACAGTCAACAGGCCAGGTGCCTCTCCCAGAGCATTCACACAGATGTATCTTACCACTGGGAGAAGGCAGACAGGTACAGCCAACTTCATGGGGCAGCTGTGGGAAGTGAACAAGTACGTGGAGCGGTCAAATTAAAAAATATGTCTGGCAAGTTCTCATGGTACCGTCATGTTCCATGAAATTCACATTCTGTGCTAGTGGACAGCCAAGCCTGTAACTGCGGATTTGCTTTAATCACTGGACAGCTCCCATGAGGCTGGACCCACATTCCCACCCCTGTAATCTGCAGCATTTGATGAAAACAACTTGGACTGAATTAATCTAGGGCTAATAGGCAAAGCTTGCAGTTCGGTTTCCCCTGACTGTTGCCAAAGCAAGATGACATATTTACTGCCTACTCAAACTAATGATGTTTGAAGTGGATAAGGGGGGGAAACGAAAAACAAGTTTAGCCTCCACTTCTAAAAGGGCTGGACAAACTTGCTAGATGGAGCACTGTATACTGCACATTCTTGTGAATAGATGGTAACCAAAATGCAGAGGCACCTGCATCTTAATGTCTGCAGGCACTTTGAAAAGCGAGATCCTTGACTGACATGTGATTCATTAAAACTTTGATTTACTACAAGAACAGTTCTATCTGTGCAGCCGAATTACTACTGGGCTGTATCAGACAAGTCTGCCTGTCATTATTTCCAGTTATACAAGAGTCTAGTTTTTTTTTTGTTTTTCCTTTCTCCCTTACTCCTGGGAGCTGTACACCATTCTCCACGCATTTTGTAACAGAATTGAGGGTTTCAATCCAGTTGCCTCTATACAATGACTAAAATAATTTATCTCCGATGGATATGAAAAAACATCAACTGAGATCTCAGTTTCGCTGGACAGACAGACACACGCAGACCACAAACTGTGGGAATTTATATCTTAAGCTCTGTTATCCTGAGCCACAGCAGAGGATCAGGATTGAACTGGCAAAGACAACTGCAGCCCTCCACAACACAGCTGAGGCAGGTTGGAATCATGACCTGCTAGTGCTCACAATGCCTGTTCAGTTGATTAATGACTTTGGAGACACTGGTCCCCCAGTTCTCTGACAGCCAGAGTAACTCATTATGCCACTACTTTAGACTGTGCTAGTTGCACATGACAAAAGGAAAGTCCTGTGAGGTCATATTACTCAACTCCCTCAGGGGCTAATTCAACACTTCCCTTTTCATAGTGCCTCATTCAGTCCAATTACAAGCGTCCCAAGCAAAAAAGCTCACGCTTTCCCTTCTGTGCAACCGACTGATCTCAGCTTATCAATCTCAAAGGAACCACCATCTATTCCAATCTCTCACCAAGCTCAGCTTATAGGTTACGCTGTATGAACTAGGCTATATCTTTAACAAAAATAGCTGCTCTCAATTTACAGACGTTTAGGACAATTAACCATCAGTGAGAAAACTGTCCCACTGTTAAATTGCCCACAGAGTTAAATGCCTGCACTTTGGTACTTACGCATCTCAAGATTCTGCTGCTCATCATGGCAACAACAAAGAATAAAATAGTAGAGAGTGCTTTAGTGTAGGAAAGGGAGATTTTTATTCACCTTAACATTTAAAATGCTGAAAATCTGTGACTGGTACAAAGCATTCAAAAACATAAGGGATTTACACAGCCAGAGAAGTGGTATACTCCAGAACTCAAACTTCTCCTAGTTCTTATCGGCTCCACAGAGGGAAGCTTCTAAATATGAGGTAAGAAACTTCTACAATTCCAAAATAGCAGTTCACACTGCTCTCTTAAGCTTTTTGTCCAGAAGGAGTATTGGATATATTGGATATATCCACTGATGCACATGCATTCAAAATCTATGTGACACCTGGGACAGACACGTTCCTAGCATCCTAGCAATCATGGTCTCTCAGCACCACAATTTCTCAGAAATGATCTTAGCAATGATTCTCAAGACTGGCTACAGAATCTCTCTTCACATTTAGTTTTCTTTGCCTCCTTACTGAAATCAGGATCTAAGAATCAAAGTGAAGTGTGGAAGAAAACTCGTAACTTAGTTCACTCTACAAACACATGTAAAACTCATGGTTCACACTGTCTGTTGTGACCAATTTCTAATCCTTGAACTCAGACTCTACAGAATCACATTGTCTAAAACTTCTTTGGTTCTTGATGGATTTACCTCTCCAGATACTCAGTGGAGTCTTCTACCACACATGGCAGTAGGAACTGAGTCTATCTAAGTCTATATATAAATTTCCAAGATGTAATCCACTGCCATAACTTATTTCATCCATGAACATCAGTTTATAGTTTCTCAAGGGTTGTTAATGTGTGACTCATGGAATGCTGTCCGTAAATCTCTAGAATTACCCAGTTTAATGATGCTGTTTACTTCTTGCATTTAGAAGTCACATAAAATGATATGAACCTTAAAAAAGTATTTTCCAGAGCAAGTAGCTAGTTGGTTTTGATCACCACACAATTCAGCAACCATGAAAAAAGAATTGCAAGGAATCTCTGCATTTGAACATGTGCAACACAAAACAGACACGATCCGGTTTTGTAGTACTTTAGAAACCTTAATGGTATTTGTCATTTCACCAAATTTATTATAATCTGCAAATTCATTGTATTTCCAGGTTTCACATGCCGTTGAGAAACTAGGTCAGAAAACACTAAATACTCCTCTGCCTCCAGCTTATTTCACTGTTTAATATAGCACCCAGCCTGAGTAAGCATTACTGACAACACTGGATTCTAAATTCCTCCATTTCTGCAACACATGCTTTGAAAGACACTAAACATATTTCATTTACACCTCACATCTGTTGTTTCACTGGTCTGGAGTAACTGCAAGTATTTTGTCTGGTACTACTGCTGTACTCATATTCTTCATAATTCATGAGTCTTAATTAGTCCTATCCAACAGGCTATTTGCTTTTACTCCTAGCTAACACCTTTTATTTGGACTTTGCAACATTTTGTTTACCAGTTGGTAATCATCAGCATCATTCTCCTTCCTCTCTTATCTACTTAGTATTTCACTTGCCATTTTCAAACCATTTGGTGATTCTCTAGGATTTTTTTTTTGTGGTTTAAAAAAATACTGTGAGTGAAGTAATGTATTTGTTATTTAATTCTTTCAAGACGTTGAGGTAACATACAATCCAGGTCTGCTGGTCTGTACCTAATTCAATGCTTAAATTATTTCTGTATTTGTTTTTTTCCTGTTGTTTTACATTTGTGGATTGCTATCAACATAGAGATATTAAAACATAAATTTTCCTTTGCCTGTGTGCACTACGAGTACACACAAGCAGCTCAGTCATTTTGCAACCAGTGTGGCTTTCAGTCCCCTTCTCCTCTCATTAATGGCCTTTCTCACAAACATTTTTTTTTCCCCGATGTATTTGTATCCCCCTCTCTAATCCTATTGACATTAGCTTATTCTGAGTTTTCTGTTGCCTTATCTTAGTAACAGCATGTTCCTGTCTGGTTTTCTTCTTTTCTAATTCCAGTGCTGGGTTTTGAGCATGCAAGGGGGGAACTTAGTCCTTTTGTAAACTCTGTGTTTGCATGACCTCTTGTAAAGTTACATTCTGCATCTGCTATATCACGCTTCTCATTCTGAAGTGTTCGTGACTGTTGTGCTTTTGTTTTACAAAGGACACAGGATTTCCTTCCCATAGTCTAGGTTTCGTGTTAGTTATCCCCTCATTAGTTAATAAACTTCTCAGTAGCATTTCCTGCAAAATGCTTGAATAAAACCTGTTTTTTCTTTTGCAAGGTAAGTAAAAATGTGTGTTCTCCTTCATACTCAAAAACAGTTTTACAAGCTGTATGAAACAGTTATTAATTTAGTGGACAATGACAAATGAGAAGTGTATTGCTTGAAATGTAGTGCTTGAAGTCATATAATTGACTTAGTCAAGTCTTCTGGCCTCTCTGGAGCTAGGTCTGTATCCACTGACTAAATGCTACATTCCTGTTCTGATTCTCTGGGAAGTGCAATGGTGAAAGGCAGCTGGGCACAGAAGAGCTACATGGCTTTTTCAGATCAGATGGCCATATGAGTAATTCCAAATCTCCTATTTGATACAAGCTCATCCTTTTTCCCAGAACACCATCAGCCAAGGCAAACAAGTACTGTGCACGAGACTCTTGCTGCACCCAAGAGAAGCAGAGCTGGAGTTCAGTATTTTTCCTACACCCAGGAAAAGACAAGAGGGGGAGGTTGTGGGGTACGTAGATCTGAGAGCAATACTTGTCTAGCAGTGAGGATTGGGGGAACTCCTTCATCAAACTTACCACATAATCGTACTTATGCTTCAGGTTCCAGCGACAGATGGGACACTGGCCAGAGGGGTTTGGGGGAGGTGGTGCTTCAGCATCCTCTATAATTCTCCCTTCAATCTAGGAAACAAATTCAAACCATCAGGCGCAGCTTACAGCTCTACCCACACCTGTGACTCAAGGAACACTTTTCATCAAGTCCTCAGTACATTGACCAGTTCTGTGCAGATGTAAGGGGAACAGAATCTGCATCATTCAACTCACTCTCACACAGATACAACAAGCCCTTTGGTATGCTTATGCCACAGACTATGGGGAGAAGGACAAATTCAAAGGGCATAGAAAACCCTTTGGCAAGTTCTTGTGTACATTTTTCTAAATGTAAACAAGTTGACAGTCAGTATGAAGTTCTCATATTCACCTGAATTCCATTTATTGCAGTACTCTTTTGAACCACCAAGCCTTGAAAGTGTAGAGGCCCTTTAACCAAAATCCTTAAAATGACGTTTTTTCTGGGAATATGAGCATGTCACAGAATAGCAGATGCATGTTATAGTTGAAAACATGCAGGGGTTTGCTGGATTATAAATCACCAGCAAGGAAAACTCAGAAAAATTTCAATTTAAAAAAGGATAGTTAGGAAATGTCTGTGGGGCTTGCAGATTCATTTTATAATACCAATATTTTATCCAGTTTAATTCTCTGAACAATTCTTTTACGAGATTATAAAATTATCTTTTCTACATCACTATAAAGTGAATACTCAAATCTTCTGACAGGCAACATGCAAAGAGATGTATGAGGTATGTAAAGGAAGAACCTGACTAATTGTAGATGTGTTAGAAATACAAAGTCTATCTACATGTGCACTTGTCTTTTTTTTCTTTTTTGAGAACCTAGTAATGGAAGCAAGATCTATCTCAAATTGCACCCTAATAAACGGAAGAGACAATAAAACTAAGCTTTTTTTTCTTCTCCAAGATATTTTGGAGTTTTCTCTAGTCAAATTAAGATTAAAAGCATATTCTGAACACCAACTGTCAGCCTCACAGAGTGCAAGCACCAGAGTTTGAAAAGAAAAACTGGGTGGAATGCAAGGTTACTTTTAAAAACCATCAGGTTCTGTGCCTGAAAGCCTGGGAAAAGAAAAGCATGACCTTTCCTGTAAGTGGGCACAGATAACTGGCATCCAGCTGAACTCACAGGACTATTTTATACACCAGATTTTGGCCTTTCTGATGATAAAATGGAAACAGGTAAGAGTTTAAGCATCTCAGTACCTCAGACAGAATTGTCAATTTTTAAGAAAGATTCCTCCCCCCACAAGTACAACAGCCAGTTTTACAAAAACAAATACTTAACTATGAATACAAGATGTAGGCCAGTATCTAATTTTCTATTAATCAGTAAAGTTATTTTCAGGGAAGCCAGTCTTGATTCTTGCCAGTCTGGCTTCAGACTGTACTATGACTGTAATTCCATCTTGGAAACAAATAAAGATTCAGAATGCTATGTCAACATCAGTTTTTCTTGAGATAAATTTCAGTATACAAGTTTTGGCAATTATTTCCCAACTGCTGAGGACATCAATACTGTTGATCCACTCAGTTTCTATTTTTCTGTTAAACAACTAAGAGGGAGTGTAGGGGCTCTACACTCAGTATGCTGACAAATCTGTATTTCTTTGGGATTTATTAATTGGTTCACATCAAACACTTCCTTCAATACTGATTAAAAATGACAACACAGAAAGATGAACAGGGAAAGATGGATTCAGTGAAGACATGTAGAATTGGCAGGATAAATGGAGTCACCAATGGATACACTGAGAAGCACATCAGCCCTTTGGTTTGTCAATTTACACCATTTCTGACAACATTTTCCTCATCTAGGGGCACTGATGGATTCCAGACTGATGCTAGGATATTACACAGCAAATATATCCAGATCTCCAGAAAGAGTTATTTTCATAAAGGGCTCTGCTAATGTAATGCTTACTTTTTCTACTTCAAGCCTCAGTTTATGTTTTGGACTTTTGAGAATGTAATTTACATCCCCTTTGAAACTGATTGCAAAATACGGCAATCCACTGACTGTGTTTTGTTGGTGTGCACACTCCCCTCTTGTTTCAGTTAAAACAACTTCAGATCACACTTGTAGACTCTTCAGGTTTCTGGGCAAAGACTAATAGTTTGGCACTTGAAGGCAAGAAACAGATATTTTCCATCATACCTACTATCACACCTTAAACTTATATTTTGTTGGTAGTCTTATGACGTCTTGCTAACTGCCATATATTTTTGATATGTAACATCAAATAGAATAAGTTATCTGGAGGTTTCAGAGATGACAATGTCTGCTTACACAAATACAGCAAAACTTTCAACAAAACATATTTCTGACAAAAATACTTAAGTTTCAAAGGCATGAACAAGAAGGTTTTTTGTTTCATTAGCAAGCAAAATAGTCCATCCCCTTATTATTTATGTATATATAGATTAACATTTAAATGCACTCTTTTCTAGCTATTCCCAAATTCCTCCTTAACTCTCCTCATCTTATACATTATATATATCTCTGTGTTATCTCTCACCAGCCAAGGCATATAGTGCCACTGCCATATGCAATGTGAGCAGACTAATGCAATCTCCTTTCCCCTGCAGTAATTTCAGTGCTTCTAAAAAATGACAATTCCCTTGATAAAAGTATAACAGATTAGATGGTGCTAACTAGGCAAAAAAATCTGATTTTACTGCTTTAATCTTTTCCTTTGTGTCTTAAACTGTAGCTAAGAAAATGTTCTTCTTTATCAGTTACTTCAGGACTTGTTTCAGGAGCAGTTTTCCTTTAATATTTAAGGTCTTCCTTTGAAAACACCCCTTTCAATTAATTTTATTTTTTACCACTGTGTTATAAGACAGAAGCTTTGCACCACCTGAGGCCAGTATGGCACACACTGCGGTTAATAAACACAACACAGATCAAAGGCATGAGATGTGTGTGGCTTGTGGGCGGTACAGACGACTCCTGCAGTGCCACATCGAACTGCCACCGCAGCATGAAGTGACAAAGCCACTGGCAATCCTCCGCTGTGCCTGTCCACACTCATGACGATGCCAAATGTCACCAGTTAGGGAAAAGAAGCCGTCCGAAGAATGGCCTCTGGTGTTGTAGATCCTGAATGCCGCTGGTCAGGGATCGCGACTGTCGCCGGGCAGCGGCGGGGGTTTGGTGCTCCTGACTGGCTCTGACCGGAGGCACCTGTCACCAGCAACAGGGTGACGATCCTGTCCTTCAGCAGCCGAACCCACCATTGCTCACCTGCATTCGCTAGGAGCTCCTACCTTGGCTCTGCCTTCAACACCCTGAGAGCTCTTTCAAGTAGTAAAGCGTCCCCTTTTTTTCCCTTACTTGTTGTGGGGTAGGGCACGGACACACACGTGGCTGAAGGTGGGAGAAGCCACGGCAAAGGCAGAGCTACCAAGGAAAAGGGACTTACTGTGGTCGTGTTGCCTTCAGTCACCTCCACGACTGCAACAGAAAAAAAGAGACGGGAACCCAGTATGAGACCCATAAAGCTGAGAAAAGTAGCATTTTGGGGGGTGGGGGGAGAGGGCGAATTGAAGTGACCGCGACCATCTCTCCGAGACAGCGGCGAGGCAGCGGGGCGCGGGGCCGTGCAGAGCCCGCTCCGGACTCACCCTCGCGGAGGGCTCGGGCCGGCGGCGCGGCCCAGCGGCTCCCCAGGAGCCCAGAGAAGATCCGCCGCAGCCCCCCGCGCAGCAGGCTGGGCGCCGCCATCTTGCCGGGGGCGGTGCTGCCGTCACGGCGCTTCCGCCGGCGGGGGCGGCGCTGCCGCCGCCATTTCGGGGCGCGTCCCCCCGCCCCGGCGCTCCGGGGCAGGGCGCGGCGGCGTCTGTAGTGTCTTATCCGCGGGCTGGTCCTCCTCATTGTTTTCGTTTGTTTCTTTTAAGTTTAGTGTGGTTGGTACTGGGTTTGGGTTTCCCTGGTTTTGTTTTGTTTTGTTTGTTTGTTTATTTGGGGGTTTGTTTTTGTTTTGTTTGTTGGTTTGTTTGGGGGCTTGAGTGTTTTGGCGGTCGTATCAGCTTGGGATCACAGCATCACAGATTCGGCTAGGTTGGAAAAGACCTCTGAGGTCCATCGAGTCCAAGCCGTGACTGAACACCACCATGGCGATTAGACCGTGTCACTGAGTGCCTCATCCAGTCTTCCCTTGAACGCCTCCAGGGACGGTGACTCCACCACCTCCCCGGGTGGCACATTCCGATGTCGAATGACCCTTTCTGATGTCCAACCTGAACCTCTCCTGTCGCAGCCTGGGGCTGTGTCCTGTTGTCCTGGCACTGGTTTCTGGGGAGAAGAGGCCGATCCCCGCCTGGCTACACCCTCCTTTCGGAAGTTGTAGAGAGCCGTAAGGTCTCCCCTGAGCTTCCTCCAGCCTAAACACCCTCAGCTCCCTCAGCCATTCCTTATAGGACTTGAGCTCCAGACCCTTCCCCAGCTCTGCTGCTCTTCTCTCGACACACTCCAGCCCCTCAATGTCTTTCTTGCAGTGAGGGGCCCAGAACTGGACACAGCACTCGAGCTGGCCTTGCCAGTGCTGAGTAAAGGGGGACAATCACTGCCCTGGTCCTGCTGACTGGCCATGTATTGCTGATACAGTCCAGGATGCCATCAGCCTCCTTGGCCACCTAGCTCATGTTTAGGAGGATGGAGGTAAATCTAGAGGTAGTGGTGCCTTTGTGTTGTAGAGGCCTGAGCTACACTCCTGCCATAGCCCCTGAATCGCGTAGCTCTCCAGTGGGGGAAGGCTGAGAGGTAGTTTTACTTCAACTAGATGGCTCCTCTGTTTGGATGGGCTCTGGAGTGCCTCCCGCATCCAGGTTTCAAGCTAGCTGTGGGCTTGCTTTTGTTTCAAATCACCATTGCGACATCTGTATGTTCCAGGGATCTTGAGGTTCCTGCCTGTTCCTGCAGTACTTTGTGCATTTCATCAGGTGACAATTTGAAGCAGTGTGTTGCCAGGCTGTAACTCTTTTAAACAGTCAGTCTAGTTTAAACACTTTCCATTTTTATTATAATATTGCTTGCCTTTGACAATTTGAAGGGTGCTAAGAGATTACTTTTCCCATCATGTTTCTTAGCATATGTCATCGCTTGACTTCTTACACCTGCCTTTGGTGGAAGGTAGCCTAGAGATGCTTGCTCAGACCCACATAGTCCACTGGGATTTCAGATACCAACAGTTTGTCTGAGATGGTAATGCTGCATCATCGTGAAGAGCATACTTGAGTTGAACTGTACTTGAGAGCAAAGGTCATTCATGGAGTTTCTCCAAGTGCGTGTTTGTTTTCTGTCATTTCAACTCTTTAAAAAAATCCAGAAAGTGAAAACTAACAGAGTGAATTAAAATCACTTGTGACTCATGCACACTGATGGGCATTCATGCTATTCTGTTTCATCAGTGGTCAACAGTGCTCATCCAAGATGTTCTGCATGTTTTTCTGAGTTTGTATCTAAAATGTGGTGCAAAATGTAAACTGCAACATAAATGTAAAATTTATTGTAAGGTATAATTTGATCTTCCTGTCACAGGAGGCCCTTCCATCTCCTTCCTCTTGTGTGTTACACTTGCATCTTGTTACAGTCTACTTTGCAAATCTCTTTCTGTTGCAGGTCTAAGCTCTCAACTCTGGGACTTTCCAAAGAAGTGGGAATGAAGGCAGGGCTTCTGTCCAGACTCTTGTGCTTTATGCCAAGCAGTGAAAGCGGGGCCATCCCATTTATTCAGAGAACAAATTGAGTAAGAATGCTTGCCGGAAGAGACCTCTTCCTCTCTCACTGCTTTATGCTATACAATGATTTCTAGAAGCGGAGCGATTTTCAACTTGTCCAAAAGCTTAAACATAAGAGCCAAACAAAATATTTACTGCCATCCAGTCTGGGAATTATTTCCTTATGAGGAGAAGGAACATTGCTGGGCGCAGTGGTGTAGTGAAGTCACAATTTTATGAGTTGGTTGTTGGGTTTTTTTCTTTATAAAGTGAGTTTTATCCTAGGGCAAGAAACAACCTAACAGAAGAGTTTTTTCAATGACTTAAAATAAATGTGATTTCTTCTGTTGGCTTTGTTGCCTCTTGTGATTGGGAAAACTTAAAGGATGGCTCTCTTTATGGGATGGAAATCAACAGTTCATAAGCACGGTGCTGGCTCACCATGGTAAAGTTAAGTAAGACAGAGGATTAGTGGCTGTTCAGAAATTTCTCCATGTCATGGGACTTTTGAAGCAGAAACTTAAGCAGCAGTGTGGCTTTTGGTCAACAGAAAGAGACCAGCAACCTGGTGATAGTTCAAATGCATTAAGTGCTCCACTTGCTTGCCTCACCTTCAAACAAATGCAGTCTCTAAAGGAGTTTAAGTGACAAATAATTTAGTGCAAAGAAGGAAAATTGTTGCATTCTTAAAAACCTGCTTGCTTGTCTTGAGCAGTTTGTCTCCTGAGATTTTTTTTTTGTCTTGTGAATATTTCTACAACTGTTAGTAGTGCAGACCATCGAGTCCCAAGGAGAAAAACAAAGCATGTGCCAATTTGAGTTGAAGCCCATAATCTATTTCCAAATTTGGAAATTTGACATATTTCTGATTTCTTGCAGATAATTTTTGAATGTGTTTATTTCATCAAGCCCTTGTGTTCAGGGAAGAAGAAATATAGTCCTGAATACTATGTCCCTGTACATGAGAGAAAAGAAAGTGATTTTCTTTCTGTAAGCTGGTTCAGCCGTGGTCTGTGATTTGTCAGCACTGTGGTGGGTCATCCAGTTTAGATAGAACTGGACGTTTCCAAGGAGCAGAACAGGATGTCACTGGCCGTTGAAGAATTAGTCCTTTTCCTTTTGAATAAAAATTAAACCTGTGCTCCCAAATGTGGGTCTGATCAGGAGCAAAGAAGTACCTTATTTTAGTTGAGAAACTTATGCCCTAACTGCTCATGGCCTCCAGAGATTTTATAGGACTGTTCTCAAAAAAATTGTATTCTCTTGTTTGAACTGCTTTGAGATTACACATTGTAGATGTTCAGTAAGGCTCCATTTTTCTTTTCATGCCAATTTGTGTTATGTTCCTGTCTGAAAATGGACTATGTTTTGTTATTTTTCTTGTTTCTTGCAATGTATTAGTGTATCTGCTTCCATCTACAAAGAAACTTTTCTGGTCCTGTGAGCCTTTTCTGGTCTGCTGGATGTTAATGGATGACATGTATATTTGCTCCAGAGCCTTACCCATGCAAATAGCTTCTGAAGGCCGAGGCTGTTCCAACCAAACATGATTAAAAGTCATAGGAATCAAGATGGAAAAAGCTATTAGGTCAAGTAGTTCCCACAGGCACCCCCAGGACCAGTGCAGGTTTGTTCCAATGGTACATTCTTGGTGCTTTCCAGAAGGGGTCAGTGCAGGTCAGCTCTCTCTTTGCATCCAACAGCCCTTCCCCCTTCTTCAAAAATTAGGAAACCTGAATCTGGTTACAAGTAGGTTGCAAAACGTCTAGAATTCATGTTAAAGTCTATAATTTGATGTTGGGTGATCAAAAGCAGAAGAAATGTGTTCAAATCCAACAATTAATTGTCCAAGATTTTAAGTGAGGAAAATTAGTGAGCTCTTCAAAATTACTTGTTAGACATGTACATACATTACATATGTTACAGATCCTAAGAAACTGTTCTGGCGATACTTGGCTGTAATGAGAGGGAAACAGATTCACAGGTTTGTCCTGTTGGGTTGTCCATACTTAGAAAACACATATTACTATAATATTTTATAGTTACATAAACAAAAGCCTGGAAAACTCAAAATTCTCATTGTAAAAGACAAACGCGACAAAATCTGTCATAAGTCTCAAGAAGGGGAAGAGAATAACAATCATACTGCAGCAAAATACAATTCATCCTACTCAACCACTAAGATACAGGAAAGCCCTTGAAGATTGTCCAGTGTCACGAGTCCTTTAGGGCTTGGAGGCTCCTGCAGGGTTCATCACGTGTGAATCAGGTGTCTGGTTAAGAGTGGCCACATCTCATCAGCTGGAAAGGCTGGCCCCTTCCACACACACAACCATGCACCCCAGATGTTTGCATCCATGAAGAAGTGACAGCTAACTTCTGAAACTGACTTTAGAGGGTGGAGGAGAATGACATTGGCATAAAAATTAATAGTTGGAAGTGTGAAGGGGGATGAAAGGTGGCTGGAGATGGTAAGAAGGAAACGCTGCAAAGAGAGCAGAGAGAGATGGCACTCGGGTAGAAGAACGAGTGACTCACTTGAATATAACTTGTTTATATTTTTAAGGTTCTCTTATTTTCCCAGTGGATATGGCTATTTTTCAAAGTAAAATAACCAAGGAATAATTTCATTACGTTTCCTTCCAAGATTTCAAGCTAAGTGTAAACAAGAAAAATCCAGTGGGAAAATTAATCCAACTTCCTTTTGCAAGAGCATTTCAGTTCTGTTTCTCCCCACACCACACTCCTTATGCATTTTCGCTGCTACTGTTCCTATACCCAGTATCTGTGGCATTGCTGACACCAGCTAAAATAGCTCAGTGATGGCATTTATTAGAGGGAGAAGACTTTAGGATCGCTCAAAATTACTTCAGATACAGAAATGATAAATTCTGAGCTTCTCAGTGTTTAAAAAATACTGATGACTTTTGATGCCTTGGGAATGTTCCATATGGGCAAGTCAAAATGATGGAAAACAACGGAACCACTTGCACTGGATTTGATCTCTGGAAATTAATATTTGTGCTGCATGGAAGAATCATAAGGAACAAAAACTTTGTAACAACACCATGGCAATCAGACCGGCAAACTTCCAAAGCTTTAATTTTTCCAGATGTTAAGTGCCTTGATTTTCCAACCCAGGTGAAGGAGGGACTTCAGAAAAACAGGCAATAAAAAACCATTAAATTTGTAATGGTTGGCTGGCATAAAGACCACTGCATTGCTAAGTGTTCAGATACCAGTGTTCTGAAACACAAGCAGTCTTAATTTGCATTAAATGAAATCAGAGGCTTTATCTGAGACATAAATCAAGATATGTTTTATAAGTTTTAAAAACGCATTTGTATGTTTTTATAATAAAAATATTGCTTCTTCAGATGTTTCCAGGCTGCACTGTAACAAATGCTGCATCTGCCTTCTACAACAGACGTGCTTGTAAATGGCCAGGGTGCGCAGGAAGAGACCGAGTCCTCTGGTTCGTTCACATTAGGAGAGCCCTGGGGTGGTCTTTCACTGGGGAGTCATGGAAGCCTGAAGCCAGCTGTCGGTGTCACTGTTCTGTGCTGTTGGCTGCAGCATGTAGAGCCTTGACTCAGTTTCTCTCTCGTTGCCACCAAAGCTTGAGATTTATTGGAGAGGCCTTGGGACATCGTACTTTTTGAAAAGAGCAGGGGCTGTGCCATAAGGATGAACTTTTCAATCCTCTTCTTCCTCATCTTCCCATATTTCACTCTGTGAATGAAAGTGGGGGAGTGGGGGAAGCCCGTGCTGTGCTCTGATGTTGGACCATGATGGGACGTGATGGGGAGATCTCCAGCAGGGTTTTACTCTTATGGCTCCTCCAGCCAGATGGCTTCAATCTACTGACCAATTCTCTGTGCTTTGTGTGAGGTCTGTATGCAATTTAAATGGAGCCTGTTCTCAGCTAGTTTTGCCTTTTCTTTGCCCCCCTCCCCCACATGCACATATATTCCCAACTGACCCTTTTCATTCTTCCCTTTTTCTTTAGCCATTTGGGGAAATTATGCTGGCACCATATTACAAATATATCAGCTGGATTCGCCTCAAAGTCCTTTACTTTTGGAGACTTTCGGTTATCTAACTCCTCCAAGTATTTCTGAGAAGAGTGCTCACTTAGCCAACTGTGGTGTTGATGTAGTTCTCAGAGTGGTATTTCTTTGTGATGCTGCTGTTTTCCAGCTGGATAGAAATTTTAAAACATGGCACTTCTTGTACACACCTATATATGCTACCACTCTGGGTCCCAGCAGATTTGTCTAATCCACAGAGAACTGTTATCTGAACCTTGATTTATCTTTGCATTCTGCAAATCTGGAAAGAATGAATTTGCTTTCTAGGTTTTCGGTTGTTTTTTTGGTTTTTTTTTTCATTTTTTAAAAAAAATTCCAGTATTGTTCAGCATTGATGAATTCATGTTTTTTTAAATTTTCCAGTATTGAAAAGCCTCAAGTATTGCAACAAATAAAAGCAGGGAATGCTCTTCTCAATGCATTTTTATCACTTAGCATCAAAATTGCACCGAGTAGTAAACAATAGGAGACCATCTTATTAGACAGTCTTCTAAAGAGAAGACAATAGAAGAGTGATAACAGTGCAAGACAGGACATCTCTGTAGGTCATCTCTTTGTTTTATTTCAGTCATCATCAAGCCTGCTTCCTGGACTGGCATGTTGGAAAAAGGGTTAGATGGGCTAGGAGTGATGATTGGTGGTCCATTTAAAACAGTTTCACTTCATCCCTTACTGTATGTGCTTTCTGCTTTGCAATCTGTTGCATTGCATTTTTAGTGAATTCTTTACTTTTATTAATCATTGACCTGGAAGACACTTGGAGGTTGCTGGAAAACCATAGTGATGTCCTCCTTGGCATCAGGTGAAAACACAATATGATCTTGCATTTCTCTTTGTCTTCCAGGGTGGAAGGCCTGATGCCTGGCCTGTTTAGAGACAGATAAGGGAAAAGGGAATTTCCAAAAGAGTACTTCTATGACACTTTCCAAATCTCCTGGTACATTGGACTGTAGGATCTACATGGGTCATGTTGTGCAGCTCAAAGAGCTGTTCAACTGATGAGGATTCCCAAAGTGTATTGCAGTGTGGTGCTTTTCATTTAATGTCTGTCAGTTTGTTTTTGGGAAAGACATTCTGTACCTGTTTGTGTGAGTGCTAATGACAACCAGTGCCCATTTTGACATCCAATACATGCAAATAAAATCCCCTCCTGGCCCCAAAGATACTTGTTTCTGGTACCCTGCAGATCTAGTATATAAACAAGGGCTCTGTGTGTGTGTGTGTGTGTGTGTGTGTGTGTGTGTTTCCGTGTTTCCCCAAACAAAAAACCAAAACTATTAACTGTAATCTCACTGAGTGCATCAGAGAAGAATATGAGTTTGGCATGCAACAAGAAAGCTGAGGCAGTGCTTGACAAAGATGAAAGTGAGCCACTGATGGCCATAGTTTAATTGGGTTTTCATAAAACATGCTGTTCTTCATAATTTGGCTAGCACTCGATAGTTTCTTTTTATGAGTCTGGCAAGACAATCAAACTTCAAACCATTTGCTTTGCAACTGGAAAAATGAACCAGAGAGATATTCAGAAGAGCACTAGGACTCTTTGTTTCTTGTATTAAGAAGAAGCAATTCAGCAGCAAGGGAACGAGAGCCTCCTGCAAACATACAAGCACAGTTTAGCCGTAAATCAGCTCAGCTGCAGTCCTTACCACGTGATACTCTGTAGTTACCACTGGGGGGAATTCTGCTCATCTGCAGACAAGATAGTGACTTGAGTTAATATTTATTTCCATTTTTACAGATGTGCTATCCAGTGATGGATGGGGACTGTTAACCTTCTACTTTTTCACACCTGGTCCACACCTGTTTGGGATTTCATTCTCTGTCCTACTGGGCAACTGCTCTTGAACTTTGTTGGATCCTGGATCTCAGGCCAGCTGAGGGTGATGAACAGCTTTAAAACTCTTGGCCAGAGGACTTTTTTCTTTTTAAAGTCAGAGAGGTTGGTAGGTTTTGTCTTGTTCTTGACTGAATATTCATTCTCATGACAAAAACATTTCACAATAAGCTGTTTCCATTTGACAGCTCTTTGGCAGTACATGTGTGAAATAAGTTGGGGTTTTTGTAGTCCAGTTTGTAGTGAGCGTGAATATCCCTTTCTCTAAAAGGCTTTGGACTGTCATTGCACTCATTGATTTTTTAATCAAAAAAGTTGTGGACTAAATGTTACTCAGAGTCTAAACTCACTAGGGACCATACAAGTCGATTCTTCAGCACACAGTGAAGAATCTTGTCTTGCCTATGCAGCTCCTTTTGAGTTAAGAAGAGGACTTTGGTCTCCAGGGTTGTGGATTCAATAGCATGAAATTCAATACCAAAATTTTAAAAAAAACCAAACCAAATGGTATTGTTTTGAATCCTTTTATAGCATGTTTTTTTCATTTGCACTGCGTGAGCTTTAAATATTACTGTGAGCACTAGCCAGATTTAGGTTAATCAAGACTAGAAAGGAGTTCAGAGAGACCCAGCTAAGCTCCAGCTAAACTTACTAAAAAGGAGGCTCCGTGGCAAATGGAGTTCCCTGTAGAATGCCAGGAGACAGTGCATGATTTGAGAGAAAATTCATTTGTTCAGACATCTTGAATTGCTCTAATTTAATTCTATTAGTCTAGGAAAAGACTTGAGTAGCACTACTCAGTGCACTTATAGTATTACTGTTTACTTGGTTGGGCAGTGTGTGAATGGCAAATATGTGGAGAATCACTGTAGTTATTAACAACATAATTGAAAGCCAGAATAAACATGATGTTTCAGCTTTTAAGCTAATGTCAATTCAAATTTAGATGGTAGACAGGCTACTAAGTGGATTTTAAACCCTCCCCTCTCTAGTCTGGTAGCTTTTTCAGAATGTAAAATACTGAACTATGGACACCTTGGGACTAGTACAGCAGAGCAACTCACAAGTTCCACATAGCTTCTTATGGGCTAAAGAAGGTGGTGAATTGGGACTGAAGTGCATGGAAGGAGGTGTGCTGTGAATGAGGGACAAGAACAGTTGGGATGTCATGAGCAAAGGCCCAGGCATGTGGCAGAGATGGGTAATGGGATCCCAGAGCTGAGCTGTGATTAATTTGTGAGTAGACCAGCATGTCATTGCCACACTGGCTGTTGATCAAGGCTCAAAGACAACTATGAGGAAATACATTGTGGTCCCAGGACTGGAACAGTAGGGAGAGCTGCAGGTCAGCAGAGCTTCTTGTGATACTAGGGAACAACAGAGAGAGGTGGGGAGTTGCCAGTCAGGAATGAGAGAGGATAGCAGAGCTCGGTATTTGGACTGTTAGTGCTGAGGTGCTTTCTTCTTCCTTGGGTGCCATTATATGTCAGATTTTCCAGGGTTTTTTTTTGTTTGTTTGTTTGGTTGGGTTTTTTTTCAATTTTCCTTTAAGAATCTGAATCCCCTTGAGCAGCAGGTGATCTTAACTATAATATAGAGGAATAAGCTTGGGAAAGTTTTGTTAAAAGAGAATGGGTTATAAAAACAACAGTCTCTGCATGGCTTGAACCTGTCAGCGTGACGCTGCCGACGCTGCAGCTGGAGGGGAACATGACAGGCTCCACGGCCCCAAAACAGAGCAGCCCACACAGCCTGCAAATGTTATGGGCCTGACATGGGTTTGGGGGAGGTGTGCCTGCTTTGCCAGGTGGGCCATGCATGGAAGTCAGATGCTTAACTAGCTGAAAGCCTCTAATTAAAGCAATAATTTTGAATCACAGTTCTGCCAAGAGTTTGGGAGGGGTGAAGAAAGTGCCTGAAAGTCCTGTTGAGCTCATCTTCGAAGTACAGGGTGCTTTTGAGTATCTGTTTTGGGCCTAATCTTTTGACCCCTTGCTAGATGAGAGAACTCTTAGTAATGATAGTTCTTGCTGCAAGTAGCTGCAGCATGCAGTTGTGCCGGTGTCCAGGCCTGGGGCAATCAAATAAAGCTAGAAAGAAAGTGCCCAGGGACTGGGAAGGTTTGTGTCTCAGTGGCATGGGATGCTGGTCTGCCCAGGATGTCTTGCTGTCCGGCTCAGAGGCAGTAGCCTTAGAGCAGGGGTTGCTGCAAACATTTTCATCCAGACAAGTTGACTCTGTTTGTTCGTTTTGGCTTTGTTCCTGTCTCCTCTGTGTTCCAGAAAGGGAGAACTTACCCTCTGCAAATGCAAGGCTTACACACAGTTTTCCTGGAGCTCAGTCAGTCAGCCAAATCAGCAGGAGCTTTTTGGAAATGACAGGAGCCAACTGAGGTCAGTTTTGATCTGGTGGGAACTTTACTAAACCAGTATTGGTTAGGAGTCACTTTTATTAGACCAAATCAGTAGGAACTGGAGACAGCTGGCTGAAAAGGTGTAATTCCTGGTGAGGAGCTTTTGGATGAAAATCCCCTCTTAGATGGAGTCAGGGCTGTGCTGAATTATTTGCTGCTAGGAAGGTCTTTGTTCTTGACCAGCTGAGCTTGACTAGTCTCTTCAAGATTTTTTTTCAGTTTTCCTCATTGTATACTAAGACCCTTTCCAAACAGGCAGCAATAGCCCTACAACTGTTGTGTAAGGAGCATCAGAAGTTACCATGCCCTTTGTGGGTGCCCAGAGGCCAGGCTGGAACCTTCTCTGCTCCCAGCTGCTGTCTCAATACCACTGTGTGGTCCTTACTCCTGTTGTGTGGAGGCTTCTCTTGATCTTCAGAGATACTGCAGGAAACTATTTGCTCTCACTGTCCTCAGAGCTGTCCATCTGGAGAGGAGGTGTCATAGCCTAGCATGACACGCCAATGTAGGTAGTGCTATCCTGTGGAATATTCAGCCAGCCATGCCTCTAGCCTTGCAGCACCATGTGTGAGCATGCCCTGGGGTCTGTTGGTTGAGGTAGCTCATCTTTTCTCCCAGGATGATTTTGTGTTTGGTTTTTTTGGTTGTTACATTCTGATGATGGCACAGATTTTCTCGGGGTGCTTCTAGGCTGTCCTGCTTCTCATGCCTCATCTGATCCATGTTCTTAGGTGACTAGCTGAGGACACGACCACCTGGCCTCAATTCTCTGCTTTGCTACAGACTTTCTGTGTGACCTTGAAAAGTCATGAGGTGATTCTTCCAACGTGTTTTTCTTGTGAGCAATTAAGGGACACATTTATAGAAGCCAAAGTCAAACTCCAGAAAAATAGCAAAAATAAACTTTTGCATGCTGGCCATTCCTGAAGTAGAGAGTACCTACAAAAGTGTGTTTTTAGTGGAGGAATAATAAGGTAATTACTCTATGATCAGCAGCATAACAACATTAGCTGAGCCAGCTAGGGGAATGTGGTCTGCATGTCTAGAAGCTGGACTGGGCATTATTTACTGCCTTTTTTCCCAGCCTTGGGCCATTTTCTTGTTTATCCAATGACAAAAACGAAGACAATATAGGGTTGCATCAGTTTGAAGACATCTACATGAGAGGTTTTGCTGGCACAGTTACATCAGCAGCCCTCTTTGGCTGAATGAGCTTTGCAGTGTGGGACAAGCCTTAGTCTTTTGAGTTCCTCAGGGACTTAACCATAATTGGGATATAATTGTGCCTCTCTTTCCTGTAGGTCTGTAGGAAGATGAACACATTAAAATTGAGAGTTGCACAAGCTGTAGCTGAAGGGACCATTGAAAAACTTTGATAGGTATAGTATCATTCAACCAAGAATTCATAAAATGTACAATTAATAAGATGACTTGAAACACGTGCACTTGATAAGCTGAAGTGAAAACAAGCAGAAGGTGGAAAGGGAGGTCAGTTCAAACATTTCCCTAATTATAAATATCCTTTGGAATACTACTAAGACACTTATGTTTATATACAAGGAAGGAAAACAAAATAGAAGAGCATGAAGGTGATCTGTTTACTTCCAGTTACTTGACTTTCACAGTGTTTTGGTTGTTGGTTCTCAATCTTGTCTCTCAAACAGTAAAATCATTGAATTGGGTATTATCAAGGGGCAAGTGTGGATGATGCCACTTTACTGCAAATTTGAGGCCTTTCAGCTAATCTTTATTAGCCTCTGCTACAGGACTAGTAGTTCTGAGACTTAGTAAGCAATTAGGTTTCTTCCAAAATAAAATTGTGAAATGGATCCAGCTTTATGCTTGAAAGCTACTGCTGGGAGAAATTCTGTGACCTGATCCATTCCTCCACAGACCATACTCTGTTATAGGAGCTTTTTCCAGCATGGCCTGTAAGAGCAGCTCTTTCTCTTGGCCTGAAAACTGATGGTCCTACCACTTTTGGCTTCAGGGAAAGGCCCTGATCCCACTGGTTAAAACAAACAAACAAACAAACAAAACCAAAAAAGCAAAACAAAAACCAAAACCAAACCAAACAAAAAAAAAAACAACAAAAACAAAAAACACCTTGTGGCTGCTTCCTAAAATCAGCATTTCACATCAGTGCATACTTGGCCTTTATATTTTCAAAGGTTTGGTTTTTTTTTTTCTCTTCCAGATACTTGGGAACAGGAGCTTCAGAATGTTTGGTGATGCAAGAGCAGGGTGATGCCAGGGGCTGTATTGCTGGCAGCATAAACACCCTTGATGTATAAGCTGCTGCCAAATGAAGTTCTTAGAAAGCCACGGAAAGACTATCTGGAAAATCAACAAAGGTGTAACATGCAAATGAGCCACCTTCCTTTTTGTAGCTCTCAAAACAAATCCTTCTTCTGTAAGGTGGTTTGGGCATTTTAGGGAGTGGTAAGTGAACCACACCTCTTCTTCCAAATTCTTCTCCCTGACCCACCAGTAGGCCTTAATTCTGCCAAGCAAAAGTCTTTTAAAGTTCAGTGTCAACAGACAAGTGTTGTCTGTTCTCTGTAGGGACAACATGTATCTGAGTGATCTAAAAATATCATTCAGTGTTGAGAACAAGAAAATCTGTGTTCTTCATAGGGACCCAAGTTACACAGAGTAAGTGAAATACAAAAACTATTAATTTGGTCCAATAATTAATTGCTGGTAGCATGTGAGGACAGTTTTCGGGAAAGGCCAGTTTTCACTCTTGGTTTCCTGAACTGATGTAATGGAACTGTCTGTCCACTTACCTGCCTACCTCTGCTGGACATGCATGAGATTATGGTGAAGAATACAGACCTGAGCTAGATTCTGTGTTGGATTCTTTGCATATCAGCTATGCCATGCACAGGCAGCTGGGGGAGATCAGGAAGCCAAATGCAACTTTCTTGTCATATGGGAGAATCACTGAGTGAGAGAGTATGCTATGGGCAGTTCTCTCTTATACTACTGATGGTTAAACTCCATGGACTCTTATTCTGATGAATAAATGAATGTAATGTAATAAAACAGAATTTCATGTAATAATCTGTGAAGACTTCTGCCCTGTTAAAGCATCTCTTCACTGTCTCTTTACACTCAAAGTCCTGACAATATGCATTGAGTTATGCAGAATGGCAGGGATGGAAAAAAGACTGATGAGTGGTATGTAGTTTCAAGGCCATTTATCCCAACCCAGAAGTCTTTCCATCCCACCTCACTCCGTATGTATTTATAAATGGCAGGGAGGAATTGGACTGTAGCATACGAGTGATGTTATTTTTTGTTGTTTTTTTTAATTAGTATACATTGTACACTGAATTGTGACATAAACTGCAAACGCTCTGTTAAAGGGCTTTTTGCCCTTCAATACAAAGATTTCAGTCTGTGCTCCAGTACAGCTCTGCCTCTCTCTTTTAATGGGAGGCCTCAACACGGGGAAGCACATGCTAAGAAAGCAGAACAACAGGGCGGGAATTAGTCGGATGCAGCGGAGAGTGGCTCGATACTAATGGCCAAATAGGCTCTGACAGCCTCACACCAACGAGCCACTCTTTTCTATGGGGAGTTTACGAGGCCTTGGCTTGTGTGGCCACCTCCACTTATGAATTAAAATCAAAACCAGATTGATGCCCCCCCTCCCAACAGCAGCTGCCTGTTTTTTTGCATAAATCATGCTCCCCGGCCCCTCTCCAGGGGAGCTCCATAAAATAAATGGATTCATTACATGCGGATTTCCTTTTCCTTCTTCTCTGGAGAAACAAAGAGCCTATTAGACGCAATATGGAAATGCACATACGCATGCACACACGTGCAGACAACATGAAAATGTGCACGTGCACATGCAGCATACAAGCTCTCTCCCATCTCCCTACACAGGCAGTGCCATAAAATACAAAAATGGACAAAACCCCTTCTCCTTTGTGTGCACAGCTCTGCCGAATACACAAGCCTGTATTCATTTGTGCAGATCTGCAACTTAAATTCTAAACTAACAAGGATGGGAAAGCCCAGGGCAAGTTGCCTCCTCCCAAAAGGTGAAGGACTGCGAGTAAGCTGAGTGGGGGTTGCTTCCTTTTGCCAAAGCCTCCCCCAGTGCCCAGGAGCTGTGTTTTTACCAAGAGCATAAGGGCCCCATCCTTTGCAGACTGAGGCGTGCAACAGGCGGCACTCATGGGATATCGTAACCACAGAAGCTGGGAGGCTGCCAGACTCCCTCCAGCTGAAATAGAGGAGGATGCTTTGTGGCTGAGAAAAAGGCAGAGGGATGAAGGTAAGGAAATGGCTGGGAGCCCTTCATTCCTCTCATCTCCAGGTGGCGGCAATACTGGCACAGAAAAGAGCTGGAAAACACACCTTTCCTGGAAAGCTGTGCCTGTGTGCAGCAGCCACAGGTGCAAGTCTCGCACACCTGTGTACTGGGGTGAGAGAGGCACTGGAAACCCTCACTGAGCAGGTTACATGAAATTAGGAGATGTGTACATTCACCTTCAAGATTCTGCTGTAAGATGTTGGCCCCAGGACAAGACTGTAATATGTGGGCAGGTTCACACTGTATGCTAAACCTGGGTCAGAGCCTGAGCTTGAGCATTAACTTGTTTCCCATGCAAATTGTGAATGCCCTAACCCTCAGGTCCAACTCCATCTTCAGTCAGAAAGCCTTTGGCGTTCCAAAAGCCCATCCCCAAAAGTGTGCTGTGTTGTAGAAACAAGAGCCAAATTACAACAGCAGTGGAAAACTAGTCAAAACTTTTACCAGCTCGTGGCTACCTCTGCTAATCTGACAGGGGAACCAGGAATGGAGGGGAGGAGGAAGAGGAGAGCTGCTTTTACTGCCTGGCCAAGGGATGCTGTGCCCTGAGACAAGGGAGAGGGACACAGAGCTCAGCTGGAGGCAGACGCAACAGTGACATTTGCTGGGACAAAGCTCAGGGCCATACTAAGGACATACCTGAGTGCCTGAGCTGGACTTAGTTTTGGTGTTCAAGGGAACATCAATCTCCTTCTTTTACCCAGAATCCATAGTGCTGTGGAGCACGTTTTAGCCTTTTTAGGGAGCAGTGATGTGAGTTTAGAATGGCAAATGGCAGAGCATCAGGCTGGAGGCAAGCGAGATCCATTCAAAATCGAGGACTGGGGAGAGCAAGGTTGCCAGCAGAAGGGGTTCAGATACACAATCAACACCTGAATCTCTCAAATCATAAATGTCTCAGTAGTGTAAGAAGATACTGGTGTTTTTCTGAGGCCTTTAGTATTGGGCTTTTGGGTTACAGTAGGGCTCTATTGCTAGCTTTTCCTGGCAGCTATGAGGAGTAGGAACTTTTCCTTATACGATGCAAGTTTTCACATAATTGAGTGAGTCTGAGAGCTGTAGCTTTAAGAAAAACAGTGACTTCAACGAGATGTCTGATGAAATCTAGAAAGCCAGCAGCATAGGGGGAGGCAGACCCTGCAGAGGAGGGCTTCTGAAGAGCTGCTGAGCTGCCCTGCAACTGAGAGAACTGAGATATGAGGGAGCTTAAAGCAGTTTACATTGCCTTAAACTCAGTATTCTAAGCACCAAGGGTTCAGATGTTTTAAGCTGGACTACAAAAATTTGTGGTAACTGTAAAATCATGTGCATTTGTAAAAGAATAAATGCAACATGTTATCTCTTTGCCTTGGTTTCTGAGCCTTAGAGTTGCCTTTAAATAGCATTTTTTAGTTTCTACCCACAGTGAAGACTACTAGAAACTTCTCTTGTATAGAAAACATGTTGCATTACTATCACAACTTTTGGTTTTCCCCACACACAAGCAGACTAGAAACTTGTCTTATGCAGATAACATGTTTCTCGCCTAATCATCTGTCATCAGGTTCTGGATCTGTAAGGAAAAAAACAGGAACAGGATAATGAGATCCACAATCCATCACAAACACTGGCAATGCTGCTTCAAATGGCTTCACTTCCCTGGTGTCTGCAAGGACTTTGTATACACAAATATAGAGATTGCAATCTTGACCCTGGAAACACTGGAACCTTGAAATGGTCAAGCTGGGTGAGCCCTGAAATTCATTTATTCCCAGATCCTGTCGCTGATTATCTGATGCTTTCTCTGATGCCTTTGCCAGATGCGTCAGGGGAAGGTGCAAGAACATCTGCAGTAGGCAGATGTAACATAATCTGTACAACACTTAACATGGCTTTCTGGTTACTCTCTGTTTGAGATGGGATTAAGACCAGAAGGTTACATTGTAGCATATTTTCCAAAAGTATTGTTAGCTATCATTAGTGTGCTTTTTTGTTTCTTCTTATTCACATCATTGTCCAATCGTTTCATGAGGTTTGCTAAATGCTTGTCTTCCGCATCTTCTTGTGTTCGGGATGGTTTAGTCTAGATGAGTGAAGGAAATCAGTTACTTTTGTGAAGTTTGGACTGGTCACTTCTTCATCTGATTGAATACCTGTTTGCCCTTGTGTGCCCAAGGACAGCAGCAACAGCCAGTTGCCTTTCTCTCTGTGAGTATTTTGTATGCTTTCTTCAGGATGCCTTCTGGTTGCAAGAATAAATGGTGCTGGGGATTTGTGCCAGGGAATCTCTTTGCTCAAGTCTCCCATGTACTTTACCTGCTTTCTTTTACAGACCCTGCTTCCCCTCAGTGTTTTTCTCTCCCTACATGTGTTGCCCTGTAGCTGAGCACTCAGGTTGGACTGAGACAGCCTCTGATGTTTCCTGCTGGGACCTTTTGCATCAGAATCTGCTCCTCCTTAGTCTGTAAGCTCTGAGGCAGGGATGAGCTTCTGGGTATGTGTCTCTGCCTGCAAACCATGATTTCCACTGGAGCCCCTCTGTTCTGCTGCACTGCACACAGCAATTAGTAACAAGTCACACCTAAATAAACCCTGCTCTGCTGTTCACAGGGTTAAGTTGTGAATTCCTTCTTTGTGACCTGGTGTCCAGGCTTGGTGGTGGGGCTCATCCTGGGAGTGCAAGGAGGCCAGTGTCTTGGAAGGGATGCAGGATGCTCCTGATTCTTCTTGAGAAAACAGAGGGCATGCTATTCTCTCTAGAAACAATCCTGCCTCTGGTCTCCCTCCTTTGCCTCTTATCTCCGAGAGGATTTGTATGCAAATAGGGTCAAAGGCTGAGAGATGTGACACAGATTGAATATGCAAGTGAGCGAGGAGGAAAGATAGAGGCAGGGGATCAATCAGTGACCCTTCTCTGACAGTCACCCTTCTTTCTTACACTCGGGAGGCACTTGCTGCCATTTCTGGAACCAATACCTCCCTTGTGAATGGAAAATCCAGCTGGAGATGTGCCTGTGATATCTGACACTTGTAATTCATGGTATGTTAGTCGGTTCTGCAAATTGGATTGGGAGCACAAACATCTCCTCATGACTTGCCAGCCACGTGTGGAATTCAGCAGTCACACCGTGTGTGGGCTCCTTAGAGAGAAGAAACCTTTCCAAGCACCAGTGGACTGTGACAAGGATGATAGGTGGGAGGAGTGATGGCTCCCCAGTTTGGATCTGAGAAAAAAGGCAGGTGAGCGTTGATAATTTGCAGATTTGCTCAGGCCCAGGTGCTGGTGAGGATTTGGAGGTGAGAAGCTGAGCAGCTAGCAAAGGAGACAATCTGATGGAAGGAGGAGTGAAGATTTTGTCTGTACCTGTGTGGGGCTTTTTTGTCATCCTTCTCACTGCAGTCTGCCTCCAGGATCTGGAACTGAAACTGCAACTGCCACCACAGAGTTCAGCCTGGGCTTATCTTGGAGAATAACTTATGGCTTTGATCAACCGTAGCCATGTGCCTCCATCCCTGCCTGCTCCCCTGAGCTTGGAATTCAGCTGTTCAGGCAAGTGGCAGCTTGGCTGGAGGGGGACATGGGCCCTGCTGCTGTAACAGCCCTGCCAGAGCCAGCTCTTTCTCTTAGGGCAAAGAGAAAGATGCTGGCCAGCCCAGTTGCCTCTGGTGTGCAATAGGTGTTCAGCTGCAGTTCAGCTCTGCTGACCAGACCACCCCAGAAGTCCCCACATAGGAGGAAAGGGCCAAAGTAGCCTTGGAGACATCAGTGTCCTGCTTCTTAAGGGAGACTGGGATGGTTTGTAGGAGGGGAACAGAGACAAAAATGACCAAGGCAGCCAGAGGGGACCATGCTGCTTCTGCCAGTCTCCGTCTTCTATGCCTGGCCTAGTGAAGGCAGCAGAAGGCTCCTCTTGTGTGTATGCCATGTCCTGGCAAAATTACCCGTGTGTAGTCACTCCTCCCTCAGCAGCTGGAGCATACAGCAATAAAATCTGTCTGTCCTTCAGACAGTGCTGTTTTCAGGTTCATCTATTCCCTGTCGCAGCTGGTGACCCCTGGAGAAGAAGGATATAGTAATGATGGGAGGGTAATAAATATTCAGGCTGTTTACAGTCTATGAAGATCTTTCCTGCCCTTCACACCCATCACGTACACTATGCCATGGGTTAGCCAATCTCAGGAATGCACATTGGAAACCACCCCGGGTTGTGTTCTTTGGGCTGCAGTGATACTTGGGCGCTACTCAAATTGTTGAAGGCCTGAAACCTCAAAGTTTAGAGCTCTTACTGGCTTCTGGATGGGCCCACTGGCCCAGCCCACATCCAGACACAAAGCCACATCTATCCTCTGGTTTGCAGACAGGATGTTTTTTTCCCAGTAGTTCGAAGGTAGACTCGGGTCTGGCAGCCTGCGCAGCCTATTAAAAACCAGCCTTATAAAATATGAGCTAGGAAGCAAAACTCAGCACTGTAAGAGAAAGAGGAGGAAACCACCAATTAGGAACAGCTCCCAAGGGGATGTTTTCTTAGGAGCCAAGAGGCACTTTGCCAACAGGGCTCATGGAAGGGCATGGGGCTGGCTGGGGAGGGCAGAGCCAGGGGTACCTGCCTTGCCCAGAGCTTTACTGCACTCAGGAGGGCCGGTCCTGCAGCCCAGGAGCTACTGCCCCTGAAGCAAAGCAGCAAGGGATTGCACCCTGGCTGGGCAAGGAGGAGTGGGGTGGAAGAGCTGGAGGAACACCAGGAAGGTACAGCCCTCCTTAGCTTATGGCAACCAACTAGCAATGAGGAATTCCTTCTGCCAGAAAGCAGCTTTGCCAAGGTGCAGCAGGGAGCGGCTTTCAAAGCTCTCCTGGTAGCCAAGCTTCCCACACAATGGCAAACACGTGCCTCACCACAGGGCGCCTGCAGGCAGGCAGAGGCTCTGTGACCCTGCAGTGAGCAGAGAGGTCCCCTCATGAAAAATAAACCCACAGCTGATGTCCAGCTCCAGAGGTGGCCTCTTACACCACCAGGTATAGGTTGGTAGAGAAAAAGGACACTAGGTTTGAGCTTTGTAGTCAGTGCATCCTTCTGGCAGTTTGGTAAATGTTGGGGGATTATTGTTTATGTCTTGGCCTGTGGGGCTGTGGTGGCTGTGGGAGTCAGGGTTATTGTCTGTTGGTGCTGTCAGAGCATGGCTGGTGCTGGGGTTGCACTCGCTGCACTCGTGTTGAGACACCAAGGGCTGAACAACCAGGATGTGGCTTGTGGGCCATGTGCTTTCTGATGGAGAGGAGTGAGTGTGCAGCCTGGCTTTTATTTGCTCCAGTCTATCTTGTTCTCCAGTTTTTGTGGAGATGACCTCTGTTGACCAGCTTAGGAACCTGGTTAGGCAATGGGGTCTGGGGGATGATGAAGTGAAATACCTGTTTGGGGCTACTGGGTGCTGCCTACAGGGACTGTCCATGGCCTGTGAGGGGAAGGGCCTCCAGCATGAAGCCAGAAGCACCTGAAATCCTATCTGCTTTTGGGGGTGCCAGTGGAATCCTTTTAGGAGATTTAGGTCCTATTGTTTTCTTAGCAATTAAGTTGTTCATTAAGTGGCTTCCCAACAGTTTTTAATATCTGTGTTCACCATTCACTACCCTGTAGGGGTTCAGTACTTTGCTTCAACTCTTTAACAAGTGGTTATGTGCTTTGGGAGAAGCTCAGCTGTCCTTACTAATCCCCTGAGTGAAAGGATACATGAGAAGGGCTTCAGGTCAGACCTGCCAGGCACAGGTCACTGCAGTGGCCACCCAGAGCACTGTGGGCAATGTGGCACAAAGTATTTTGAAGATGCTACGTGAAAGCTGCTTAAATATTTGCTTGGATTGAAGCAAGGACTGAGATCTCAGCCTTTAGTGTCCCAGACATTTTTCCCATTGCAAGTTTCTGTGTGGAAGTGGTCTCCCACTTCCCAAGGAGCTGTTTCATGCTGTTTAAGGGATTCACTGTTCATTAAGTGAGGGATTTGGGTACAGGCCTCATCCTGGCAGAGGAACCACAGCAGTGTGATGAATCAGTCTCTCTGGTCCATTTGATGCAGACTGTGAATCTGGGTCTCCTGCATCCTTATTGTGGACCTAACCTTGACCCGTGTGATCTGTCAGCCTTGATAAATTTCCACAAAGCTGTTAATTTCCAGTAAATTGATATTTTTTTAATTAAAAAACTGGCAAAAAAACTTGCTGAGAAATATCAGGTAAGATCCAGTCCAGACATGTCAGTCTCCCACACAGAAAATAATCTGTGCCAGAAATCATATTGCACCAGAATAATCTCATAGAGAAAAAATGCACTGCAAATTTACTTAGTAAGCCTTTTGCCTACTAGTACATGCAAGTGAAATAAAAAAAAAAACCAACAAAATGGATCTTTAGTTTGACGCACCAGGTAACAGAAATCAGGCTGTATAATATTTTCTGCCTGACTACCCTTATCTAATATGAACAGCATGGTGAAAAGGGAAACAAGAAGTGGATAGAATTTAGAAATATGTCTTCTGAGTCACTGCGGAGTGAACAGGAAGTCCTGATGATTCAAGATTTGGCACTTTCCCTTGCTGAGCCCAATGGCACATCCTAGTACTAGGAGAAACTAGGGTGTAGGAAGTGCAATCTTTTGGCTTAGATAACAGACCTGTGATCTTCCTCTTCATGAGTCCAGTGGTATTTTTCATTAGAAAATAAAGCTCTGTTCATAGTATCCTGACTGAGTCTGTGTAAGTCTTCATCATCTCACTTTCCAAAATGTCATGAAATCTCTCCTCACTTCAAGTACATCTTGCTCTGTGATAATGTGCATATACATCAATTTGTTAGTCTATTGGAGGAGCTAGTTATTTTGCTCATTAGGATAAATTATGTTTATGCTCTTTATTTTGTTACTTATAGCTTTCATTTTTCTATGTTTTTGAAGTGTTGAGATGCAGAGCCATTCTCATTGGCTATTTGTGGACACCGTTGTTTGGTGTGTGCATTTTGCTCCAGATAAAATCAAATCTGTGCTCATTTTAACTTCCTTTTGGAAAGCAACATTACTGGGAGAAAGATTCTTGTGGCCTCTTGTCTGCTTAATGGATTCTGTGGACCAATATGGGATGTGATAATTTATAATGGCAACCCTTATTCTTTCTCTGCTGTTCATTTTTTTGAGCAGTGCTCTGCTATTGTGCTTATCCAGCTGTCTCTCCTCCTGTCCCTTTCTCCTTTTCGTCCTTTCCCTTTCTGCTCTGCCCATCTCACTTGCCCTCTGTCCAGGTATCTTTGGGGAAGCACAGACGTGTGTACATCCAAAATCCTGCTGTGAGCTGTTGGGAGTATTCCAGCAGTGGTGAAAACCTTATATTCCATATCCAACTCAACAAAAAGGATGGAGTTTGCATGGATGACTCATTTCATTTCCCTTTGCTTATAGCAGAATCAGCTGAAGAATTTCCAGTTGGTTGCTCCTTTAGCCAGGGTATCTTGCTGTGTGTTGAAATTGCACACGTAACAGCAGTCACGGTTATTGCACTGGTGAGCTAAAGAGGGCACTTGAGGCTTTTGAGCAGCAAAGATGGACTCCTGAGGAAAAACTAACACGTGGAAACCATGCCGACCATCCCCAGGCTGCTGGCTGGTCTGGGCCTCATCCCCATTGCCTGTGCCAAGCCCGCCCATAGCAGTGATGTCAGTGAGTCGCTCTGTGAGGTTCTGGAGAGCAGTGAAATGCACCCAGCGAAGTCAGTGATGACATTTCCAGTCCTGGGGGTTACACAACCATGGGTTGCCCTTGTGCATGTTCTGTTGGATGCAGATCTGGCAGCAGGACCCCTCAGTTCCTTGAATACAACTCGTTATATCTGGGAACAGAGCCAGGGGGGAAAGAGGGAGACTTCAGCTGGTGTCAATCCCAGCTGCATCTCTGCTTAGCAACACAGGTTTTTGTAAATACATTGTCCATGGCTTTGCAATCTCTGCTTATTTTTTTGCTGCAAGAAGAGGCCCATGTGGGAGATGAGGCCACCCCTAGGACCACTGACCCACTGTGGCCAAGGAAGTTTTGGAAATGCAAAATCTATTAGCCACTGAGCACTAGCAGCCATCTTCCAGGTGCTGCTCCTCATGATTGAACAAAAGTGATTGCCATGGATCCTGCAGCAAGAAGGGCAACAAGTCTCTGCTCATCTTCCTAAGCAGCCACCCAGTGTCTGCTGCACTCTGGCTGCATCTGCTGCAATGTGTAAATGCCAAATGGAGGAGACTTTAAAATCAGACAAATATTTGAAGAGAAAAAAACTTGGTAATTAGAGACAGCGTTACTGTACTTTCAGTTTGGGTCAAAGACTCTTCCTCCATCCTTCTAGGATGGAGGTGCTCTACCTCAAATCCTGCAACACGAAGCTGGGCATGAGGTGAGGACCCTGTGTCCATGTTTTGAAGGGGTCATGTGTATGGGTGATGTTAGTGCCACCTTTTGCTTTATCCCTAAGTTCCTCCACAGCCCCTGCTGGGTTCAGTGGGTGGAACAAAAGCTCTTCCAAATACTAATGCCAAACAACCAGAGCAGGACTCCAGAGCTTCCCTTCCAGCATAAGGAGATGAATTGACTTAATAGATGAAGCAGGCCCCTGGAAGGCAGGACTGCTGAAATCATGTCCTAGCAGCAGGAGGGGATGAGGTTAGGTGGCCAGGAGAGGGGATGAGGAGACAGAATTCCTAGGCTGTAGCTTTACCCTTAATGGAGTCTTTTTCTGATTGTGGCGGCAGATCAGGGTCGGGTCTGATCAGTATTATGGACAAGCCACCCAAAAGCTTTGTTTGCCTTTGATTCTTGTCTGGGTTCATTCAACTTTCGTCTGATGCCAGATCCTGTCCCACTCCTTTCCCTTTGAAATGGTTTTCCGTTACTGGTGTAAAGGAGAAAAAAATGACTCAATCATCTCGCTGAATAAACAGTTCCCACTCCATCCTCTGAAAACAAAAGCTGAAGATTAATTTTCCTCAGGACCCATGGAAGATGAATCAGAAGGCTGGGCTTTTCGTGTGTATGTCTGAGTGGGCTGACCAGAACAAGAGCCAAATGGTACAGCAGAAATGGCATCAGAAGGTGGCACCTCTGTGCACTGGGAAAGCACCGTATGCTGGGCGTGAACACAGCTGAGGAGCAGGGACACTTCCAGTTCCTGGCCTCCGGATAGTTCAGCTGTTGAGTCAGATGAGTCTGGGGCTTTACAAAACAGCGGGGGGCAAGGCTGAGCAAAAAGCCAAGAGCATGAGTGTGCAAGGAAGATGTTTTGCCTCTGGCATCAGGCCAGAGGAGGGGTTACTGCAGCCCTTGGAGACACGCTTGCACTCACACATGCTGGCTTGCACGCACGCGCCCTTGCTCACACACACTACCGCTAACAGCACGGGGAGGCTGCTCCCAGAGGCCAGCCCTGCTTCACACTGGTCCCTGCTAATGACCAACATCTGTGAGGTAGCTGGGGTGGAGAGACAGCTGGGGCCTGGTGAGCCCTTTCGCTAGCAGGGAGTGAAGGGGAAGGCTGAGGGCCGGGCTGGGGATGGCTGAGGGCCGGGCTTGGGTGGGCTTCACTTCACTAAAAGCAGCCTGCAAACACTCACTTCTGCTTCCTCTGTGGAGAGCAGAGGTTGAGCAGCTCTCTACTTTCATGTTTTGCGTGTTCAAGAGCTGCTGAAAGACTATCATGTGAAACCCCCAAACCAAAAGTCCTTAGCTGTGCCAAGCCATAATAGCCAGGGCAAGTTTTGCCAGCCCAGCCTGATTTTGCCTGGTTTTAGCTTTGATGCACAGCGTAGGAGCACAGATATCCTCAATATATCCTGTTAGGAAGGATGAAAGGATTTTTCAAAATGGGTGTGGTCTATTTACAGATTTGGGTTTCTCTGACCTTACTGTTGGCAAAACTGGGAGGAGGCAGCATCTATCCTATGGCCCTGCAGCAGCCCTCCCCACAAAAAACCAATGGCGTTTTGGCAGCCAGGGAGGATCGTTCACTGGTGTGAACTGGTGGGTGATGGTGATACTGCTAGAGGGTGTGTGGATTTGCCCTGCTGCTGCCTATCCTGTGCCTTGTGTGCTCCCCAAGGTCTGACACTAACTAAGGTGGAGCAGACGATGCACTAGTAGGGAAATATGGGAAAACTGTGAATTTTTTAAACTACAGCCATTCTTCATTTAGAAGGATTCCCCTGCCAAGCTGGGTGGTTGCCCCCTCCCTGCTCCTTAGCAGCTGCACCCCATCTCACCGCTGGAATTTATCTGCAGGGGGGCCCAGTCTGCTCACACCTTACCCAGTCTGGAGAATCCCAATCCTCCCCACTGGAACTCTGGGCAGCAGAAACCCTCCCCCATGTGTCAGCCTGCCCTGACTGCAGCTATCCCAAGATAGCACTTAGCACACATACCAAAGGCTTTCTGGGCATCAGAGAGGCGATATTATCCAGCTCTGTTGTTATCATTGCCTCCTCCTTGGGAGTACAGGAGGGCTGTGAGAGGTGGGGAGTGAGAAATGGAGGTTATGGAAAGGCAAAGGAAAGAGAAAAGATCTTTTTTGAGCAAATTTTGGAGTATTTCATCTCTGCCTGTCCAGTATGGGACTCCTGAGGAATAAGGCCTCATTTCCTGTAGCTGAGCTTGAGCTGGCTGCACCCACTGGAAAATGCCCTGAGGCATGAGGTGAGGGCATGAGCTGAGATCCTCCCTGAGCTGAGGATCTAGGAGAATGATGGGGACAGTCAGGGCTGGGAATGGTGCACCCTGGGGACATGCACCACAGGGTGTGGTGCTGGGCCTTGGGAGCTGAGCCTCACCAGCATCCTTCCCCCTCTCATCACCTCACCAACATTCACACTGCTTGTAAGGCACTGGTTGGTAAGGGCTACAATGAACATCACAATGTCTTTTGTACCAGGAATGGCCTCGAACTGGAGGTCTCCCTAACCTGGGGTCAGCAAGGCCAGACTATGTCCTCGATCTCTGGCTTCCAGGTTGAGTGTGGGACCACAGAGGAAGGCTGAGGTTAGAGTGTGGCCATGGATCTAATTACTCCCCCAGATGTGTGTATGCATGTCACAGCATCACCAGACACAATCTGCACGTCCCCAGTTGCTCACCACTGAGTCACAACAGACTGGAAAAATACAATCCCACTCTGATGCTGCGACAGATCAGTGAGTGCTCTCTAGTAATACGTGAGTAGTGTATGTGAGCAGCCAGTCAGGACAGTCAGCATCTGACGTTGCTGCCTTGAAGAGTGGGATGTTTACTGTATGGCTATGTTGAGTTCAACAGAGAATGACTCAGGGCAGAGCTCCAAGACATGCTTGAGGCTTTTTGGGGATGATGGTCATCAAGTTCTGAGGACACTGGCTTGACCTCCCTTCCCTTCCCTTCAAGCCCATCACAGAAGCATTGGGCAATCAAAGCCCTAAATCACAGGTATTGAGGAAACAAGGGAAATCCTGTTTTATCATGAGACAGTTCTGCTAAGAGGGAAGGAATTAATCTTGGTAAGTGTTTGGGGAGAAGCGTTTTCTGGAGTTTGACCTGTCTGGGGCACCATGACGAGCTCGTGAGTGAGTTGGTGATCAGGGAAAAAGCAATGTCTCTTCACCATCCTCCCTCCTCACTGGATACTCCTATGTAGTTGCATCCACACACAAAATCCTGGTGAGTGGGATTCTCCACAGAGGACCAGCCAGCTCCTGTCTCAAAGGCTGAGAGGGGGCACCAGCTCCTTACTCAGAGCTGGAGGAACTGGTGCCAGCCACATAGGCTGGCAATTCCTCTCCCCTCAGGAGGACCTGGATGCTGCCAATGCTGCCAGCTGTGCACAGCTGGGTAACAAATGTGCTGCTGTGGGGCACTCCCACAACATGCCCATGTCTTTGCTGGTGGGATCAGGAGAGAGCCCACAGTGATCTGAAGTGCAGGTGAGAAACTGAATATTCCTGGGCTCTGTGGCCTTTACTTCAAAGGCCCATCTGTGGAAGGAGCCAGTGCTGATCCAGATGTGGGATCAGCAGGAGTGTTCTTTAAGCCTTTACATGTCACCCCTTTACACTTGCATACTTAAGGGCTTAAGAGTTGGACAGCAAGGGGAAGATGGTCTGGTCTCCTGATGTGTTGAACTTGGAGGATTAGAGAGGCAGAGTCTCTCTACCTGGTGAAGGGATGGATCCCAGCCATGATCAGCAGGTGGAAACCCGTTCCATAGCCTGCAGCATTTATATGGAGTAGTTAGGAGGCTTCAGGGTGTTGCTGGGGTATAGTGCTGTGACTGAGGTTTCTGCACCACTGTTCTCTCCCCTTCCCAGGCAGAGGAGATAAGGTAAGACTTCAGTGAAGAGAAAGGGAAGGGAGCTAGGTGGACATTCTGACAAACCCTTGGTGGCACTGAACTGCCATGCAGTTGGAGCAGCAAGGAGTTTGGTGCTGCTCTGTGTCCCACTGAGATGAACCATTCTAACCCTCTGGCTCTGCATCTCTGACCAGCTTGACCACAAGTGCCAACTGTTTGCCTTCAGCCAGAATATCCTACCAGCCACCACTTCTTCCTTGCCACTGATTCCCATCTCTTATTGTTTGGATCCATCCATTGCCAAAAGCAGGTCATAGAATAATAGAATTATAGATTCATGGAACAGTTTGGGTTGCAAGGAACCTTAAAGATCATCTAGTTCCAATTCCCCTGCCATGGGCAGGGACACCTTGCTCAGAGCTCCATCCAACCTGGCCTTGGACACTTCCAGGGATGGGATGCTGAGTCTGTGTGAGCTGCATTAAATTCCAGTGTGAGTGAGCACCTCAGTATCAGGCCTTCAGCTGGAAAGCACCGCAAGCAAGACCCACACAGTCAGTTTGGCATCTAAACTGCTGTTGAAAATAACTCACTTGTCTCTGAGGTGAAGCTCTGTGATATCTCATCTGCTCAGGTCTGCTGCTGGAGGACAAGACTGGTCCTGTTTCAGGGAAATGATGGAAGACAAAATAATATAGGAAAGACACTGAAGCTGACACAGAGATCAGAGGAAGCTTAGAAGCACCTGGGTCCAAAGAGTTGGCATCAAACTCAAAAACCCTACATGAAAGCATAGCAAGAGACATGTTCCTGGGTCAGCTCCTGACCTTATGGTTTTGGATAAGGGCTTGACACTCGGCTGAGGTGCTGAGCACTGGGCTGATGGCTCAAGGGTGAATTTTACTGTAGTCTCAAACAATTTGTCAAGTGAATAGTGTAAAATGTCTCTCTTCCTCAAGATCATGACACCTCATATTGTGGGGCTGCAGTCACAGATTTGAGGGTTTGGTGGCTGTATAAACCACCAGCAATAATATGCCCCAGAGTGAGACCCAAATAGCTGCTGATGGGTATCCAGAGACTGACCTGACTGGTGTGCTTTGTCCTTTGATATACAGGTCTGTCCTGACCATCTGGACTCACATAGTGTGAGAAAAGAGGAACCCGGGAAATGGGGGAGAGGGGGAAAAAGGTGGTAGGAGGCAGGGAGGGCTTAGCTAGCCTGGCATTGGGGTGAACCAATAGCATCATGGGTTATCCCTTAGCAAAAGGGAACAGAAGCTTGCAATGCTGAAATGTCTTCCTCCCACCATGGTGCCTCAGGCTCAGAGCCAGAGGATGTACTAGGACTGTTTCTAGCTTGGTTGTCTGCATCATGGATGAGAGTCCAGGTGCGTGACTGGGTAGGGGTGGATCAGGTCTGTGCACCAGAGCAGTTGGTTTAATGCTCTCTCCACTGGTCATTAGGTTGTTGTGGAGTCAAGGTGGTGTGTCAGGCTCTGGGAGCTTTGGTGAGGCCACTTGTGAGGGCAGGGGACTGTGTTTAACCCTGTACGTGGCCCAGCGTGCTTAGGAGGCTGAAGTCTGTGGAGACAGCCCCATTTCCAACTCTGAAACTGACTGCGGTTTGCTGCCAGCATGAATAGGTCTGTGTCTGCACGGGGAAGGAGGAGGAGGGAACTGCACGATACTATTCCTTACGCCTCCTAAGCGAAGGACGAGACAGGCAGAGGTTTCCCCCGCGTCTGTGACGCTGGCGCGTTCCCCGAGGCTGACGGCGGGCTGGCCAAGCTGCTCCGGGTCGCAGGGTGTCTGCACGCCGCTCCCGAGGCACGCAGCAGACTCAGCCGTGCTCCCGCACGCCTCCATCGGCGCTCGCACGTCAACTGTCCCCGCGGCCACCTGCCTCTGAATCACCGCCCTGGCCGAGAGCAGGGGGATTGCCCAGCGCCCAGCGCCGGGGTTTGCGTGCGGAGAAGCCTCCTTGCAGGCAGCTGGAAATCGTCTCCAAAGACACATTCCTGGACAAGCCGGGGCTGAGAATGTCGCTGAGGGGGTGGAAGTCCCTGAGGACTTTGCTGTGTTTTGTGGGTTCTGTCCCTGCAGTGAGCACAGGGACAGAAGGCGCTGGCCTTGCTGCACCCCCTGGTGTGGTGTCTTTTTCTCCAGTGCATCCTTACATTTCCTGCAGTTCAGGGTCTCTCCAAAGCCATCTCCCTCCACAGAATGGACAAGTCCTGACACAGTTCCCTGACTGAGTGGGGGCATGAAAAAACTGGGGCTGTGACACCCTGACAGGGGCCAGTGGAACCCCTTTGGTGGGGGGGTTGCTTGTCAGGTTGCTCTCAGTGTGGGCTGCAGGATGGCAGGGTAAGTGTGGGACAGAGTGTTGTTTCTTGACAAGGATGATCCTTCCCTGGCCTCCTGCCTACTCCTTCCAGTGCTGGGCACTCTTTTCCTGAGTTTCCCAGGGGGAAAACTGCTTTCATATTTCCTGTGCTTCCATAGCATGTAGCTGATGTGGGAGATGCCGGGGCTGCAGATAAGACATCGTGGCAGCAGGGACCTGTCTGAATGCGATTCTCTGGGCATTTGAATGGAGGGTGCCCACCACACCCCCTGAGCTGCTTCTCACTCACTGCCTGTGGGAAGAAAGAATATCTTAGCATTAGCCAGGCATGGATGCCAAACAAACAGCCAGCAAAAGCACAAATATTTGGCTACCCCAACACATCTGTTTAGAAGCAGCTCAACCCCAATTTTAAACAAAATGGAGAAGAAAATACATTAATTGAAGCCATGTCCTTAGGAACGCAGTACCTTGGCGGGGGCCCAGCAATGGCAGCCTCGTTGGGAGGTCACATGTCACACAGCCAAGACAATCACCCTGGCTCTGTTGTGAGCCCCTTGTGCTGCTTTTGGACGCCCTACAGAAGCTGAGGGAAGCTGTACCTGGATGTGTGAACACATGGTGCTCTTGCAGGAGTACATACTTGGGCAGCATCACACCTCCTCATTGCCCTCCCCACAGCAGCATCCTGTTTCATGGGAAGCACTCAATGTCAGGGGTTAGCTACTCCTGTTCTGCTTCATCTTTTGAGAGAAGGATCCAACCCTGGGAGATCCTAAGAAAAGATCAGCTGTTTTCCCAGCAGCCCCTTGCTTTGTGTGTGGGACTTGGATTATTAGATTGGGAACAGCTGATCCAAAGTCTGTTGACAAATCCATGAAGAGTCAGTGAAGCTTAGACACCACTCTCCTGATAGCCTCCTTTGGTTGACCCCAGACCTTGTTAATCTCTCAGAGGCAAGCCTGCAAAAACAGCTTCAGATGGGAAATTGGTGTGTGGAATGAAAAAGGGAGATTCCCAAGCTTCTCATCTGCTTCTCCAATGAGCTCTGCGGCCCTTCCTGAGCTCAGTAGTGTTGCAGATATCTGGGATATTTAGACTGAACTCACAGGTGAGGAATGCCTGCACGGTGGTCACGGGCACGTGCCCAGTCCCACTGATAGACCACTGCCAGGATGGTGTCTGCTATGTTACCCAGTGTCTCATGTGTCCCACAACACTGGTGTCCTTCTCCCCATCTCCTTCTTTACAGCAGAGGCAGCACAACCTGCCCAGCTGTCTCAGTCTGTGGGAACTGCTGGAGGGAGGCCAGCCCCCCAGACTACTGCAGTAGGGGCCTCTCCTCCCTCTCACAGCAGAACAAAACACATGGAGCTCAGGGATTGCTGGGGTCTGGGAAGGAGGCTGGAAAAACCCAATGTAATAGGGTTAGGGAAGGAACCAGCTGCCTGATAGCCCATGGGATGCCCATACTGCAGCACTCAGCAGTGGGTGAAGTCCCGAGGGGTGGGCCCTGGCTTCCCAGCAGGGCTGTCCCAAAGATCCATTGGATGCCTGTTAGGTGGTGATGTCTGGTGGTATCATTGGGTCCGTCCAATTGTCAGCTAAGGCTACGTTCCCATGGGCTCCCTGTCCAGGCTGGAATTGGCCATGCTCTGACATGGAGAAAGGCAATGGTTAACAGCTGTGCCATCGTTATTCTTACACAACCTCCTCCGTAGTAGGCCGCCAGCCTCGGGGATGTAATAAGTACTAATGTCGTCCTGGGCAGAGCCGATGGGGGCAGGGAGCGCCTCAGAGGAAACCCTTGGCTCGTGTCAATCAGCACAACTTTTTATTTTACAGATCACGCTGCAGAACGCTTCCAAGTATGAACAAACCTAAATGAAGACAGCTGGCAGAGGCTCTTGTCATCTAATTCCTTCCAGATGTGTGGTCATATGCTGCAGTTTCTGACTAATGAAATCCCAGAGGAAAGCCCTGGGGATGCAGCAGCAATGGGGTGGGCAAGGGGCATGCCAGGAACCTGTTGGTGGGCCAGCAGCACTGACTCCCCAGGAGCTGCTGCCTGGAGATCCTGGGGAGGGGCCCTCTGCTCTCCCCCTCTTCCCCTTGAGATCAGCAGGGCTCAATGGGTAGCACAGGGCTGCTTCTGTCACGCTTGGGCACCCAGGCAGCTCTCCACAGGTGGGTAAAGCTGCATAATCCAAGAGCTGTATCCAGCAGAGATAGCCACTTTATGGCCTGGAAGCAAAAAAAAACCCCATACTTGGTAGGGTTGTGCTGGAGCAAATTAGCGATGTTTTCTGATAATGAATTGAGGTTGAAGCGTTTATGCTTCTTCCTGCTTGTGAGCCCATTCAGATCTCCCTGCGGGATGCCTCTGTCTGCCACAGAGATGTCTGAGAAATCAGTCTGGGTGGGAAGATTTCTAAATCTGCTGCCTCCCTCTGAAATAGCTGCCCTGCACATTCCCATTTTATGCTCATGCACAGCCTGGATTATATTAGAGCTGTGCACAGTCTCCAGTGGGTTTAGTTTCCTCAGCCCCCTGTGGGGGAGACAGTGCTAGTCTGACGGCCTGGGGTTTAGGAGATGCTCAGTGGTTTGGAGATGGATCAGGAACTGTGGGGGACGAGCCCTTCTGACCACAGGTGGGAGATCACATCTTCCTAGAATACTGCCTCCTTCACATTGTCTTTCAGCAACTGCAGCTTGCCTGGGGCCAGGCTTGCTGCTTAGGAAGAGGAGTCATTTTGGGTCTACCCATGGTCCCTGTTCTCCCCTCTTCCTCTCCACACCTTTGCAATTAACCTCTGAACTCTGGCTAATCCCAGGATTAGCACGTCATGGGCTATTGGTTATGTCTTCCACCACCCCTTCTGTGTCCCGACATCCCTGACAAACTTGCAGGGGGGTCCGGAAAGCCAGGTTGCCCCTGGGAAGGGTGGAGGCTTGTAATGAATGCACGATGTCAGGAGCCTGAAGAGTGGTGAGAGATAATCCGAGAGTCACCTGCGACTGATAATGATCTCCTGAAGCCTGGGACCGGAGTGGGGGGGCACAAAGAGCCTGAGGGGCTGTGACAGCCGCTTCAGCCTCCCCACCGTGGCCCCTTCTGCCAGGCAGAGTGGGCTCCAGAGGAAAGGAAAAATCCTGGTGGGCTTTCAGGGAAGGTGTAAATATCACCTCTGACTGCAGGAGGGCTGTGGCTTTTGGTGCGGTGTCTCCTCCAGAACTTACTTATGCATGTTTTCCCTTGTGAGGGTGTCCTTGGGCGAAAGGGAGGATTTGTGTGTGGGGTTTATTCAATATCAGTGCTTGAGATGCACTCCAGGTCCGTCTGAGCTTTCTGTTCTCTTCTCAGCTCTCCCCTGCCTTGCCTATGCGTCCCTGGGGGCACTTCACAACTCCCAAACGACTGATTTTCAAGGAGAGCCCCAGAGAGATTCTCATTTAACCTAACAGAGGCAGTGAAGTGACCTCTGTTACTTTTCCCTCAAGATGAAAACTCCCAGCCGTGATGAAGGATTAGGTGGTACAGTCAATTTAGCCATGAGAGCTGCTTTTTACGTCCAAGACATCCAACTGTGTAATGAACCATATAGTGGAAATAACAGAAGTAGAAAGGGACTCATGCTGGGGTTGGCCCAAAGGAAAACAGAGACTGCAGGGGAAAGCCTTATAGATAGTGGTCAAGACATACAGAAGCGACCCTAGTGCCCGTTTCCTGTGGCTGAGGGGTTTGTCTCAGGTTTTCAGTGCCTGTTAACTCCCTTGCCCCAAGTGCCTGTGCTCTCTCCTTCTTGTGTAAGTCCATGAGTTTCTCCAGGACCCTGGGCCAGGGGAGAATGATGAGCCCAGTTTCTGGAGAAATTCCTTGACACACTGGCAAGGTGCTGGAGGCTGAGCCTGGTGGATGCTGCCTGGAGGGGAGAAAACTCCTGGAAAGGCATCTGGATTTGCAGCACTGTGGGCTGCAGGTTTCCTTTTTCCCTGAAGCAGAGCAGCAGCATTTTCTCCTGCTTCCACTGTGCCACAAGGATGGAAAGGGGAGGGGAGGTGCTCCCCAGAGGCCGCCTGGGGAAGGAATTGGTCAGCTTGAGCTGGGAGTTTGTTTGCGCCTCTTGTTACATGCTGGGAGCAGGACTGAGGGCAGGTGAAGACATGCTCAAGAGGAAATGGGCAATAAGCTCACATCCCTGCCATACCATATGCTATGTGTGTACAGGATGTTTGGTTTCCCATAGATCCCATCCAGAGATAGTTGGGACAGGAGATTCTGAGTCCATGGAAGCTTTTACCCAAGAAAGGCCTGGCTGCTCCTTGTTTGAATGGGTTTTAGTCATGCTTTGGCTCCCAGCTGGAGAATGGACTAGAGCAAAATTGGCGGTACTTTCCCATCTTCTCACTCTTCTTAGCAGTGGCGGTGGAGGGAGTACCAAGAAAACACAATTACAAGGTGCAAGTACCTCTGAGGACAGCAAACCCTACCCCATCTGATTTCTGTGATATCAAGAGGAGTGCACCCCAGGTGTGCACCCTGAGCCTTTGAGCAATACTTTGTTTGTAAACACTTGTTAAAATAAAACATTAAAAAATGTCAAAACTTTTGAGATGATCTTGGTCTTGCCACATCACCATGTGCTGGAAGAGTTCTGGCTGCCCACAGAGCAGGACTTGGGTAAGCCTCAGGCATGCCACTGGGGATTCCCTGGCTTCAGAGGGGAAAACTTCTGGGAAGAAGCACCAACAGCTTCTGTGAAATGCTTTCATTCATTACTGTCCAGGCGGGAACTGATTCTGGCAAAAAGTGGCGAGGGGATGTGTTTCATTCCCAGCAGGGGCTGGTTTTGATCAGAAATGATCTGGCGCTGGACCTCGGCACAACTGATAACTGCAACCTGCTGTCCTGAGCGCAGCTTGGCCCTGAGGAGGCTCGCTTGTGTTTGCATTTGGAAAGGCGTCCCATGCTCCCAGCAGCTCACAGTTGAACGGCTTCCAAGGCGCCTTACTTTTTTCTCTTCTTATCGCCATTATTATTTTTTAATAAAGTTCTCTGATTAGCTTCTGAGACTTCGTGGTAAAGTGGCCTCAGAATTAATTTCCTCTCCTTGGCTACTCACAGTGGTTTCCAAGCCAGCTCAGCACTGCTGCAAAGTGAGACTAAGCATGGTGTCTCCCAGCAGGCTGAGAGGAAGCCCAGGACACTGACTCTGTCCTGATGCCACAGCGCTCTTTGGGAGGTACCAGATGGGCCATGGAGTGAGGGAGAGCAACAGTGTAGGGGCGGAGTGTGGTGTGGGGAATTCTGGTGTGGGATATCCACCCAAGTTCATTCTCCTCTGCATCTGCTGTAGGGCTTTTCTCCACTCCTCAGAAAGCAGTGTTTATTGATACAAATTGTGTTATTAGTAACAATAATTAAAACATTGGCAGTAATACCAATGCACAGTGTTTGTTGCTATTTGCAGAACTAAGGACAGAAGGAACCGAGTCTGTATAGAGAGAAGACACAGCAGGTAGCATCAAATCTTCTCTTTTTGCCACTTTCTCTGTTTTTTTCCCCTCTCCAAAGCCAAGAAAAAGCTTTTCCTGCTCTCCTTTAGGTGCTGGGGCTGCAGAAAGCCAAAGGTGTGGGGCCCCACAGGGAAGACAGGTGGACTGTGGAAGCCCAGGCTGGGTTGCACTTAGTTCTGGCTTGGCAAACACCACAGTGACAAACAAAACTGACCTGGGAGAGCACTTCCAGAATATCCCTGGGACAATTTGATCACTGCAGGAGGACAGGACAAGTTCAAGGCTCATTTCCCCAGAGTGCAAACTGAGTGCGGTGGAAGCAGTGGAGTGAATGGATCAGAGAAGTGGAGAGGCATGAGATGAAGTTTTGGGTTCTTACTGGGAACCCTGAGCCAACCTCACCCATAGCCACTGGCAGACAGAGGGGACATCCTGGTTTAGGGCGGGCAACAGAAAAGGAACCGAAAGGACAGGCATGCCTCTGGCCTTTTTCCCCTGTTGGGGCACACAGAGCATGGCTAAATCCCTGCTGGCATTTTCCTTTGCAGAGTGGTGAGGCAGAGGCACAGACAGGAAGGGAACATACCTTTACTGGAAACTATTATGTGTTAGGGTCTAGTGCTGTTGTGACTGGGCTTCCCAGAGAGAGAGCCACTGGTACTTGGAGGTACCACAGGGCTCTTGTGTTTATGAGCTTTAGTGATCAGCAAGCTCTTTGCATGCCTGCACTGCATCCAAGCTGCTCTGGCCACCTGCTTTCTACTGGCTGTTAATTCTCACTAATTCACTTATCTAGAGCCTGAAGGCTCCAACATACTCCTGATTACTGGGAGTCGGTGTGGAGGATGGAGATGCTTACATCCTCATTCATCTTTTCCCTCTCTTCCTCTTCCTTCCCTGCTGGTGTCCTTTGCTCTTTGGCTGTGTTTCTCCCTTACTGCAGCACCTGACCTCCCTGTCCAGCTTTGGTCTTTGGCTGGCCTGAGGGAAAGGCCATCCATTGCTAGCATATATTGCTTTGCTTGCCTTCATTTCCTCAGGACCTTCTCTCCCAAGCTGACATGCTGAAGATAATATATCTCTCCCTCCCTTTGCCTCGCTCGCCTTTCCCCTTTACTGCATGTATTTCTCTCTCTCCATCCCTGTGATTAAAACTTGGCAGGAAATTCAGATAAGCTCAGTCATTAAAGTGACTAAGGAAAGGCCAGATCACAGCCTGAAGCAGCAGAGGGAGTGGAAATGGGCTCTCAGCTGATCCCCATCATTTCCACATCAGCTGGGAATGAGATCCCTCCTCCCTGTGCTGGCAACAGCCCCTGGCTGACCCCAGGAAACTGGCAATGCTTGCCTACCTGAGTGGGAAGTGGAATCTGCTGGGACAACTTCCTTGACGCTCCTTTCCCTGACTTTTGGATTGGAAGATGAACAAGTGCTTTGGGTAGTCCCTGGGAGAGGGGATAAACGGGAAGTCCCATCTAGGAGTTCAGGGAAAGGTCCCTTGAGCTGTGCTCTGGAACCAGCTCAACAGCCAGCTGGTGTTGGACGGTGGTGCTTGGGTCTGTGTGTGTACTGCTGCTGTGTTTGCCTGTGCCTGTTCACACAGTGGGATGCTGCTGAGGCCAAGCTGTGTGTACTCATTGGATGTGCTTTCCATGGGAAGAGATCTTGTCTTTCCTTGCTGCTCCATCATTCCCCATCTCCTTGCTACATGGCCAGCTCTGACCCCTAAAATGACAGGACAGGAGACAAAACAGGGAGCGATTTGCTGCAGCAAGTGCATGGCCTCAAACAAGGGAGCACTGTGGTCTACCTAGTAGCTTGAAATGGAAATAAGGGCAGTGCAATAGTGGAATAAGTGTTGCAGGGAGATGTAGAGAGGCTCTGGTGTGTCACAGCTTTCAGTTTCAGGTGAATGGGGCACAGGCTGAAATGCAAAGGGGACAAACTCCAGGCAGATAAAAGGGGTGATTGTGCAACCCTTGAAACCAGCAAATAATTAGGTGCAGAAGACAGGAAATATTTTTAATGACCAAGAAGAGCATTAGCCAATTGCTTTATGAAGTGCCCCAGGTGGTGCTGTTTAGCCACTGGAGCCAGGATCTGGGGAGGCTTTGGCCAGGGTCAGGTTCTCAGGGCTGAGTGGCCAGCTGTGGCAATAGTAGGTAGCAGTCAGGAGAAACCTCAGAGAGACCAAGGGGTGCTGTGGGGAGCAGGGGTTATGTTTTGCTGCAGCTGATGCTCTATGACCCTGCTACTGTTTTCCACTTGGGCTGGGAAGCAGGACACCATGACGGATGAGACCTCCTGTTTCTGTTTGGCGACAAGCAGGATAACAATAAGCGATGGCGTCTGGCATGGCAGAAGAGTGGTTTGTGGTAGCTGGCCGGACCATGCCTTCTTCAGCTTCACCTCACTTGGTGCAGCTCTGGTGGCATTCTTATGGCATGAAGTCACCGGATCTGGATGTACAAAAGCTCTGGGCAAGGCTGGGCTTTGATGTGCTGTGGTTTTGTTCTTGCAGCTTCCCCAAGAGATGTCTTTCAGGCAACATCCCAGCTTCCCCACAGGATAGTGCAAATGCCAGATATCATTAGGTCTAGAGCAGATGTAGAGAGAAGCCACAGCTGTTTCTGGCTAACACTGCCCTGTCTTGGGCTTGGTGGGAGTGAGGCAATGTGAGCAACCTGTTCAGAGCAGGTCTTTGGGAGTTCCTACCTGGATAAGGCAGATCTTGGGAATAACAGGAACTGGCAATCTCCATAAGCCATCCTGCTCCCTTTTTCTCTAAACACATGGATGCTGGCCAGACCATATGAGGTTGGCTCGTCAATACTCATGGTGTAAAAGTGCCTTGTGGGTTCTGTTAAGAGATCTCTCGTGTCCCCCACATGGGATCTTGGTCAGCTTCAGCTCCCTCATGGAGTTCAGCCTACCACCAGCACACTTTAAGGGAAGCCAGACTAGAGCGCTAGCTGAGATGGCCCTTGGAAGTCACTGTCTCCCGAGCGGAAAGGAGCTTTATGATCATTACTGGAAGTTGCTGTGGCTGAGTTACCAGAAATAAACCACTTCAATTTGGGGCCAAGTGCTCTCAGACCACTGCATTTCCCACTCTGGTAGCTGGCCCACCTTCCTAGTGCTTTTGCTTCTCAGCAGGGAGATATTCTGTAAATGCCACCCACCATTCTTGCTGATTTGGGTGGGTGGCAATGAGGCAGGAAGACAAAGGTGGGTGCCTTGCCGAAGGCTCCCGCTAACATGGATTTTTTTTTTCTTTTCTGGGAAATGGGTTTTAAAAGAAGTAGCAATAATAGCTCAGTTTCATTCACAGGCAATTGCAGGGCTGGGGGGCAGGAGGCAGCTGGAAAGAGATGCTCTGCCCACAGTCCGGGAGCAGAGGATGTGTCCTTGGGGAGGCACAGATGCCTCAAATGGAGACTTTACACACATGGGGGTGGTAGGATAAGTGGCCCTTAGCCAACGCATCCCTACTATTCTCCTGCCTGTCTTTGATTTTAAATAAACTGCAAACATGACGCACAAGCTATGTGTTAACCTGCTCCCCATCAGGAAGCATGGGGGCTGATGCCTACACAGCCCTCAGCAGATGAGATTTCTTTTTTCCCATCACCCCAGGAAAAGGGGGCAGGGACCTGGCAGACTTGGGTCCTGGAGAGGAGACTGAGGCAAGGAGGGGTTTGCCTGTTGCATGCAGAGGAGGGAGACCTGAGCCCAGTGCTTTAATCCCAAATTCATGTTTTCTCTTCTGCAGGAATACCTGGTCAAGTGGCTAAAGCTGAGAACAACAGGGATGTGAAAAGATTCTGTGTGGCTCAGGGCAAAAGTTGTGACTGGTGCCACCTCTGTCTTAGGATGGAGCATCATCTGACAATTCAGGTCTCCTGATAATTTCCCTTGCTGAGTCTCTGAGCTTTGCAAAGACAAAGAGCCTGCCAGCAGATCATCCTGGCCAGTGCTGGGAGTTGCCTTCCCCACCAGATTCCTTCTTCAAGTTTTTTTTTGGTGGAAAGAATGTGGCAAGAGCCCTCTGTGGCTGAGGCCAGTACCCTTTTAGCAGCATGTTCTCCCTGCAGCACTGTGAACAGCCAGCCCTGCCTGCAGCATGGCCAATGCACCAAATCCACCAGCATGGCCAATATCTTAAACCCAGATAACACAGTCGATTGCCAGGCAGTTCCTGGTTTTCTGCTCTGGAGTCAGGAAGAAGGAATGTGGGTGGTTCTGCATCCTGAGGCTATCTATGCCATGGTGGTGGTTAGCCCTTCTCAGTGTTGATTTCCAGCCTCCCTAGGGACTGGGAACCAGCAGGAACCCTTCCCTGTGGTCCCACGTGGCCTGAGCTTGGATGCACGGGGCAATAATCCTACACTGAGGCAGTATCCACTCTGGTGTGGGTCAGGGTTTTGGTGGGTACTACTATGCCCTGTTGTGTCTCATGCTAGGCAAAACATCTGGTAGCTCACCGTACACATGGTGCTGCCTTACCCTGTCCTGTCACCCTGTGGAGGCGGGATTGCAGGCCACAGCCCAAAGTCTGCCAGACCACATTCTCACAGGACCTGCTCTTTCTTATATTCTCTCTATCCTGAAGTGCTCAGAGGCCTGTGAGGAGCTGGTCGTGAACTCTGCAAACTGTTCCTGCTCTTTGCTATCCCCCAGCCTTTTCCTTGTGATACGACTAGCAGTATCTTCAGTGCATGATCAAAATCCTGGTTTTCTCCATTGCCTGGAAAGGGCAATCCTTGCCATGTGGTGGGAATGGCTATGGATGTCAGGATGGAGGCGGCCTTCTTCCCAGAAAGCAAGAGAATGGCACTGCAAGGAGGAATTTCTCTACCCTTGGTCCAGTAGAAGGTGTCAGATGTTTTACCTATGACCGAAAATACCCTGAGATAGACCCAGTTACCCATCAGCAGAGGACGTAGCAACTTGTTGAAGGGGCACTATCCACTTAAAAGTGCACTTCTCTTGCACAATTTCCATCCCCTTGCTGAGCTGTGAGGTCCCCTAGAGCAGAGGAAAATGCTCATGCTCGGCTCCTGGCTGGGTCATGCAGTGCGTGTGTCAGCACTTTGGGTGCAATCGGTTTTCCTTTGGTCAGTGAGTTTCTTCTGTTGTTTGGGTGGGCCTTGCACAAACTTTGGGGGAGAGCAAAAGCTTTTTTAGAAAGTGGAATATATGACTGTGAAACCACAAGAGTGTCGGAGGTTCTCAGGCGTGGGTAGGGGAGCCTAAATGGCTCCTGGATTTCAGGATGTTAGTCACCATCACTATCACTTTCCTGGCCTACTACTCCCTGCTACCCACCTTTTGTCAGCATCCTAATTCTCCATGAATCATGTAGGATTTTGGGAAGACCATTCTTTCCTCACCATCTGTACAATTCATAGTGCCTCATGGCTGCTACTGTGACATAAAAAATGTTAGTAAAATAACCACAACACACATTCATTTTGGAAACATACGAGAATTCAAATTGACAGTTTCCCTCTATACTTAGTAGTAAAACCACGGGTCCTGGAAAAGCTCCAGCTGGTATGAGGCTTAGCACGCATAAATGTCCAGGAATATTTGAGGTATGATAAAGGGAAAAACTTTCCTTCAGGCTGGTTTATGAAGGGGCAAGTGATCTAAGGGTACAATGGGAGATTCTTCCTGTGATGTTTTCAGAGGGGCTTAGACTAGTATCTCTCAGATAGTGCTGGTGATACCTGAGAAGGGTCTCTTTCATGCTTACACCTCTACAATCTATCCTGCTTTCTCTCCTGGAAGACAAAGTCCTGCTCAATATCTCTGGTTTTAGACTTGGGAGCTCTGTAATGGCTTGGGAGTTCTCTGATGGGTTAAGCTGAGCCTAAGAAAGGGATTGCATCTACCCATGGCCATCCTCTGTGAGAGGTATGTCAGTGACTGAAAGGGCTCCTGAAGGAGGGCTGCAGAACATAAAATAGGAGAGCAAGGTGAAAGTGAGAAAAATGTTGGTGAGAATTTGTGGTGCCATTGTATGCTGCAGGAATTCCTGGAAGAGCTCTCTGGCAGAGGCAGGAGCTGTCCCAGACAGCTAAGGACAATATCAACCCCAGGAGCCGTGTTTCTGGCATGGAAAGACAACAAGCCCCATTACGCCTGGGCATGATGGAAAAGACACTGGACTGAGCTCACATGCCTCTGCATCCCATTACTTGGGTGGGTGTATCCAACATCCTACCAGGAGTCTGGGGTCGAAGAACCTGGTCTGGCATCCCAGACGCCACCATGCTTCCAAAAGAAGAATCACCTATTTAATGTTATTTTTTCATTTTTTTTAAGGTGCCAGGGGAAGGCAGTATCATGTACAGTACAAAATCAAAGAGGGTTAGTCCTTCATGGAACCCCTGGGTAAGCATCAGGATGCAGTAAATGCTAAAAATCTGTGACTCCTGTGACAATGATTAATCAGACACAAGGAGTAACAGTCCCTCAAGGATTCTTAGTTATGAAAGCAGTCTCTGTCTCAGGAAGTCCTGAGCTACAATCAGCCTGGAAGAACATGCAGAGGCAATATCACTGTTGGCCTGCTCTTCTCCCTCAGGCATCCATGAGCCAGTGTTGGAAACAGAGCACTTGACTAGATCGATGCTCACTTTGACTCAGCACAGCTGTGCATGTTCCTTACGTATGGAGCCACAGGGAGGCTGCTGTTGCATGTAGAGCTTTGCCCATGACTCTCCCTGTCCCATCAGATCATAAATATTTTGCAAGGGAAAGCTTTACAGAGCCAAAATGTCATCCTCTTCCCTTTTTCCTGTGAAAAAGTGTATTGCTTCACATTCCCAGGCTGTTGATCAGTGCTGTCTCTGGTCACTGGTGCCAGGGTGTGTGCCTTGTCTGCTGTCCCTGGGGGCACCCAGATATGGAGTTTCATGGGGCTGGGTGAGATGTCGTCCTTTCGTGCAACTGTGTTTAGACCCTATCTCCACACTCACAGTGGGAAGTGTGCCAAGAGAGGGATGACCTCTGGGAGGTCAGAAGTGAGAGGACAGATGGCCCTTTGGTATCTTTAGCTAAGCACTGCATGATCTGTGCACTGAAAATTCCCCTGGGAAGAAACTGCACAGAGCCCTGTAGTGGGGAAAGGAGCTGGAGAGTTCATGCACAGGGCTGTGGGAAACCTTCTGGGTGCTGTGAGGGAGCTGGTGTTGTCACACCTTGTGAGGGATGAGGGGGCTGCTGAAGTGAGGTCCACATTGCTTTGGGAGTTGGTGAGAGTTGATGCCAGCCTCTGGGCACTGCCGTGGAAAATCCAGGTGACACAGGAAGATGTCTCCCACCTTGGTGCTGCTGTATGTGCCAAGGCTGAGGAGCTTTCCAGAGAAGTCCATCAAGGAGATGTGGGGCTTGGTGTGGAGAGTCAGGCACAATCCCTTGGTCTGGGATGCTGCCTTGGAGAGACCCTCCTGAGCAGTGGCTCATGCCCTGCACACAGTGTGCTGGGCCTGCTGGCAGAGGGTCCCTATCTAAGACTCCTGGAGGAACCTCTGCTTGTAGAAAGACCTGCCAGGCTCCTCCTGCTCTTTCCCTCCCTTTTGCCTTGTGCTCTCCTTTGGGATCTGTGGCTGACACAGAGGATTTTTTGTTATGCTGTTTTCCTTTTTCCTCTCTGAAGGGCAGAAAAGGCCAGGATGGAGACGAGCATCTCCGCTTTCACGCCAGAAAAGATGGCTGGTTAACAGGGAAGAGAGAGCCAAGCACCAGCGGGGCACAGCCCTGGGCAGGCCCCGAGCAGGAAGCCGAGGCACTCCCTGCCATATTTGCACAGGGCTGAGGACTGGCCCCGTGCCCCCTGTTCCCAATCCCGTCCCCCTGTGACCCGCTCCCACCAAATGGCTGCCCCCCCGGCCCCGGCAGGGCTCTCCCACACAACGGAGGGGCTGTGTGACCTGCCTGCTCCCAACTTGGTTGCTATAGGAAAGGGAAGAGGCTGGAGAGAATGTGTGGGGCCTATTCAGACCCCCAGCCCTGATTCACGGTGCCCCTGAGGTAATGTTTGCCCGGCTCGCCGTGATCTTGCCTGATAAAGGGGCCTCCTAAAAGCCAGGGGGGACACACCAGACCAAAGAGTCTGGGAGAAATATTTGCCTTGAATGCCAGTAACATGTGGAAATGGGGAGGTTGAGTGGGGAGGGGGGGATGATAAGAAAGGACCCTTTGAAAAAGAGGGAGGTGGGGAAAAATGCATGCCTGACTGGCCCCACAGGCTTGCCGCCTCTGCAGAGTGCAGCCATGCACGGGAATATTGGGGTTGCTCTTCACTGCAGCCAAATGGTGATGTTGCATAGGTACATGTGTATGAACACCTACAGTGATTCTGTGTCCTGTATCCAGGGTGATGGATACAGGTGATCCCTGACACCGGGGATCCAAAAGAGGCATCAGCTCTGCAGCAGCAGCAGGGGCTGTAAGTCTTTCCAAACCCCACCTTTGTTTCTTTCTGTTCAGCCATCTCACCCCGAATGCTCTCATGATTCAAATTATTACTGTTGGTATAATATTTCTGCTTTTGTGCAGCCAGAGTGTTGTGTGGGCCCATATTTTTGTAGGTTGTAATGGTTTTGTTTCAGAAAAGCCTTTTGGCTGCCTGTGAAACCTGAGAAACAAAACCAAAATTTCCATTGCCTAAAAACACGCAAAACAAAACTCCAGTGATCCTGTAAATGTTTCCTGTGCAGATTAAGAACAGGAATTTTGTTACAGGACAGGCAGTGACCACTTCTTAAATTTTCATAGCTGATCTCAGCAAATGTCCTGTTTGTATACTTGATATTCTTGAGTGGCCTGATCAAAGCAATGAGATGAGTATGTCACTGCTGTCGGGATACTTTGCGATGAAGACTGCATTCAAAATGCATTTTCAACATTGCTGATGAGGCTCAGAGGTTTCCTCTCTGGGACAGTGTAATCTCTGCTTCAAAGCAGGTGTGAGGAGGGCAGTGGGAACATCTGGACCCTGAGGCCCAGAGAAGCAAACCAATCTGGGGGAAGGTACATGGCGAGGGACTGGTCAAACCATTTGTTCAGAGGACTTTGTTTTAAATCAGCTGTAGTTGGCCAGGACGCTCAGTATCAGTGGGCATGGCTGGGTGGAAAGCTCTTCTCAGTGTGTCACTGGGGTCAAAAGGAAACAAAAACGGGAGTGGGGTGGAAGAGGGAAAAAAAGAAAAACCAGCAAATATAATAGTGGCATTTTCTCATGGGAAGGGAATATAGTCTCCAGCTCTGGTAAAAAAGAAACAGAGGGGGTTGGGGCACTGCTACTGAGAAAGGCTGGAGCCTGGGAAAAGCGCTTCTATGAGAGAAGGAAAAGATGAGGGTGATTTAGGATAAGAAATGTTGTCATTGGCTTTGACTAGAGGGAGAGCAGGTCTGTTCCTCCTTTTAAGTGGCAGCTATCATTGTAAGATGAAAACAGACTCCAAACAGACCATGAATATTGTTTCTAAAAATCTCTGCTTATACTGAGAAAAGGGCACCTAGAAATGGGTTTCTCAGCGTTTTCTATTGCAAGGAGTAAGCCCTCATCTGAAA